>ML779988.1:216653-227174 GCA_009831015.1 Picea engelmannii
GGGTTTAACCATTAAACATATGTGAGTACATACCTCGGATAGCATTTGCAGGTAGTGGCTCCATCTGGTAGCAGCGGTAATCATTACCAAAAACTTCAAGGGTGATTGCAACTGGTCTTACGGCTGCAACTGCAACTGATGCTACAACTGCAACTGCAACTGCAGCTTAGGGTTTTATGAGGAAACCCTAATTTTTCAAACTTCGAATTTTGAAATTTTGATCCAGGGGATAGATGCGTTGAGCTGAGGCGAGTTAGCTGGTGCAGTCGAAATTTCGAAAATCCAACTTTTACCCCATCAAACTTGATCTGCGGATTTCTGGACTGGTGCTTCTGGTTTTCTGGTACTTCTGGTACTCTGGTACTTCTGGTACTTCTGGTACTATGGTTTTCCGGTTTTCTGGTACTTTGTGAAACTAGGTTTTCACTTTTCGAGAGATCTAGCCACTGAAAAGGTGCGCTCTAAGTGCCAAAATGATCCTTGGGGGAGGGCGCAACTTTCTAGGTGGTTTCGGGGCTAAAAAGATTCACCAATAAAAATCCCTAATTTTCATGTATGGTAACAGTGACGTTTTTCTCTTGCGAAATATGCTTCCTTCAGGTTGGCTCTGATACCATGTTAATGTTTATGACATTATTATAGTTCTTTTCATTTCAATAGATAAGAGCATCATAAGAACAAGATCACTGAGCAATACACATTCACAAGAGACACAACATTTATCCTAGGAAACCCTCTAGGGGAAGAAAACCCAGCAAAAACTTCCTTATCATAAATTGCTAATACAATGTTCAAGAGATAACTCAAACCAATACAGATAGTCCTCTCCAAAGGATGCACCACTCTTCTCCCTCTCTCCTTTGTCGATAACAGATCAGAACTTGTCTCTCAAACTGAGCAAGTGAGTTGTGTTCAAATGAGGCACTAGCCTCCTTTATTTATACAAGTTTTGGCATGTGTGAAGTGACTCTTCACTGGCAGGGCCGACTTCTTAATTTGGGTGGGTAAACCCACCTTTATTATATTTCTGGGTCTTCTTATTAACTGCAGGGGTCGACTTCTTATTCTGCCTATTATAATTGTTTGTTGACCAATCCGCAAAAGGGGATTTGGTCCTAATACAATTACCGACATGATTAATCCACAATGGGGATTAATCCTATGAATAAAATAACAATAAGAATAAGAATACTCTTTGCAGTTACATTATTTTAACAACTACCAATTTCTACAACCAGATTATCCTAGGAGTCTGGCAAAGAACATAACAAAATAATACACTTATCTTATTATGCAAGAGTAATATTAATAGATCCAAGTTGACTTACCAAAGTATTGAAGGCATTTAGATGATTTGTCACTAAATCTCCATCTCCCATCCTAATACGATATAGTTTCTTTCGAAGAAACAATTACCAAGGACTTTGAATGATACAAATTTCCTAAATTTTCCCATAGTTCCTTGGTTTTATATTCTCCTGACACATTCAGTAACACTAAATTTGCCAGGCAAAGTCGAATCATACTCATTACTCTTCTATCCAACTTCTCCCAATATTCTATCGACATACCAATAGATTGATTACTAGTAGTTTGTGTACCAGTAGATTTGTATCAGTATTCTACGTACCAGTAGTTTGTGTACTAGTAGGTCATGTACCAGGATCCATAGTGATCCATTGTTCTTTGTCTACAAGAAGGCCCTCCATCTTAAGCTTCCATAGCTCAAAGTTTTTACCGTTCAACTTCTCAATATCGATTCTAGAACTGCTTGCCATTATATTTCAACACACAAAATCACCACTGCACCCAGGTTTATCACAAACCTAAGATAAACTTGATCTATCAAGACTGAGCCAAACCCTCGACAACAAAGGTGTCCCCCTGAACCCAAAAACGTGCTCTGATACCACATGTAATTTTTAAACCTGTGAAGTAAAGCAATGCATACAAATTATTAAGAAAAACATAAATTAATCAATGGCTCATAGACATAGTACACAAAGATTTATGTTGGAAACCCTTAACCGGAAGAAAACCAGTCGTCCTTGGTGTCGCACCTCTCAACTCTTCATTGTATTAATTTGACCATTCAGAATACAATCTACACACAATATTTTAGGTATTTCGCAGCTACCAAAACCCTAATCGCTTAATCGAGATTAATTTAGAAAGCTAAAAATAGCAAAAAATGATAAAATAACAAAAATGCTAAAATAGAAAAAAACCACCCAAAAAAAAATTGGGGCGCTACCCCAAACGCTCTGCGTAACTAGGGGGGCCAATCCTGGGACCCCCTAGGAAAGCACTTGATGCACATGACACAAATATAACTACTAGGGATGGATCGTCAAATGCAGTCGTCAAATCTGACGCACACCCCCCCCCCCCCCNCACAAATACAAAGAATACAACACGTTACCAACAAAGGGCATATGAAGTGGCGTCCTAGGCCTCCAAAGGAAAACGACCAAGTTTCAAGCACTATGATGTCATCCTCTAGTGTTTTCCAAGTGACTCCAAAGGAAACATCCATCATCTCAAGTGCACAACGGCTCTGGGGTCCTCTGCCCATCCTATGGGGCATGGCGTCCATCCTAGGGGTTCTCAACCCCCCAATAAAGGTGATAATGGCATAGTTTCTTCATGGATAGATTTCACCTAGAAAATTCTTGCGAAGACAAATGAATACGCCCTCCAAGGGTCCACAAGTCATATGAATCATGCCAAGTAAACCACATTTAATACAATAACCACCCAAACATGTGCATCAAATCCCCCCTTTTCAAATTAAAAAAAAATTCTCAAAGACCTTATACAATTGGCCTAATTTAGGTATGGGAGGGGTGTCAAAGTTCCCTATTGGGTATACCAATCCCCAAGTCAAGGAGTGTTTCCCAAGAATACCCTCTCTAATTCATGTAGTGAATATGTGATGGATGGGGTTAAGAATTTTGGGCATGGGGTTCCTGACATATCAAGGGCCCATATTGTCTCATTTATGGGTTCCTTTGTGGAGGGTGTGAGGCGTCCTTCCTTTTTAATGCAACCTTTTTCCAGTCCTTGCCTTTAATTTATTATGGTTCGAACATTGAGTACTAAGTGCAATGGAAATTAAGGAGTACCGCAATGCCACTTAAGGTTAGAAGCACACAGAGTTACATATGCAATGGAAAGTAAGGGACACTACAAAATGAATTTACTCAACAAGAGGGACATCTATTGTTTGTGTGTTTTAAGGTCCTTTATTTTTTATGGAGAAGCATTTCATTGCTCTAAGGACCTTAGGGAAAGCATCTAGAAGGATAATTTAGGCTTTTAACTTTTTCCAACTACAAAACCTTTGGGCCTTTAACCCCTTCTTCACATGAAATGAGGTACAATCCCTTGTTGTTTCAATGAACCTAAAGATCCAAAAGATGATGAAATGGAGGGAAAGAAGTATGGAAAGTGGTAAGTATTAGAAGGAATTTTACGATTACCCTTTAAGAAACCCCCCATTTTCCCGAGGGTGAACCACTTACTAGGATACCAAGACACGCACCAAGGTGAAACTAGGCCAAAAGAATAACTTCCAAGCAAACGTTCTATAATAAAGAAAGTAATCTCTGCAACAATCTCAAGTGCTTCAAATATTAAGGTGACACTTACCATGACACCAAACTTGTTACCTCGTGAAGCAATATTCACTACCCCTGGTGGATCAAGTAGATGTGATGGATGTTGTTATGATGGTGGTGGCATGTGGTGGAGAGGAGGGGCCATGTCTTCTCAATGTGGACATTGTTGGTCAACCAAGCTCTCATCCCTCCATGTCTGCAACCTACGGGCCTCGAGACATCATCTCCTTAGTTACCCCTAGTCTGGGGGGATAAAAACATTGATGTTGAAATAATTGGTGAATACCCTACAAGATAAGTAAGTCAACCATGCCCCATTGTTGAATAAAAACATGCTAATAAAGGAGCCAATGCATTTGCAAATAAAAGAGCAAGATCTATAAAATCCATAATTTTAGTCAGGATCCCTAGGAAAAAGAGGACAAGATTCACTACAGAAGTAGAAATGGAAGAATCACAAGGCTTTGTTGATGTTGTTACACAAGAACTAGTTTCATAAAATTGTGTTGCTACTACACAAGAACCAACAGTTGAGAATATTTTTGAAGAGATTTCCCATAAGATAGAAATTGTTGTTACACAAGAACATGTTGCAATGTGACACCCCAATTTTGATCCTCAATGTAGCATTGTATATTTGTAAGTATTATGAATGGTCGGGGCCAAGCGATGTAATATATAAACATTGTACATTGGAAATAATAAAATGAAATACACCATTGCATGTAGAGGGATAAGGACCAGAGTAATGGGGGGGGCTTTGATTCCATGAGAGAGGGGGCTCATTGGGAGTTTTGAGGGGTTTTCATATGCCTTGAGTCTTAAGCCATCTTCATTAATCAGTTTGTCATTTAGACATTTATCCTTCTGACTGATTAAGCACTCAAATCATTGAATTTATGTAAGAGGTTGAGTGAGGAAGCCAACCCACTCAGTTATGACAGAAGGGGTTGAGTGTAAGCATCTTTGGGAGAAAATTAAGAGTCAAGCAAGCATGGGAAAAGTGGAAAATTTGAGTAGGAAAATAGAATAGTTTTATAGCTAGCAAGAAGTGAGGCAAACAAGAGCCAAGTGTTATAGAAGAGTGTTGATCCATAGGGGGTATTGAAGACAACTTACTGAAGCTGGAAATTATGTTGAGAATGAGCTATGTCTATGAGTGGATTATTGTTAAGAAAAATTACCCAAGAGGAAGTGAACTTGTCATGTGAGCACTCATGTTGCAGTTGGATCTCCTAGAGCCCTTGATAGAGAGATTTCTGGCTTGTTTGTGACGAATCCCTGGAGGGGATGGAGATTTTCTAAGGCACTACGGTGTAGAGAAGGAAATCTCATTCCTTGGGTTGTGCAGGATGATGGGAAAGATATTTGGGTGGTTGGAATTGTTGTAGGAGTTGCAAAAATATTTTTTAGTGGGTATTTGAGTTCTTACAATGGAATGTAGACACCCATAGGAGATTTTTCGTCCTTGTGGACTCATAGCCCCAGCTCAGGGTTGACTTGATGCTAAGAGAATTGGAGAAATAAAGTCTATGGTTGGGTGGAACATCCTTTGTCTACAACTGGTTGTGTAAATGATTTTTAAAATATTAGTGTTTTCATCACTATGTTATTTACAGTTTTAATGCTATGATTGAATGTTGTATTTACTATGTATTTGGTATACATGAATGTTGTTATCTGCATTTAATTGTTTTTCGGCATGTTTAAATAATTTCCACTCACACTTTTAAGAGTTAATGATAATAACATGCATGTATGGAATACTGTGTATATGTCCCCATATTACAGATTGGTATTAAAGTTATGGTAAGTCGTTTTTAGTAGTAATGTGTCTCAACCAGGAAGTTGGGAACGTTACAGGTTAGTATCAGAGAAAAAAAATTGTAGTAGTGTGCCTCAGTGAATGTCTGGGGATGTTACATGCATAAGTTTTTAATCCTACCAAAGAACTTGTTGAGGGACAAATTGTTGCAAAAGAATCAAAATCACGAAAACAGCCATTGGCTACAAAACATGTTGAAGATATTGCAACTAGGCATGCGAGGAAAGAAAAGAATGTCCATTTTTTCATCAAGAAAGATATATATACAACATTACTCTTATAGGCTTAGAAATAAAAATTATAAATTAAGAAAATAAAATAAAGAGCTAAGACAACATTTGAAAACTCTCAAGGAAAGGTTAGGAAAACAAAAATCTCATCAAGTGTTAGATACTCTTGTCAAAGGCTTGGACGAATGTTCTTGGTCACCTTTTGTGACCTATAAGGATTACCATGATAAGGAAATAATGACTATATGAGCAATGAATACCATAGTTGTTGTAGAAGCAACTAGAAAACTGCAATTGATGAGTTAGTTTCCACCTATTATATGGAAACTTCCTTTTAACCTTCTTCTGGATCCACTACAGGACTTATTGAGTCCCACAAATAATTTATAAGATCACCTATAGAGCCTATTGGATCTCATATTGAATGCACTTTTGCAACTGATATTGAAATAATAGATGATGTTGCTACTAAGGTGGTATAAAAACCTACTATTAGTTCTCCTACCATAGAATAAAATTTTGAAGAAGAAATTGCTCAAACCATAGTCACCCAGGAGGATGAACAACCATCTGTTACCACATCCATTACCGAGGCTCAAATAGAGTAGGTCAAAAGGGATGATAAGCCCTCCATAGGGGTTCAAACATAATAGCAATGGTATAGCCATCCTCCTGACCAAGATCAAGAAACACAAATAGATTCCTTTATTGCTCATACAATGGAAGTACAAATAGATTCCCCTATTGTTCATGCAGTGGAAGTTCAAAAAAAATCCCCTATTGTATATACAATAGAAGTACAAACAAATCCCATAGATGATAATGATTCTCTTCAAACATTAAAGTTAAAAGCATATTTTTCTAAGTGGAAATTTGTAGTTACGGCATATGAAAGAGGAGTAATGTCTATAGCAGAACATAGATAGATTGTCCATAATCTGAGAAAGATATGGGTTGAGATCGTTGTTATTAATCAAATAAAGTGGGACAAATATAAAGAAGATAGAAAGAAATTCTCAAAGCTTGAAGCAAGAGTAAAAACACCAAATGAAGAGAAATAGCATATAAGTACTCTTGTTCAATATCTTCTCAGTAGCATAAGGCCATCCCCTTCTTATGTTGTCTTCATACAAGAGAAAAAATTTATATTCAAATTGCAAGCTATAACAAAGGGTAGACCATGTGATCTTAGGCCTGTCAATTCATTTCTAAAATCTTACTCCCATTGCAATGAAGAGGATAAAAAATTATTATCTGAACTTATATTAGCATAAAATTCTCTTATTTCATGATTAAAAAAGGAATCTGAATTTGTTTGTTGGTGATGTTCAATTAAGGGATTTCACATCTTTTATTTAAAATCAGTTACAATGGAACCAAGAATAAGACACCATTGTGCATAATGAACAAAGTTGTAATTTGTGGGTGCGAGGGGAATACCCTAATCCTCAGTTCATACTTGGGAAATATCATGAGTTTCTTAAATCCTCTGCTAGAGTATCAATACTTGTTGCAAATCAACAAGAGGTGGTCTCCTATTTCATAAAACAAATAAATCACATGAGGATGGTTGCATTGTTTCCATGTAAGTACGGATTGAACAATTTTGATGAAGACATCAAAAGATGAGAACTGTTATGTTATCCAAACTTTTCTGAAGCTTTGGGAAGAGTTCAATATGTTGTTTGTTTGGAAAATTTTGGTCCAAGATAGGTTGGACTCAAGTTTCATGTTCCTTTAATTTGGATGCCTGCACCAAAATTTCAATTTTATTATGAAATAGAACCACAAATTGAGGCTAGATTCTAGCAATTGATTGAGCAACATTTTGGGTATAACATAGTAAAAGAAAAAATCCATCCTACGCATAGTCTCAACAACCTTCATCGAAAACATTTTTACTCAGATTGAGTACATGAGGACATGTAACATTTTTAGTTGGGGGGAATGATGGGACCATGTTTTGGCATGTTTATATCACCTTTTTCCTTTTGTTTTCGTACTTCATTGTTCATTTTTCACCTCTTTATATCCATAACTATAACCACTTTGGCTCAAATATCATTCAGGTTTACCTTACTCCATTTTATTTGCAAGTTAATGAATTATGTAATACATTTGGTAGAAGTGGTGTCTTATGTGATTAACCTACAGATAAATTTGCTTCAGATTGGATGCATGTTACAAGAGTTAAAGGAATGATGTGATGTGGAAATGATAGAATGTTATGAAACCCCATTTGATGCAGATATTGTCTTAATAACGAAATTTCATTTGTTGTGGAACCATAAGGTTCCCAATTTGCTAAGGATCCATGCATTTTTTATATTGTTTCAAATCCCAATCAACAACACTATTGTTGCAAGTCCCAATCATCAGGATTGATGTCGAGAATCTATGATAGTGAGTATGCCACATGTCACTTGTTAAAAAAAGATTGTGTTGTTATTATTCAATTGCTACCAAACCGTGGACTGACAACATAGGTTCCTATATCATTCGAGCATATTTCTATTGTGATGATGAATGCATATATGCCTTTGACCGTGGTTATGAAGCATATCCAAAATAATTGAGATTGTGTTATATTCCAGCAATTGATTTGATTGCTTAGTTATGTTAGATGCTTAGTTTCATTACTGTTACAACTATGTAATTGAATAAGATACTATGTTTTGGTTAAATGGTTGTGATAGATGTTAGCAACATCTTGAAGAGTCACCAATTATTCAAGTGTGTGGCTCATTATTGTCATTCAATGAATTGGTTGATTAATTAAACTCAATCAATGACTTTTGATAACAACAGAGAGGAGAATTGTAGAAACAGAGATAAAAACAGAGTCTTGCTATGAATCTTATATTTTCTTAATACAATTGTATTTTCTTACTTATGTGTATGATAGTTTGATTACTAAAAACCTCTCTAGTACCTCGCTCCATAGATAAAGGGGCCACTTTGACATATCTTGGTGTTGTTTCTTCATTTTGTTTATATTTATATATTGTACATTTATGTTCAACATCTGATTGGTTAAAAGTTTGTCAAGTTAAATTACTTTCTTGAACTCTTTGTGTATTTGAGCAATCTTTTCTTTCATTAATCAGTTAATGATACATTGCTACAGGTATCATGCTACATAACCTGTGAATATAAATCATAAACTATGTTTTTTTCTATTGCAGTTTCTTGCTTTTCAAATAAATAGAATTGGGTTTCTGGGTAGTTGTTAACAACATGATAAGAAATGTCCAACTACCTCATTAAACCCTAATCCTTCCATATATTTTGCATGACACCTCACAAGCTTACAGGCCATGGTTTGACAATTAAGTGCACTAGTAGACTAGTTGCCCTACTATGAATTATTAGGGTATATAGTAGACCTTTCAATTAGGTTTTAAGGCCTTAGAAAAATAAGAAATGAAATACAAAATATAGGAAGCAAATATGGGTTAATAAATTCAATATAGAAACTAGGAAGCAAATGAGATTCTCCTAATCATCTATATGTTCTAAGCTACTAAAATGGAAAGAAATGAAACTAAATAAAATAAGGAAATGATGGATGTTACCTAGGCTTAAGAAGACATGAATCGCATGTTAAAGAGCCATCAAGATTTAAGCCTCCCACTATACTACAAGATGCAAAGATATCCTTGCAAAACACTTGAACACAACCTTCAAATCTAATGATAAACTAAACAAGATCTACCATGCAAATAAACTAAACAAGATCTACCATGCAAATATCAAGTGTGCCCTTTTTTATGAGGTAATCTCCCTATCGCTAGTGTGCGCGTAAACTCCCTTGTGATGAGATTGAAGAAGATAAAAGAAACCTTATAAATGGAAACAATAGAACAAACCAACTGTTAGGATATTTAGACACTTAGGAGTTAGTAAGATCTACTTGGTCTATTGTGTCGTTAGGTAAAAGTGTGTTTTATAGTGTGTTTCTTTAGCATGCATTTGTAGTTAGGAAATCTGACGGTCGCGATATGTTCCCGACATAGAGTGATCCGACGGTTCATACTCTCCTCGATCTTAACGGCCATTGATCCATGGCTTAACACCCGATTGGTCCATGATCTCTATTTAAAGAGCATGGAGGGTCATTTGCCGATGATCGATTGTGAGAAACTCTCTTATGAAATCTCTCTGTAATCTTTTTCTTTGCATTAATAAACTGCTCCAAGTGGTCGCGTTGGTTGGGGCCGTGGATGTTTCCCCATAGGGGTTTTACCATGTGAAAATATCAGTGTGTTGATCTTTGATCTGGTTATGTGAGTGGTTACTGAAGGTGTTTTCCCTATGTTGGAATACTTGTTTTTTCGAACATGGTATCAGAGCCTGTTTGAAGACTCGCTCCTGTTGTCAATTGAGATCGTGAAGCCGAGTTGCCTCATCTCCATATTCTATAATTTTCGTACATTTCTAGGCTGAGAGGATTGTTCCATTGCGTCCGAATCACTTGTTTCATTCAGGAACACTTTTCGTTTCACTCGAAAAGGTTTCTGTTTGCCCAAGATACGGCCATTACAGTCAGATCCGGAGGTATAAAGCCTGAATACGCATTTTTTTAATTTCTGCAAAGTTTTGTTTTTTATTTTATTTCGGTTTGTATTTTTTATTTTCGGGTTGCTACTCTTTTACATCTGTGTATTCTCTTTTCCCCGCGCCCTGTACGATCTCGGAAAATTAGAAACAGATAGGAAAAGGTGCATCTTCCGGGTAAGCTAACCGAGATCTAACCCTTGTTGTCATCGAGAAGCGAAATTTTTTTCTTGTGTGAAAAGAGTTTTTTTTTAGCATGCTCTCCAAGGCCGTCTTCAACAACAACAAC
>ML779988.1:230424-246965 GCA_009831015.1 Picea engelmannii
CTTACTGGTAGTGACTCAAAACTTTTAAACCATGTGAAAACCATCCTTAAGAAGAAATTTGAAATGACAGACTTAGGATTTTTTCACTATTTCCTTGGCCTCCAAGTTTTGCAAACCAATGAAGGAATTTTTCTTTCCCAGTCCAAGTATGCTTGTGACCTTCTTCGTCGCTTTCACATGGACGATTGTAAACCAACCCCTTCTCCCTTCCAATCTGGAGTCAACCTTTTTGCCACCTGTACTTCTCCTGAAGTTGATGCCACTATGTATCGTCAGTTAGTTGGTAGCCTCTTATACTTGACTCATACTCGTCCTGATATTTCCTTTTTTGTTGGTCTTGTTGCCCGATATATGCAAACAACCCATGAAATCCATTGGAAAGCAGCTAAAAGGATACTTCGTTATGTTCATGGTATAGTTCAGTTCGGGATACATTACAGTTCAGGGGGGGCTCCCTTATTGGTTGGTTTCACTGATTCAGATTGGTTCGGCGACCCCAATGATCGGAAGTCTATTGCAGGTTATGTTTTCATCCTTGGTTCAGGACTTGTCACTTGGGCTTGTAAGAAACAACAGGCTATTGCACTTTCTTCAGCAGAAGCAGAGTACCCAACAATGGTAAATGCAAGTCAGGAAGCCCTGTGGCTTCGACAGATCCTTTCAGAGTTTGGATTCCATCACCCGCATCCGACCAGCCTTTGGTGTGACAATCAGAGTGCCATCAAGCTCGCCAAAGACCCAATTCAACATCAGCGCAGCAAACACATTAAGTTACACATGCACTTCATCAGAAAGATCATTCATGATCAAGTTATTGAAGTGCTATTTTTCCCTACAGAAGATCAAGTTGCAGACATTTTCACAAAGTCTCTTACAGAAGAGAAGTTTTCCAAATTTCGATCTATGTTAGGAGTTTAGGAAGTTGTCATTAAGGGGGGATAGGCTCTAATGCCTCCTTCCTTCTTCTATTGTGTCACTATTGTAAATCCTTCAATCCTATCCCAAGTTGTTCTTAAGGGGGGATGTTAGGATATTTAGACACTTAGGAGTTAGTAAGATCTACTTGGTCTATTATGTCGTTAGGTAAAAGTGTGTTTTATAGTGTGTTTCTTTAGTATGCATTAGTATGCATTTGTAGTTAGGAAATCCTATGGTCACGATATGTTCCCAACATAGAGTGATCCGATAGTTCATACTCTCCTCGATCTTAATGGCCATTGATTTGTGGCTTAACACCCGATTGGTCCATGATCTCTATTTAAAGAGCATGGAGGGTCATTTGCCGATGATCGATTGTGAGAAACTCTCTTGTAAAATCTCTCTGTAATCTTTTTCTTTGCATTAATAAACTGCTTCAAGTGGTCGCATTGGTTGGGGTCGTGGATGTTTCCCCGTAGGGGTTTTACCACGTGAAAACATCGGTGTGTTGATCTTTGATCTGGTTATGTGAGTGGTTACTGAAGGTGTCCGCCCTCTGTTGGAATACCTATGTTTTCTAACACCAACTGATGCAACAAGAGGTATATATCAAACTAATCAAGAGATTAAACATGTGACAAAAAGCCTATCTTAGGAGAGGGTTAGAGGACACATTCATTCTAAGTAGCATGAAAACTTAAGGTGGAAGTTAGGAAGATTTTGTCAGGAAATGAGAGACACTTCCACACTAAACCTAGTAGAGGAGAAGAACAATTTAATCAAGAACGCAAATGACAAAGCAATCTCACAGTACACAAAGATTTTACCCTAGAAACCCTAAACCGAGAAAACCAGCATTCCTTGAGCGATATGCTCTCTTGTTGTCTTATTCAGTCTGAATAAAAGGTTACATGTATAACCTTGGTCTACACCTAAAACACAATCGACATCATACCTTCTTTCCTACACAAGAAAAAACTTGTAGCCAATCTGGCTTAAATCTACATGATCAACAACCTACAATTTACACATGCATTAACCTACATTAGACTTTACGGCCTTACAACACACCTCTTTATAGGCTTTACAATAGGAAAAACCATAAAGAATTGGTGCCCAAATATAGTTACAAATCCATGAAGATCATTGGCTACAAATCCTACAAATCTCAGGATTATGTTACAGCCGACTCAAAGTTAGATTACCAGTCAACTACCAGTCAGCCTTCATTCGGTCTCTATCCTGTCATCTCACGTTCGCACTTCTACCTCTTGTTGTTTGACTTGCCATCGATATCTTCAACTTCGACTTTACCCGGCCGACTACCTCGACCTTTGACTTGTTGTCGATCCACCTCGACCTTTGATCGTCAGTCGATCTACCTAGACTAGACTTTCACTGCAAAGAATATAAAAACCCAACATTTTCCCACTTATTTTCTTCTTTGCTGAAATAGGATATTCCTGAAATTTCATTCACAGACCCAGGGAAGAAATTCTCATTTCCTCTCTGCACCAAGAGAACTTCACAGTACTCAAAGACTTGGTCAACAAGTCTTCTATGTTTTCCAACGTGTCTACTTTCTCCAGTAGCACCTTGTTACCTTCCACCATATCTCTTACGAAATGGTATTGAACATGAATGTGCTTATTCTTCGAATGATAAGCAGGGTTCTTTGCCAGAAATATTGCGCTTTGACTGTCGCAACTTACCTTCATAGCTCTCTTCTCAAACCCGATTCTTGAACACAACCTTTGCAGCCATACCGCTTTTTTTCTTCCATGAGTGGTCGCCATGTATTTAGCTTTTGTTGTTGACAAGGTTGTGACCACATGTCACTTACTCGTATAGATTATTTCTCCATCAAACATTGTGAAGACATATTCATTGGTCGACCTTCGTCGATCCATATCTCCAGCCCAGTCGGCATTGAAAAATCCATGTACATTTAATTTACCAATGTCACCTTCAGGTCTTCCTTGGTAGCATATAGCATAGTCCTTCATGCCACACAAATACCTGAATACTCTCTTGACATTTGTCCAGTACTCCTTTCTAGGTGTCAACGTGTACCTTCTCAACACTCCCACTACATGGGCAATGTCTGGTCGAGTGCAGACCATCACACACATTAGAATACCAATAGCACTTGCATAAGGAACACATGCCATGTCCTCTATTTATTCATGTGTATTTGGACACTATTCATCAGTAAGCCTTGCTCCCACAGGAATTGACACCTTCACTAGTTTGTATCATGCATGTTAAATTGTTTCAGCATTGTTTCAATATACTTCGTCTCATTCAACCAAATCTTTCTAGTGGCTCGATCTCTCTTAATCTTCATTCCTAGAATGAAATTGGCTGCATCGAGATCCTTTGTGTCAAACTTGGAGGATAGATGTTTCTTCACCTCCTTTATTGTGTCCATGTTGTTTCCAATCAGAAACATGTCATCGACATACAAAGCTACATATATGAAACGCCCACCTTCTTCCTTGGAATATATGCAGTGATCATCTTTTCTTGTCACAAATCCCAAACTAAGGATGTATGTGTCGAACGTTTGGTACCACATCCTTGGCAATTTATTTAGACCGTAGAGGGATATTTTCAGTTTGCACACTAACTCTTTTTTTCCCTTTACTACAAATCCTTCAGGTTGTTTCATGTAGATTTTTTCTTCCAAGTCCCCAAGTAGGAACATTGTCTTCACATCCATATGTTCTATTTCCAAAATGAATGCTACAATCAGAGACATTAGTACTCTAATGGAAGTTAGTTTTGCAACAGGGGAAAAAATATCACCGAAGTCAACTCCTTTGACTTGGAAATAACCTTTTGCTACTAGTCAAGCTTTGAACTTCTCAACTTGTCATGCAACATTCATCTTCTTCTTGAATACCCATTTGCTATTGACGAGCTTTCTTTCATTAGGTAACTTGACTAAATCCCATGTCTCATTCATGTGCAAGGATTCCACTCTTCAACCATGGCGTCCTTCCAGAGTGTACACTTTGTCGAGTCGACTGTCTCATTGACCGACTTGGGATCATCGTCGATGGAAGTTAGAACGAATGCGGGATAGAATTTGGGCAAACTATACCTTTCTACTGCTTTTCTTATTCTTTCTAACCTCCTTACCACCGGAGTTTGTTGTTCCACCTCTTCCTCAGATTTAGTTGACTCATGTGAATAATCTTCTTCGTTCCTTAGTTCAAACTGCACCATCTCAGGATTATTCTCAGTCTGAACAACTTCCTCAGGCTCGGAATTACCTCCAACTTCTCTGAAGACCACATTTCGACTGTACATTGTTCTCCTTGATGCAAGATCCCAGATCTTATATCCTTTCATTCCTTCTTTGTACCCAATGAAAATACATTTGATTGCCTTCTTGTCCATCTTGCTCATCCTTTCCTTGGGAACATGCACAAATGCATCACAACCAAATACTTTGATATGTGAAATAGAAGGCATCTTACCCAACCATACTTCATGTGGAGTTGTGTTGACTAGCATTGAAGAAGGAGACATTTTCACCATATATCTTGCAATGTTGACTTCCTCCGCCCAAAATTCTTGTGGGAGCCTAGCACCACTAAGAATTATCCTTGCCTTATCCATCAACGTTTTGTTCATTCTCTTGACAAATCCATTTTTTTGTGGGGTATATGGTGTGGCATTTTGGTGTGTTGTTCCACACTGCTTACAAAACTGATCAAATTATTTTCCATATAATTCACCACCATTGTTAGTTCTCAACACCTTAATCTTCTTATCTGTCTCGTTTTTTGCAATATCTTTAAACTCTTTAAATCTCTCGAAAACCTTTGATTTCTTCCTCAAGAAATATATCCATGTTGTCCTGGAAAAATCATCTATGGAGAAATAATACAGGGATACACCAAGTGAAGGCACTGTAACCAGGTCAAACACATCACTATGCACCAATTCTAGAATCTCAGTTTCCCTTGTCACTCCAAATGGGAACCTCACCCGACTTTGTTTTCCATATATGAAATGTTCACAAAAGTCAACTTCTAAACCACATTCAGGAAAACCTTTGACCTTACCTTTGTTGTGCATAGCTCGAAGTCCTTTTTCTCCAATGTGTCCCATCCTCTCATGTCATGGCCTAGTCGAGTCGATTTTATCATGTCTTGTCGAGTTGGTTTGAAATGACTTAGCTCGATTCAAGTCAAGTTGAGTTGACGTCGAGTCAATTCAAGTCACATCTAAGTTGATTTCAGGGGAAATGATGATGTTGCATCCAATCGAGCCGAAATTCCCTAATATCTTGTATAGGGTACCAATTTGAACTCCTTTCATTAATACCATCGCACCTCTGACCATCTTACACAAATCCTTCGAAAATAGAGTATGCACACCTGCATCACTCATATTGCTGACAGATATCAGGTTTCTTTCCAAACCCAAAATGTGTAGCACAAATGGAAGGGTTTTTTTCCTCCCTTCCTACAATAGCAGTCGAAATCTTCCTCGTCCGACAATTTTGGTTGTCGAGTCATTCCCCAAGAACACATCACCCCCATCATATCATTCATATTCACAGAACCAGTCTTTATGTGGTGTCATATGATAGGATTCTCTTGAATTGATCAACCAAACATCTTGATCTGACTGTGTATTGGTTGATGCCAGGTACACATCACCTCCCTTATCTGGGGTCATGTTTCTCTTAGTCAACTGCGTCTCGTCAAATATAGCACTTACTTTTTCTCCCTTCGACTTACAATCCTTTTTATAATTCCCAGCTTTACCACATTTCCAGCATCTTCACATCGACTGAACCGGGGATTTAGATATACCCTTCAACTTGAACTCTCTACCGAAGAATATGCCTTTATCTTTATCTATCGGTTGACCTCTCACTACTAAAGCATATTTGGTCTATCCCTCCATGTTCTTTCTTCTCATTTCTTCTGACAGCAGAGAAGAAAGCATGTATTCTAGATTTAATGTGGTTTTATTACTCCTTATAGCCATGACTAGGCTATCCCAAGAGTCTGAAAAAGAACATAATAGGCTTATACACTTCTCCTCCTCGGTGATTTTAATATCCACATATGATAACTAGCTTAAAATGGTGTTAAACACATTTAAATGCTCGATCACTGAACTGCCATCACTCATTCTCAAAAGGTACAGTTTCTTTCTGAGAAACAACTTATTTACCAGAGATTTCAACTGGTATAAGATTTCCAGCTTGTCCCACAGTTTCTTGGTTGAATCTTCACCTGAGAAATTCAACACCACCGAATCTGCAAGACAAAGTTGAATCGTACTTCTTTCTATTCTTTCGAGTTTCTCCCATTCTTTTGTCGACATGTCTGTAGGGTTGGGTACCTAGACAGACCGATGTCCATTGTTCTCGATCTACAAGAAGATATTCCATTTTAAGCTTCCAAAGCTCAAAATTTTGGTCATTGAATTTTTCTATCTCTATTCTTGAACTTCTCGCCATTCTTTACCACAATCTTTAACACAATTTATGACTTACGAATCTTATTGTACCTAGGCTTTAGTTCTCAGATTCAAGATTGGTAAATCAAGATTTGATACACTCGTCAAAGCATAACACGGCTCTGATACCACTTTTCATAGCAGCTCTGATAAGGTATCTTTGATACCACTTGTCAGGAAATGAGACATACTTCCACACTAAACCTAGCAGAGAAGAAGAAGAATTTAATCAAGAATGCAAATGACAAAGAAATCACATAGTACACAGATATTTTACCTTGGAAACCCTAAACCGGGAAAACCAGCATTCCTTGAGCATTCTTCTCTCTTGTTGTCTTATTCAATATGAATAAAAGGTTACATGTCTAACCTTGGTCCACACCTAAAACACAATCAACATCATACCTTCTTTCCTGCCCAAGAACAACCCTATAGCCAATCCGGCTTACATCTACATTACCATCAACCTACGATTTACACATGCATTAACCTACATTAACTATACATGGGTGACAATCCAAGATCAGTCTTAAAACTAGTGTATTAGACCCAACAAAATACAATTGAACAAGGGATCAAATTTGACCCAAGAAACCTTCGTGCATGTTAAATTTGGTAGCATCGACAGTCATTCTCCAATGAGAGGCCATATGGGCCACCCTGAGGCTAGCCAGGGAGATTTGGAGAATCAACCAGTCTTGTGAGGTATTGACAAAAGCCAGGGGGAACGTACAACCTCTGTGAGTCAAACCAAAATTTAGGACGAACGAGATGCTATGTGAGTCTAATGCAAAAGTCAGGGGGAACATACAACCTCTGTGAGCATAGACAATCTAGTGAAAAAGTCAGGGGGAATGTACAACCTCTGTGAGCATAGATAGACTAGTGAAAAATCCAAGGGGAACACAAAACCTCTATGAGCCTAGTCAAATCTTGTGAGCCATGAGCAAAAGTCAAGGCATCTAGCAAAAGTTAGGTTGAATATAAAATTCCTATGAGCTAGAAACAAACGATATTCCTAATATTGCAAATGATGTAATTGTATTGATCTAGTGCGTTGGCACATGTAAACATTATCCACCGTGAAGATAATTTAGAATTTCCTTGTCAAGAGTTGTAACTAAATTCTTGAGTCTAGTTCTATTTTAGTAATGTTGAGTTGCAACTAAAGTCTTGAGTCTAGTTCTATTTTATAACTAAAGTGTAATGTTGAGTTGCAACTAAAGTCTTGAGTCTAGTTCTATTTTATAACTAAAGTGTAATGTTGAGTTGCAACTAAAGTCTTAAGTCTAGTTCTAAGTTCGAAATAAAGCATGCCAGTCTCATGTCTAGTTCTAAGTTCAAACTAAAGTGTAATGTTGAGTTGTAACCAATCTCAAGTCTAGTTCTAAGTTTGAACTACAGTGTAAAGCTGAGTTGTAACCAATCTCAAGTCTAGTTCTAAGTTCGAACTAAAGCATGAAGTTGAGTTATGTTTAATGCATGCAATCAGGTTACTATTTCGAGCTTCTCCTCTTCCCCTCTTCAGCCTATATAAGAAGAGGTCAAACCCTCTCTTCAATACAGTTCTGCAACACAGTTTTGAAACATAGTTTTCATATGCAGGTTGAGGGTGAAGCAATAGAGGAGCACATCAGTGATAAAGAGGCAGCATATTAGAGGTGTATTTCAGCAAGGTCTTGTAAGTATTTGTCAGGTTAGAATCATCTTGGCAAGCTCTTTGAGAGCAGAACATTCATGGTGAATATTTGTAAGAGATCTTACATTATTAATGCAATAAAGGAATATTGGTTGTTGGGGGTTTTCTCCCTGTACAGGGTTTCCCCAGGGTATATGTGTTGTTGAATTGCATGTTTACTTATCTACACAGTTATTGCTATTCGATTATGATTTGGAATTGTTGAATTATATTAAGTTGGAGTCAAAGTATTGAAGAAAATAAAAGAATTAATCCGCATAAGAAATCAAGCTCATAATTTAACATGGTATCAGAGCTTAGGGTGTGTTAAACGTGTTGAAGTGTAGCAGCAGGTACACACAGATCCAAGCAATCTTGATTAAGTTTCCAGTGTGAGGTCCATGGCATCCTCCATTTCAGTCAAGGTCGAGGATAGGCTCAAAGGAGCTACCAACTTCAATGTGTGGAAGCTTCGTATAACAAATATCTTGCAAGAGAATGATCTTGAGCAGTATGTGACCACAATGGTGGAGGAACCAACGAATAATGTAGGAAGAATGACCTTCAGGAAGATTCAAGCAAAGGCCAAGAAAATCATCTTTGACTCAGTCAAATACAGTATAATTCCTGCAATGACTTCGTTGATGACTGTCAAGGACTGTATGGATACCTTGGTGAATCTGTATGAGAAACAGGCTCCAAGTTAGAAGAGGACACTTAAGCATAAGGTTAAGTATTTGAAGATGGAGAAAGGTGAATCAGTGGCATATTTCTGTTCCAGGATAGCTCAGATCAAAGATCATCTTTTGGTCACAAGGGTGACAGTGGACGATGATGATTTAGTGCAGGCCATTTTTTACGGTATTCCTTCTTCATGGGAGACCTTCTTATCCAGTGTAAGTGGGAGAGATATTCATCCCACGTTCAAGGGGTTATGGCATGATTGCCTCTAGGAGGAGAGTCGCACAACTACCAGGAGCAAGCCAATGAAAGAAGAGAACTCATCTTTAGCATCAAGATTCAAGGGAAAGAAGAAAGGCACTTTCCAAAAAGGCTCTCAGTGGAAGCCAAACACCAAAGGTACATTCAAAGGAAAGAATATTGATACATCTAATATTAAATTCTTTAGTTGTAATAAGTTGGGTCATTTTGCTAAAGATTGTTGGTTTAGAAAGAAATATCCTAGGAAAGGGAAACATCATGCCTCAATTGTTAGGGATGATGAATCCAAAAGAAATCAGAAAATTCCTTCTAATGAGAAAGAAAATAGGAAAGAATATTATTTGGTTTCTGCCTTATCCAGTTCAATTTCCACGAGGCTGAAAACTTGCTTAGTAGACAATGTTGCATCAAAGCACATGACAAGGTACAAGGAGATCCTCTCAGATTTCGAGACACAATCTTTTGTAGAGCAAGTTGAGCTTGGGGATGAAAAATGTTACAAAATAGAGGCAGTAGGCTCTATCTCCTTTAAATTGGAATCTGGGGATAGACTTCATGTTGATAAAAGTATTATATGTTCCAGGGCTCAAGAAGAATCTACTATCAGTTGCAACCCTAGAGGACAAGGGATATTGGGTGATCTTCAAAGACAGGAAGGCACTACTATGGGCTAAAGGTAGCCACTTAAGTACAACAGAACCCATTGGAACTCGCAGTGGCAGATTGTACATCGTGTCAGGACAGTCAGTTCAGGCATTGGCTCATGATGTGACTAGCTCAAGCGAGTTATGGCACAGAAGACTTGGACATCTTCATTACAAAGCTCTTCCATATCTACATAACATGTTATGTGGCATGCCCTCTATTTCTCTTAGTAAAAATGAAATTTGTAAGGGATGCATGATAGGTAAAAATATAAAGAAATCATTTCCTAGTAGTGACAACACAGCTCAGGGCATCTTAGATATGGTTCATTATGATGTATGTGGTCCTGTGTCATCTCCCTCACTCAGTGGTTGTTTGTATTATGTCATTTTTATTGATGATTACTCAAGAAAATGTTGGATATATTTTCTTAAAGCTAAAAGTGACACATTTGATAAATTCAAAGAGTATAAAGCCTTTATTGAAAAGCAAACAGGGAAACACATCAGAATCCTTAGAATAGACAATGGAGGAGAGTTTGAATCTCTTTAGTTTGAGGATTTTTGCAAGTTAGCAGGAATCAAGAGATAGTTGACTGTGCCATATAACCCTCATCAAAATGGAGTTGCTGAGAGGAAAAACAGGACAATTTGTGAGGCAGCAAAAGAATGATGTTTGACCAGGATCTGCCAAATTCTTTATGGGAAGAAGCTACCTCCACTGCCATGTATATTCAGAACAGGTGTCCACATGTTATTTTCAAGGACAAGATTCTTGAAGAGGTCTTCTCAAGGATCAAACCTGAAGTAAGGAATCTAAGGATATTTGGATGTCTTGTGTATATTCATGTCCCCAAGGAAAAGAGGACAAAGATGGAACCCTCAAGGAAGAAAGGGGTTTTTGTGGGGTACAGTGAGAACTCCAAGGTTTACAAGATTTATGTACTAGGTTAGAGGAAAATAGAGGTAATTAGAGATGTGACTTTCCATGAGAAATCTGCATTTAAAAAATCCAGAGAGCTTTAGCAGGATTCAGAAGCAGTTCAGCCAGCTTCACACTCTTCTGAAAATGAAGAGTCAGATGATCAGAGAGAGGAACCTCGTGAAGGGCCAAGTGATGAGCCCCTAGAACCCGTTGAAGTGTTATAAATAACTCTTGAAGAACCTCCATCCAAAAGGAAGCCAAGGTGGCTTAAAGAAATAGTGCGGGAAGCAGAAAGGATAGTTTCTCCCAAAGGAACTTTCAGGGAAAGAAAGAGGCCTCATAGGTTTGGAGGCTATGTTGCACTGATGAGAAGCATTAGTGATGCCAAACCTTCTTCATTTGAAGAAGTAGATAAATTAAAAGTATGGAAGGATTCCATGCTTGAGGAATAGAGGTCTATTATAAGGAACAATGTTTGGGACATTGTGCCAAGGCCAAAAGACAAATCAGTGGTTTCTTCCAAATGGATCTATAAGATCAAACATGCAGCTGATGGAAGTGTGGAAAAGTTCAAAGCAATATTTGTAGCCAGAGGCTTCACTCAGAAATAAGGAATCGACTACGAAGAGACTTTTTCTCCTATAGCCAGGTATACCTCCATTCGAGCTATTATTTCTTTAGCTTCCATACTTTATTGGAAGCTACATCAGATGGATGTAAAAACAACATTCTTGAATGGAAAGATTGAACAGGAGGTCTTTGTGGAACAACCAGATGGTTTTATACTTCATAACAAAGACACTCATGTATGCAAGCTAAGGAAGGCTTGTATGGTCTTAAGCAGGCTCCAAGAGTTTGGTATGCCAGGATTGATGGCTTTCTTAAAAGCTTGGGATTTCAGAAAAGTGATGTTGATGCAAATCTATAATTCAAGGTAAGAGGTAACCAACCTATTATACTAATCTTGTATGTTGATGATCACTTTCTAACAGGAGATGAAGTTCTAATAGCTTGGTGTAAGAGGGAGCTAACCTTAGAATTTGAGATGAAAGACTTAGGCTTGATGCATTACTTCCTAGGATTGGAAGTGTGGCAAAGACAGGGTGAGATATTTCTGGCACAAGGAAAATACACAGTGGGTGTACTAAAGAGGTTTGGTATGATGGATTTCAAATCCATGTCTACTCTGATGGTTACCAACCTGAGGAAGTTGCATGATTCTGATACAGGTTCAGATTTGGTGGATCCCACCATGTATAGGCAGTTGATTGGGTCATTGATGTACATGATCCACACTAGGCCAGATATATGCTATGCAGTGATTGAAATGAGTCAGTTCATGACTGAACCGAGACAGGGACACTGGGTGGAAGCAAATCACATCTTGAGATATCTCAGAGGGACCATTACTTATGGTCTGAGATATACATCCAATGGTGGTTTATTTATGCATGGGTATGCAGATGCTGACTGGGCAGGAAGCCCAGTGAATCGGAAGAGTACTTTCGGATACTGCTTCAGTTTAGGATCCATTGTGATCTCTTGGTAAATCCGGAAGCAGGGATCCATTGCATAAAGTACAACAGAGGTTGAGTACATTGCAGCAAGTGATGCTAGCAAGGAAGCAATATGGCTCAAAAAATTGGTTTCTGGGTTGTTTGGTGACAAGCTCGAGACAACGGTGCTTCACTGTGATAATAAAAGTTGCATAAAATTGACAGAGAACATGCTATTTCATGACAAGTCAAAACATATTGACATGAGGTACCACTACATCCAAGACTTGGTCTAGAGAAAAACTGTAAAGTTATAGTACATAGCCACGAGTGAGCAGGTAGCTGATATCCTGACCAAGCCTCTGACCTCGAGACAGTTTGTGCAGATGAGAGGCAATCTTGGTGTGGCTCATAATGACCCCCTCACTGAGAGGGAGTGTTAAATTTGGTAGCATCAACAGTCATTCTTCAATGAGAGGCCATATGGGCCACCCTAAGGCTAGCCGGGGAGATTTGGAGAATCAACCAGTCTTGTGAGGTATTGACAAAATCCAGGGGGTTACATACAACCTCTGTGATTCAAACCAAGATTCAGGACGAATGAGATGCTATGTGAGTCTAATGAAAAAGTTAGGGGGAACATAAAACCTCTATGAGCATAGACATTCTAGTGCAAAAGTCAAGGGGAACGTACAACCTCTGTGAGCATAGACAGATTCGTGAAAAAGTCAAGGGGAACATACAACCTCTATGAGCCTAGTCAAACCTAGTGAGCCATTGATCCAGGTGGATATCGGTGGCCACCCACCTTTTTCGATTGGTTCAAAACAGTTTTCTGGCAATTTTGGCAATTTACTATTTTTAGCAGGTTTTAACTTCCGAGGCCATTTTGAGGGCCTAAATGAAGGTTTTTTTAGATCTAGGTTCTCAATGACAACCAAAGGTATGATTGATCCCCAAAAATGAATCTCCTCGATGATACCTTTCCAACGAGCTATCATACGCCTAAAACATAGATCGTATACAAAAGTTACGACCCCGGGAAGTTGATGTACTAACTTACCCAAACGAGGCCCACATGACTTTTGGCGCTTCATCTCCTAGGGTTAGGTTTTTGGATGTCTAGGGTTTTTGGCATTCCTATTTATTGTAAAAAGGCCTTCAGAGCCTCATTGTAATCATCTTCTTGCGAATGCGAGTAGCCGTCACATCTCTTCTCGGAGATAAGCTGCCACCATTCTATCGAGTCTTTCACTCTGTATTTTATAGTCTCTATATATTTATTTCATTAGTAGAAATCGTGTATTACTATATATCTGTGTTTATGGTTGCATATCTGATATAGTTATTTTATATTATTGAATATTTGCGATATCTCCATGCATTTCTTTATTATATCTTCGATCTCATTTCGTGTCGAAAATAATCCAGATCACTGGTATCAGAGCAAGATGTTCTTGGTGTTTTTTTTTCAGTGCATGTCCCCGACGAGGTCTGAGTATAGAAATTTGGGTCTCGAGCTTGTCTCTCTTGAGGACAATTGCTCTCGCACACCCAAGAAACCCTCAATGGCGGAAGAAAATAAAAACAACGGAGCAAACGATCCTATCAGTCTGTTGCTTGAGCAAGCTCTCACACGACAGAGGGACGAAATGATGGAGAATTTTTCCCACATCCTTCAACGCCTGCCGATAGCAACAGGCACATCTTCATCAAGTGGCCACTTTGGAGGCATCTCGCCTTTCAAGGTACAAGATAATTTTGATATTCCTTTATTTGAAGGACAGATAGATGCAGAAGCCCTAGACAAATGGTTAAATCTGCTAGAAGGTTATTTCTCTGTTCACAAATTTTCCGACAAAGAAAAGATCACCTTTGCACTCCTTAAAGATCTCCCCCATGTCAAACATTGGTGGGAAACTTATTAGGAGCAGAGTTCCACAGAGGAGTCTGAAATATATGGGGCCAATCCCACTTGGGATTTTTTTGTGGAAGCGGTAAAGGAACAATATTACCCTATTGGCAACTATGAGGACCAGTACATGAGATGGACCACACTGCGGCAAGAGAGGGGCCAAGCAGTTCCGGAGTTCACCAATACCTTCCATACCTTGCGCACCAAGCTGGGTATTAAAGACTCCAAATGACATTTGGTTCTAAAATATTGTGGGGCTCTACACAGATACATCCAAACTAAAATGGATTTTCTAGACATCTCATCACTTGGTGTTGCCTATCGATATGCTGTTAAAATCAAGCAGAAATTTAAGCACCAGAACAAACGGGATTTTGGTTCTACAAATCCGCAACAACCAAAGTATGACAAAGACGTCCCTAACAAACAGTCTCCCGAAAACCAGTCCAAGCCACATGAAAAGAAGGGTCACGGGAAGACAAAGAAGGACACCGGAAAATGGTGCGATTTCCACAAAATCCCCTAGCACAACACCGATGAATGTCGCTCAAAACAGTCATTGGTGGCCAAGATCAAAGACAAGGAGCCAAACCCTGATTCAGAATCTGATTCTGAAAATGCTGGTAAAGGACAAATCATTGCCGCAGACCCCATTGCTATTGTCGCGATCGCAGCAATTCAACCAGAAGAACCAACAGATCCTGAAGAGGGGGAGCGCCTTTTTCATTCACAGATGTGGGTGAAGGGGACCCCAATGCATTTTATTATTGATAGCGGAATCTAGAAGAACCTCATCTCAACAGAGGTCGTCAAACAGTTGGGATTGTCGACAACACCACACTCGCAACCATACAACATCGGGTGGCTTCGCCAAGGACAAGATCTTCGTGTCAGCCAGCAATGTCGATTGTCATATGGCATCCAACCCTTCAAGGATGAGGTATTATGTGATGTTGCCCCACTAGATTTATGTGATGTTCTCTTGGGACAACCATATATGTGGAAGCGCCACGCTGTTTATGAGTCTCAACCCCATAGTGTCATTATTTCTCTGGGGGGTCATCTCTACAGAATACCAGAGGTAGTTCCAACTACTGTTCCACCTAAAAAGTTCCGCAAGGTAGTATCTCATACTGCAAAATTCAACTTCTTCACAATCTATTCAAAAGGGGAACAGAAGGACATTGCAACCACTATAGCCTCACCCCCTGCACCTTCTATCCAACAGAAGTAGGTCGACAAGGTTGCAGCAAAGCACAAAGATTCCTTCTACACACCTTCCTCTCATGTAGCTCGACTTGTTGAACATCCTCAGCTTCAACAAGTTCATGACAGACTTCCACAAACTAAGCAGTGCGACGTCTTCAGCAATACAAGCAACTCACCAAGATGCAGATCCAGCAAATGTTTTTCCCTCTCCCCTGGGAACTCAACACAATGGAGACCATTGCTTCCTAAGGAGAGAGGATTGATCTAGGTTATTGGTGGCCACCCACCTTTTTCGACTAGCTCAAAACAATTTTCTGGCAATTTTGGCAATTTACTATTGTTAGCAAGTTTTAACTTTCGGGGTCATTTTGAGGGCCTAAATGAAGGTTTTTTGAGATCGAGGTTCTTAATGATAGTCAGAGGCATGATTGAGCCCCCAAAATGAACCTTCTCGACGATACATTTCCAACGAGCTATCATACTCCTAAAACGGAGATCGTATGCAAAAGTTATGACCCCGGGAAGTTGATGTACTAACTTACCCAAACGAGGCCCACATGACTTTTGGCGCTTCATCTAATAGGGTTAGGTTTTTCGATGTATAGGGTTTTTGGAATTCCTATTTATTGTAAAAAGGCCTTCAGAGCCTCATTGTAATCATCTTCTTGCGAATGCGAGTAGCCATCACATCTCTTCTCAGAGATAAGCTCCCACCAATCTATCGAGTCTTTCACTTTGTATTTTACAGTCTCTGTACATTTATTTCATTAATAGAAATCGTGTATTACTGTATATCTGTGTTTATGGTTGCATCTCTGATATAGTTCTGTTATATTATTGAATATCTGCGATATCTCTGTGCATTTCTTTATTATATCTCCGATCTCATTTCGTGCCAAAAATAATATGGATCAGCCATGAGAAAAAATAAAGGCATTTAGCAAAAGTTAGGTTGAATATAAAATTCCTATGAGCTAGAAACAAACGATATTCCTAATATTGCAAATGATGTAATTGTATTGATCTAGTGCGTTGGCACGTGTAAACATTATCCACCATGAAGAGAATTTTGAATTGCCTTGTCAAGAGTTGTAACTAAAGTCTTGAGTCTAGTTCTATGTTAGAACTAAAGTTTAATGTTGAGTTGCAACTAAAGTCTTGAGTCTAGTTCTATTTTAGTAATCTTGAGTTGCAACTAAAGTCTTGAGTCTAGTTCTATTTTAGAACTAAAGTGTAATGTTGAGTTGCAACTAAAGTCTTGAGTCTAGTTCTATTTTAGAACTAAAGTGTAATGTTGAGTTGCAACTAAAGTCTTAAGTCTAGTTCT
>ML779988.1:256657-275117 GCA_009831015.1 Picea engelmannii
GGGGGAAGGGGGAAGAGTGGGGGGGTAGAACTAAGTTAGAGTTTGAAAGGACTAGGTCCAAGTTTATGGAGGGGAGACAACGAGACTGATGGTTATTAAGGGCGTCAGGCATGCAAGGAAATTTGATTAATAAAGAGTTGGCCATGTTATAAGGATTTTGTTGATTTAGCTAAGCGGTTGGCTTATGTATTTTGAGAACGGAGGATGTGGAAGTAGTGGATTCCGGGGAAGAGTTGTTTCAAAGAATTAATTCATGTGCGAAGACCATTGGAGGGTTGAGTGGCAGCAATTGAAAGTCCAAGGAGATCCCTTATAACTATCTCAAAGTCCCCTATTACCATGAGGGTTTGGATGCTTATTGAGTGTGCAAATTTGAGACCAATGTACATTGCTAGAGTTTTTGCTCTATTATTGGTGTTTTTTCCCAAACCCCGAGAAAAATCTACTACCTTTTGTCCATCGGAGTCATAGATGACTCCCCCGCACCTGTCGCCCCTGAGCCATGCAATTATTGTTCCATGTATGGAGAAAGTTATGTGACTTATATTCAATTAAATAAGCTTGTGCAACATTCTCTTGAACTTAATTTTCCAACAGTGTCTTGATCGAACAAAAATGCATGCTAAATTTGCAAGGCCTACTATATGCATGGCAGGATAAGAATGCTAAAGGTTCTACCCATATTTTCCTACCAGAAACATAAGGTTATCAGTAGAGTAGCACCATGACATGATTAGCCTGCTCTTTTGAGGTGCAGGCTTGAAATCCAAAATTTCAATCCCATAATACCATACTTCATCTTGACATAAACATTGTCGATCACGTGAACAACTTTGACTAACATCTTACCTATAATTTTCACCTATAAGGCTATATTAACGAAGTTTGCACACCTCTTCATCAATATTGATATTAAAATCAGCAAACTTGTTTTTTCCACGAGGATTCACTTTGTTGACCAATATTTTTATCACTTTCATTAATAAGGGGGATTTAAATTGTGAAAAATAAAGTCAATATATTTTAGGCATTGGGGGGTGCGGCTATCAGGGACTTATAGGTATTGGGGGTATAAAAAGGGGTATCTAGTAAAAATAACGGTTTTTATTGCCTATACTTTTATACCTATAATGCTATATTTTCTAAGTTTGTAACACCTATCCAAAAATATTAAAATCAATCAACAGGTTTCTTCCTCCATGCTAAATTGCTTATGTAAAATCCCCAATAAAATATGTACTAAAATCTGATTTAGTTAGTTGGGTAATTTCGTCAAACACTTGGCATACAAGCTTGGAATTCCCTTGAAAACACCTCAAAACTTGTTGTCCCAATTAACTCAAATTTAAGGGCTGAAAATTATCTCAAACACATCATATACAAGATCTAAACCCCTTCTGAATGAGTGGTTGTTCTAAATTTATGCTTGCAATAATTATTTGCAGTGTGTTGGTTGAATTGTTTTGTCAAACACTTTGCATGTTAATATTGTAGCTTTTATTTTAATGTGTTTCAGAATTGTTCAAGTGTGCAAATATCATGAAATGGAAATTAAAGACATGATAGACATGAAAATAAATACCCAAAAGAGATTGCAACAATAATAACAAAATACCTCCAATCCTTGACTTATTTATATAATATAAGTGTTCAATGCCAAAGCAATTTCCAGATTTTTATACAATGAGATGGGGGTTGTTTTCTAAGGATGAAATGGATTCATTAGAATAAAAATCAGCAATAATAATCTTCCATAAAGTAACCTCAATGATGGTTTCCCAAAGGATGACTCTCCCACATGAAATGGTAGCTCCAATGAAGAGAAATGTGCCCTGGCTATAGCACATTCGCCTTGCTGAAAAACAAATCAATCCAAGGGAGAAATAATCTCAAATCCACGGCAAAACTTTCCCAAGATATATACAACTCGGTCCCAGCAAGTAGAAACTGACACAACCCCAAAATATGGAGTTCACCACTGCTAGATGTGCCCCTCCAAGCAATATTTCTCCCAGCCAAAAAAATAAATAAATATGAGGAGATAAAACGCCAAAGAATGATGAGAAAGGACGCTCCAAGGATAGAAAACACTCTAATAATTAGATCACCTCTATATCTGAAGTCCCTAAGCCAAAACAAACATTTTTTCTTCAAGCAGTGCGCCCAACTCTGCAGAAAACCCTTATTGTTGTGCCCCTGTCCCAAATAGCACTTATTGAAGCTTAAGAGAACCGAATGGAATGGTGAGGGTGGAATATTTCACCACCTTGTCCAAGCTCGGATCAGGAACAGGAGAATATTTCACTCCCTTGCTAATCTCTAGGGTTTATTTCGTCAAAACCCTCAAGTATCTTAAGCTCTCTAGCCAAGAGGCCATACATCAAAAATCAATCAACATAATGAGAGAATATGAGTCCTTATCTCTCCTTTATACCCTCTTTCACCTTTTTTTCTTCTAAGTGACTTTTAATTCATCTTTAATATTTTCTCATAAAATCACTTTATTAATTTAATTACCTTTTTTACTCAAAAAAATGATTTATTTGACTTTAAAGCATTTATGGCCACTCAAAGTCACTTTGTATCATCTCAACCTTTAGAGATTTTCCTCTCGATTCCAACGAGCTATTACACTAAGGTATTTCTCCAAGAAACAATCTCCAAATAATACTTTTAGTGTAGTTAATTAAAATATTCTCAATAATAACCCCGCTTTATGGGAATCATTGGAATACAACGAAACCAAGGACAAGCTGTGTGAAATGGATCTTGATGATGAAATATGATAAATAATGTGAATTGGGCCCCATAAAACTCCTCAAAACCGCATGAGCTCACTATCACCCCCAATTGGCTACTCTAACAGGCATCCCAAACTGTAACATAAGGGAATCCAAAAATGGGGGCATTATAATCCTCCCTGCCTGAATATTGATTGTCCTCAAGCAATAGCTTAATCAAATTGTGTATGATCCCAGGGTCCCATATCCACCTGGGAGATATGAATTACTCTACCCTCAAGGCATGGTCCCTCAAAGTGCTTGCCAAACATGCCCCCAAAATTCTCATGATAAGTAGAATGATCATGTGGAGTAGATCCTCAGTCAACTCCTCAGGAAACCTCTCTACTCTGATCTCAACTCCATCAACCATTGAACTACCGATCACTCTAATCCCTAGATCCCAAATCAATATGTGAACTGCATTTCCTTGTAAAGTATATTCATGTGAGACATCAACACAAAGAGTCTCATAAAGACCCCCAACCAATAGAGCAAGTAAATATAGTATTCATTCCTTAAAGAATCTCTCACCTAAACCAGTGTCCAAAATACCACCTCCAATAGTATCCAAATCCCTTGCTAACCAAGAAGATGATCTACCCATGTACCTAATCCTCAACCAAAGAGACCCATCCTGCAACATAGCATCTTTATCTCCATATGCTCTCAAATCCCCCCATAAATGAAAGGAATCAATCATGAGCATCTGAAACTCCCATACGCTCTAGAAGTGCACCAAACCCTGCATCAAATAACTCTAATTGTGGCATACCACATCTATCGGTACCTGTCGAATTGTAAACCTCCGACCGAAGTGTACTGCTAGCTATGTTGTCCTGTCCATGATCATTAAAATTACCCTTCCTTACAACCCACACCGCTACCTGCGGTGTCCCATACTTACGCAATGCTTCGGGAAGGGATAAAATTGCTTCTCCGATAGCGGTTGAGTTTAAAGGAAAACGCGGCTGTTGATTTCATCTTTCAGGAAGTCCTGTCGTATCCTAAAATTCTCTGGCCGAGAAGACGATATCTCTTACCTCCAGCGGCCATACGGGGATTTAAATATGGATGAGCCAAAGGGAGAGGTACGTTAAGCGTTAAGGAGAGGAGCGAGGAAACGTTAAGTTTACTCGACCTTCTATCGAGGAACTCTCAATAACGGGTTCTGTTATCAGTAAAAAAAACGCGTAAAATGAAGGTTTTAAGGCTAAGTTGGTTTCTTTCGAGCTTGCTTCAATCCGCACGAAAAGCTTTCTGACTTGTAGCTTGACTGGCACAAACATACCATTCGTAAGTGAGTAAAGAACGGAGCGGAAGCTTTCTCCCGTGCAACGGATGGACAAACCAATCGTCAAGTATGAAAATCAGAGGAGAACTTCTGATCCGTTTGGTTCCTACGATCCGTGTTGGGAACTTTCAGAGGAACTAATTAAATTCATGAGAATACAATCCCAACAAGCGTTTTTGTAGGAAGTGTTGCTACATCAGAGAGATAAAAACCATGCAAGATTCTAAGGTTCCGCTCCAGCAAGAGATAAATACCAATGCAAGCGTATGAGGTGAGGTCCGTGCAGGCATAAGAGAAACGTCCTAGAAGGCGTACTAAGAGATAGGACCAGCAAGCGTGCAAGGCTTCAAGGATAGAGAGATATGGCCATAGAGAGCGCGTGAACTAGATCAGACCTTTTCCGAAAGAGAAGAGGCCTAACTAAAATGATAAAAACAGGTGTTGATAGTCAGCGCCCCTAAGATTTCACTTCATGTCCATATGAAAGAACATCAAGCCAGAAGACTGACATCGAATCAAGATCCATTTCAATTCCAGTGCTCAGACTAAAAGTGAAATGGCAGGGGGCACATAATCAATTCATTTTCAATTGAAGGGAGCGATTCCAACTCCATTACATAATTCAAATGCTCAAAATAATAAAACAAAAGGTTCCAAGTAAATTTACCCACCACAGTTCCAAAAATAATTACCATTTTCATTAGCATCTAAACCCATAACAAAATTTAGCTAATTACAAATGTAAATTTTACACATGCGTACCGTAACCGAAGGTGAAGAATCCAAGCGGTTGTCTCGCGCTTGCGCTTTGTCCAGCTCCTGCTTGCTAATCGTTGAGACCTCACCAGTGCCTCCTAGCCAACTCTAGGGGTACTCTTTTTCCCCTGAGCCCCCCGAGTCACAAAGAAGCCACGCACACAAAACCAGATAAAGATCTAGCATCTAGCTCGTCTCGCAAGGTCGAGCTACCACTCCCTATCGAGTTGGGCATCCCAACTCCCACAAAAAAAATTCAATCAAGAAAAATATCAGCAGCGTAACCTTATACCTACCAGTCGTGATCCATACTCCTCCTCCGCCATCATTTTTATAGAGTTTTCTTAGTGATTAATTTCCCAAACCCTTTTTAAATTCTTTTTATTAAATTTAATTAAGATAAACCTCCATCGTACATATGTCACCCAATCCCTTAGTTGCACCAAAAAATCAATTTATTAATTAATTAAATTTGTCTATTTCTCTCACCCACCCACCTAAAAGCGTTCCTAAAAACGTTCCTCGATGTCTCTTTATTACTTTACATTTCTTAAATGATTGACGCATTTCTTAAAACCTAGTTGAGTTCACAATTAGAAGTTTCCAAAGACTAGATTCCCTACTATGTTAGACATTCCCCTTTTTCCTTAAGTTTCCCCTTTTCTTCTTAGTTCAGATTTAGCAAGTTTAGATATAAACAACAATTTACCCTTTTAATAATTTAATCCTTCATTAAAATTTTACTTTAATTATTAATGTTTGAATTTTTTTTACCCTCCCTTCTTTTTATATGTCCATTTAGTTTTTTTTTGTTCACATGTTCTACTTAGACCTAGGTTTTAAATTCACTAGGCTTGGCGACCGTTTTTAAGGGAAAATTAGTTATTAAACTTTACTCATACCATCATTCATTTTAAAGTTGACCAGGTCCTAAGGAGGCATAGTTTTCTAGGTACTAGGTTTATTAACTTACCAGAGTTAAAAATCATGACGTGCCCTTCAAGACGCACTACGTGCTCCAAGGGTGCCACTCGTTTGCATTCATGTTTTATTTGTGTGATGTGTCTTTCAAGACACACTATGTGCTCCAAGAGTTCCACTCGCCTTTTGACTTATTTTGGTAGACGCCAAACCCGTGGAGTCAATAATCCATCAGTTGACCTTGTGGGAGACTAAGGGCCTCTAAGGAATAAGGACCTTGCCTTATTGTGTGCCCCTTAGAATCATCGTGAGTGACTGTCACAGTCTTCCCTCATGGCATCGTGGATCTCTCGAACTACACAATCGTTAACCTACAGTTAGAGCCACAGTGGGAGTGCTAGTAGGTTGTGGCAGGGTTGTTGCCACACCTCTCCCTCAATATCTTTGGTTGTCATGCGTGACCCCTTTACTCCTAATGTGAGTCTGGTTAGCAAGTTATCGTCAATCTGCATCCATCAACGAAACGTGTCAGTGATAACAATCAACATCATAATATCTAGTCATGTGCCACATATGTAATACCAAACATTCAAACCATAATCGTTCGCTCCTTGACTCGATCCGGAGTCCAAGGAGATCCATCGATGCCATTGGCATCCTCAAACGTCCAGAGTCCTGCACACTCAGGAAAACCAGTCAATAGCACCTATTGATATAAATATCATAAAATAACATATCATCAAATCCACAAACATCATCATGCTCCATAATCGAGTCAGTCAATCATATAGTCAACCAGATCACTTGCATAGAAATTCCACAAGAATAAATCACATCGGGTGCGCACAAGAGCGGGATGTTACAGACCTCATATTCCTCTTCGGAAGCATATGTCCTACTATGCTCCCCATCCTCATCCCGATGAGACTCTGAACCTATATCAACTTCTGAAATATCCTTTGTCCCATAGTTGAGGATACTCTCCATCATGCCCAAGGCCTCATCTAACTATCTCGGGTGAACCTCCCTTATCCTCCTACATATAATAAAGTATCCCTTGTTAGGTGGTCTCTTCCCAACAACTCTCCATGTCCCATGTAACTGCCTATCTTCCCCTATGTTGTTGTATATAATGAAAGTATCGAGGAAGGCTAACAGAAATACCTGCAACTGTATGTAGAACTGGGAAGTGGCATATGCATTGGTCAATCCCAAAGGCTTGACCAAAAACTCATCCATCGACATCCAAGGTGAATAGTCTCCTGGACTCCATTTTAATCCCATGCCATTGTGTACAATGATAGGTGATTCCACATATTGATGGTAAATCACACTCCCTCTATCATTAGTCATATGATTGTTGCTACTAAGAAGGTGATCTCCTAGGTCCATGTACTATTGTAAAGAAGAGAATTTATCTCCACGTAAATCTCCATTCTCCACCAAGTATGTCTCCTCTCTGCACTCTAATGCATCCCACTGGATCCCACTGTACACCTCTACATGGATGTCAACTAATCCTAGAACCCAAATGGATGTGTCCTCGTAATTGTCCCTGGCTCTGGAATCCCCATGTGTATGTGTATGACCAATTATCTCAAAGCTCCTCATGAATGGTGGTCCCTGTGACACATGAACATCCTCAAGTGTCTTTGGGTCACATCTCTCCATAATCATCAGTCCTAGGTACCCCTAACGCTCCTCCATCAACTGGCGCTCCTCTATCAAACCACCAACATCCTCTAGTGATGTAGTTGAAGTATATATCTGACTCTATGCTAAGATAGATGTAGTGGATCCCTGACTAGCCTCCTCAAAAAGCTCCTCTAATCTAGACTATTATTCTTGAATGGTTTTCTGTGTGCCTTTCAAGAATCCTTGTGTGCTCACCAATTCATGAGTGAGTCAGTCCACCTCAGTCTCCTTCCCCTTCAGTGCCTCATGGTACATCTCGCCAACCTCTAGAAGGTAATCTTCGTCCAAAAGTAGTTGATGGTAGTTGGTCTTCATCACAGTCACTCTCTCCCTGAGTGTCTGAAAGACCTCAAGAACAAACTCTCCATCTGAACTACCATGTGCCATCATGGCCCTCCAGTAATACGCTGCCACCAATGCTTATGTGTCATTAATGTGTCTCATGGCTAACACTATCATGTCCTCTCTGACTCTCAGTTTTCCTTCCAAATGTTGTGACTCAGGAACGCTTCCCTGCAGAAGTGTTGACTCGTGACTCCTGTTGCTAATGTCAACAGTGGAGTCCTCATCAAAACACTCTTCTAGATATAATGTGCCATGCTTCCCACTATTTACTATGTTATTGAGTGCCCCTGTAGGCCACAGTGCATCCTCGTGTACTCTTGCCTCACTATGAACCGCCCTATATCTTGTATGTACACTTGTACCCTCCTATGCACTTATACTAATTTCATCTACACCCAGATCCCATATGGATGTGTCCATACATGTGATATCGCCATCCCAACAAACAAAGAATGCATCCCCATCACTGTAGGTCGGTCCTGGAAGTAAGTATCCCATCGACATGTCGATCTCCCCAACCTGATCTATCAATGGACTTCCAAAAATAGGCGACTCACTATCCCCATACTCGAAGGTATGTATATATTCATCTGTCTCCAAGTCATGCCTCTCCTCATGGGCCTGCAGATCCAAATGTCCCTTGTGTTCAATCACTACACAAGGCTCCTCTACCACATCTGGAATGCCACTGATATCCTCATGTGTTGTGGCTAGCATAGGTGACTAAGAAGGTGAGGAATGTTTCATGCTCAACTCCATAGGAGGCTCATCATCCCCCATGCATGACATCCTAGAAGTCATGTCAACACCCAAAGGTATGTCACCCAACATTTGAATTTCATCCTGCCTAGGTGCTAACACATCTAAGCCTTGGTCATCGCTTTGTCCATCAGATGCATAGGTGTCACTGGCCTCATGGAAATACTCTAATGAAGCATCTAAGGTCACCTCCTTATGCACATACTCATCATGCCCAACCAAATGGTCAAACTGAGGCATTGCCCTCTCTATATCAAGCTCCTCAACCTATCCCACATGTGTGTTAACCTCAGAAGATAGCTCTATTGATGGTGTGTCCCCCGCTGCCAATATGTCATCATCATCATCATCATCATTGTCATAGTGCAGCTAAATGTAATACACTTCCCCTTTGCCCCTGCATCTGTGATCCGACTCCCAAGGCTCATTGCAACTATAGCAAAGTTCCTTGCTCTTCTATGTCTTCATTGGTTGACCTTTGTGAACGAACTCCTCATAATTTCATGTTTCACCATGAGGTCCATTGGCTCCCTAATTCCCTCCATAACGTGATGGCTCTCTTGCACGCCTTTGTTCCTTCAATTAAGAAAGGAGTTCCCTCTACTCATGTTGTAACTCCAGTAATTCTATCAGTATATCATGTCTGTTATGGAAGTTTGTAATATATCTCTTTAGATCCACCTGTCCACTAGACGATTGATTTTGCATCTCATCCTCTCTTGGAAAGGCGGGAAGGAAAGTAGGTAACACTCTGTCATTTACAATACTATCCATTGAAATAACCCTTTAAACCCTTATGTGTGTACCTAGAAAAACCCCCTTCCCAGCTGAAATCTACTTGTTATCTAGAGTCATTTGGTTACTTATAGTGTTATGTTCCTCTTGAGTTCCCACAGCTGGCGAGAAACATGCTTTGATACCACTGTAAGATCCCCAATAAAATCTATACTAAAATATAATTTAGTTGGTTGGGGAATTTCGTCAAACACTTGGCATACAAGCTTGGAATTCCCTTGAAATCACTTCAAAACTTGTTGTCCCAATTAACACAAATTTAAGGGTTGAAAATTATCTCAAACACATCATATACAAAATCTAAACTCCTTTTGAATGAGTGGTTGTTCTGAATTTATGCTTCTTGTTATAATTATTTGCAACTAGTTGGTTGAAGTGTTTTATCAAACACTTTGCATGCTAATGTTGTAGCTTTTGTTTTAATGTGTTTCAGAATTGTTCAATTGTGCAAATATCATGAAATGGAAACAAAATACATGATAGACATGAAAATAAATAACCAAAAGAGATTGCAACAATAATAACAAAATACCTCCAATCTTTGACTTATTTATATAATATAAGTGTTCAATGCCAAGGCAATTTCCATATTTGCATACAATGAGATGGCAGTTGTTTTCTATGGTTGAAATGGCTTCATTACAATAAAAATCAGCAATAATAATCTTCCATGAAGTAACCTCAATGATGGTTTCCCAAAGGATGAATCTCCCACATGAAATTGTAGCTCCAATGAAGAGAAATGTTCCTTGGATATAGCAAATTCGCCCTGCTAAAAAACAAATCAATCCAAGGGAGAAATAATCTCAAATCCACGCCAAAACTTGCCCAAGATGTATACAACTCAGTCCCAACAAGTAGAAACTGATACTAACCCAAAATATGGAGTTCTCCACTGCTAGATGTGCCCCTCCAAGCAATATTTCACCCAGCCAGAAAAATAAATAAATTTGAGGAGATAAAACCCCAAAGAATGATGAGAAGGGCACTCCAGGGATAGCAAACACTCCAATAATTAGATCTCCTCTAGATCTAAATTCCCTAAGGAAAAACGAACATTTTTCCTTCAAGTAATGCGAACAACTCTGCCGGAAACCCTTATTGTTGCGCCCCTGTCCCAAATAGCACTTGTTGAAGATGAATAGAACCAAATGGAATGGCATGGGTGGAATCTTTCACCACCTTGTCCAAGATTGAATCAGGAACGGGAGAATCTTTCACTCCATTGTTGATCTTTAGGGTTTATTTAGTCAAAACCCTCAAGTATCTTGAGCTCTCTAGCCAAGAGGCTAGACATAAAAAATCAATCAACATAATGAGAGAATATGAGCCCTTATCTCTCCTTTATACCCTCTTTCACCTTTTTTCTTCTAAGTGACTTTTAATTCATCTTTAATATTTTCTCATAAAATCACTTTATTAATTTAAACCTTTTTTACTCCAAAAAATGATTTATTTGACTTTAAAGCATTTATAGCCACTCAAAATCACTCTTTATCTTCTCAACCTTTAGAGTTTTTCCTCCTGGTTCCAACGAGCTATTACACTAAATTATTTCTCCAAGAAACAATCTCCAAATAATACCTTTAGTGTAGTTAACTAAAATATGCCCAATAATAAACTTGTTTTATGGGAATCGTCGAAATGCAACTGAACCAAGGACAAGTTGTGTGGAATGCATCCTGATGATGAAATATGATGAATAATGTAAGTCATGCAGCTATACTTGGGTTTATTTTCTCAGACAAAAGTCTGAAGTTTTTAACCATCTCAAAGACTTCAAAGCTCTAGTAGAGACACAAACTGGGAAGAAAATCAAGATCATTTGTACGGACAATGGGGGGGAGTATATCAACAAAGATGTTCGGAATCTTTGTCGTGAAGCTGGTATCCAGTTGCAGCACACAGTTCCATACACTCCACATCATAATGGAGTTGTTGAAAGGAAGAACAAGTCTCTCAAGGAGATGACCAGTTGCATGTTGCATGCTGGATCACTTCCTTCCAAGCTTTGGGATGAGGCACTTAACTGTGTTGCTTACATATAGAATAGAGCACCTCACAGATCTATTGAAGATAGGACACCTTTTGAGGCTTGGACATGTGACAAACCAGATGCCACACACTTTTGCATCTTTTAATCTAGAGCATGGGCCCATATTCCTTCTGAAAAGAGGAAAGGCTTAGATCTACAGAGCACACCTTGCATCTTTGTGGGATATCTAGATGATGTGAAGGGGTACATATTGATTGATCCCTCTACATACCAGCTCATCATTGAGCGCATTGTGCAGTTTGAGGAGAGTCATTTGGATGCACCTCCAGTGCAACATGCAGAGACTCTTGTGCTTCCATTAGTTCCAGATATCAGAGATGATGATTCCACACACTCAGATGCTACATATTCAGATACATATTTAGAGGATTTTGTACATGCAAATGACCAGGTAGTACAGCCAATTGAGGAGCCAACATTGAAGCTTCAGCAAATGCCCAAGTGGGCACACTCCACACTTCAGGTAGCAGGAAACCTTGCAGGGGATCCATTGGATTCGAGGAGGATCGATCTCAGCATGTGGATCCTTCTCATGTACTTTCATCTTCTGAACCAACGATGCCCATGCATTGCTATATGGTTCAATCTTTTGATCCACGTACCTACATTGAGGTTGTTGGAAATCCACTATGGGAAGCAGCCATGCGGGAGGAGCATGACTCTCTCCTAGAGAATCAAACTTGGGATATGGTTCCACTTCCACCAGAGAGGAAACTTGTCAGATGAAAATGGGTCTATAGAACCAAGAGAGCAGCAGATGGTCAGGTGAGCAGGTACAAGGCCAGATTAGTTGCAAAAGGATTTCAGCAGATTCATGCGATAGATTATGATGACACCTTTTCTCCTGTAGAAAAGATGGACTCCATTCGCTTGGCTCTATCCATTGTAGTAGCCAAAGGATGGGAAGTTCACCAAATGGATGTGAAGAATGATTTTCTTCATGGTGACCTTTCAAAGGAGATCTACATGGAGCAGTCATAGGGGTTCATTCAGAACTCATCTTTAGTATGCAGACTGAAGAAGTCTTTCTATGGCGTCAAGCAAGAACCTAGAGCATGGTATGCAAAGATGGATTCTTACTTGCTTTCACATGACTTTGTTAGATGTAAATCTGATTCCAATGTGTACATGCTGAGGACTATTGACTCTGTGATGATTTTAGTACTCTATGTTGATGATCTTTTGATCACTGGTAGCTCTACTCCAACCATTGCTTTGCTTAAAGATATTTTGCATGATAGGTTCTCTATGATGGACATGGGTCCGCTACACTTTTTTATTGGTCTTGAGATCAATCAAGATGCTTTTGACATCAAACTTTCTCAGGTTAAGTATGTCAAGGATCTTCTGGATAGATTCCACATGACATAGTGTAAGTCTGCCCCTACACCCTTCTTATCTAGGATCAGACTTAAGGATGACGAGGATACACCATTAGTGGACAACACTTTGTATCGACAGTTGGTGGGGAGTCTTCTATATCTCACCCGCACCCGTCCAAATATCTCATATGCGGTAGGAGCAGTTTCCATATACATGCAGGAACCCCATGATCTGCATTGGAAGGCTTCCAAGAGAATCCTCAAATATGTGTGGGGCACCATGAGTTATGGGATTCACTATCCAGATGGTTGTGCATTAGATCTCATATGCTTCACAGATTCAGATTAGGCTGGTGATAACACAGATCACAAGTCCACGTCCGAGTGCACTCTCATTTTGGGGTCAGGCCCAATTTGTTGTTCAAGTAAGAAGCAATCAGCCATTGCTTTATCTTTCGCAGAGGCCGAGTACAGAAGAGTAGTCAATTGTGTCATTCAGAGACTTTGGCTTCAGCACTTCCTTATCGAGATTGGTATCCAGTTTCATTATCCGACCATCATATGGTGTGACAATCAGAGTACACTGAGATTTTGCAGAGATCCAGTACAGCGACAACGAACCAAACATATTGAGGTCCACATGCAGTTCATCAAAGATTTAGTACATGGCAGGATCATTGATTTGTAGTTTTGTCCTTCCTCTAAACAGACTGTCAACATATTCACCAAGACCTTCACTGATCAGAAGTTTCAGACTTTGCGGGATCGTCTTACAGTGACGAACACATTTGCCTAGCAGTTGTCTTTTCTTCTTTTGATGCATTGTCTTTTAAGGGGGGATTTTGTTCCCACATGGTTTTCCCTCTTTCCTCACTTTTATTCAGTGTTCATTAGTTGCATTGTACATGAGTACCTAATATGGCCTAGTATCCGAGACTCATATTTTACTCTATAGTGATGTTCACGGGGGGTGTTGGAGAAAGTTTTATTTTTGGCACACTAGTTCAGTGGGAGTTAACTGACTAGTTCTATTTTAGACTTTATAATTTTATACCATCACTATTATGCAGGCATTCCTAATTATAGGATGTCATTTCCTATATGAGTGAATATCACTCACTCATTGAACGAATCATAATATATATTGATTCTCATTCTTCATAATGTATCTCTCTTCATTTTCTTGATAAGCTTTGTTTGTGTATGCTTTAGCTAAGTCTCCTGTGTAGATTTCCATGAAAAACTGACAACATCTTCATGAGTCTCAATATTCTTATTATCGCTATAGTTTCAATGTTCCATTAACAATGAAATTTCTTATTAGAAATGAAAGCATAAGTAAAGATGCATAATAATATTGAACATATGGTGTGTTAAGAGATTCCTCACAAAAGTCTGAATAAATAAGATAACATAGTCAGAATAGGATGAAAACAAGAGCCAAAGCATGACAGTGGCAAAAGACCACTCACAACAAATTGCACTGGATGGGAGACATTAAGCAAGCACTTTAGAGAGGTCCACACCTAAATAAATAAATACAACTCCATGATACAAAAGATGCAATCAAGTGAAGACAACACAAAAGGAAAAAGCTAACATGTTTGATGCAAATAACAATGCAAGGATCTTTCAAAAGGAGCCAACTCTGAAAATAGAATGAAAAAAGTGCAACTTTTGCACCAAAAAAATGGTTTCAAAAGTACTAATAAATAAAAAAATATTACCACATAATCATTGGATTTTTTTTCGCTTTTGGTTTGATCCTTGAAACTAGAATACACTAATAACTAACTGAGACAGAATAAGCATATCCATGGTTATAACCGAGCTAAATCTTGAAATGGAACTTTTTCCAATTGCAAGATGCACACAATATAGGAATTATATGTTAGTTGTTTTCCGGGTTGAAGCAAAGAAAGCATAGAAATGTAGAGAATTAAAAGAAGGGATTAATCAAAATGTCGTATCATGTCCATGTGGGGCATGTCGAGGCCAACACTAACCTGTGCTTTGATACCTGAACAACATCAGGATGATATTTTGACTTTTTTGGGGCATGTTTTGTGTGTGCAACAGTTGTAGCTGAAGAAATGAAAATATTGTTGCACTCAGTGGTGTACCTTTTTTTTTGGCATGTTTTGTGTGCAGCAGTTGTAGCTGAAGAAATGAAAATATTGTTGCACTCAGTGGTGTACTTTTTTTTTTCTTGGCATGTTTTGTGTGCAGCAGTTGTAGCTGAAGAAATGAAAATATTGTCACACTCAATGTTGTACCTTTTCTTAGCATGTTTTGTGTGCAATAGTTATCGCTGAAGAAATGAAAATATTGTTGCACTCAATGTTGTTGGATATAAGCAAGGGAAATGGCTTGGAAGGACAGGAAGAAAAATTCACAAACGACATGGAAGATTGTTTTGGGACTTGCAACATTTGTGGTATCTACAAAACCGAACAAGAAGTTTGGCAAAGCTTGTATCAAGTTCAATGCATTCTAAATCTCAAAATGCCATGGCTAAGAAATAATTACTTTGTCTCTGGCCCCAATGCTTAAATTTGACAGGTAAATACCTGTTTTTCTCTTATTTATCCGTCAAATATTTGCAATTTTAAAATATACACTTGAACATTCACTTCCACTTAATCTTTAAAATAGTCAAATTGACCTATAACTATTGACACGTATATTTATGAATTGAACTGCATGCAAAGTCACAATGGGTCTTTGGGTGTGTTGGGATTTGGTGACAACCAATTACCAAAAACAAATTCGGATCCTATTATTCTGCGTTGGTTGCAACCAAATAGACCAAGTTAGAATATGGATAGGGATTGCATTTAATATTCAGTTTCATGTGTGAATGTATAAATTCATGTAAGCTCGTAGAGGCAAGATGACTGTGAAAGACTTAGTGTATGAGAGACTTGCAAATCTGATGTAATCTCCATAATCCAAATAATAAGACAACCATGCCTATGCTTGGTGGACGTAGCCCAATGTTTGGGTGAACCACGTGAAATCCCTGTGTCTATTCTTATGTGTATGATTGTTAATTATCACTGTGAATTGTGTTTTCCGCACTGACAATTTTAACAAGTAATATCAGAGCTGGTTAAAGCTGGTTGGAGGAGCTTCAAATTCTCGGAGCAACCGACAGAAGTTAAATATGTGTGAGGGTGCGTAAATTTATACATTTCCGCAAGTCCCTATTCTTGAAGAGTGAGGAGACTTATTACTCAACCTTATGCTCATGAAAAATTGCAGAAATTTCCGCGGTTAAAAAAAAAAGAAACAATGCTTAAAGTTTTTGAGATTTCCACATTCAAGATATATTGAGAGGTGCGGACTCCCCGCACTCCAGTATTGACTGAGGTGCGGTGGCTCCCTTAAATCCAAAAGTCACGACCGCTTTAAAACTCCACGGATAAAGAAATTCGCATACTTTTAAAAGGAATTTAAGGTATGGTTTGTTTTGAAAGTTTATGCCTTATTTTTATATTGTATGCATAAACGGTGGAGGAGGAGATTCAGTTAAAGTGTAATTCACGTGGGTGAAAGTTAAAAAGGTTTTTATGGAGGGAAAATATTAAATTATTAAATATTGTATGGGTGGAAGAGTGTAAGAAAGAAAGAAAGAAAGAAAGTATTTTTAACGTCCACGAGGCTAAAAATAGCCTATGGGACAGATTGTTTTTCCATCTGGCTTTTGTATTCGGCCCTTTTCTTGTGAAGATTTACAATAACTGCTCCCAGCTTCTCGACAAACTCTTTGTTGAATAGATTATCCCAAGAACTAGCTGCTAGAATACCTGCATAATTTTCCCTGTTGTCTTTGAGGGCCTCACATTCTAAAATGAAATGTTTTTATGTTTCCACTTTTCCAGAAGAGCACAAAATACATACTCTTTCCTCCCACATTTCTTTTGGCCTTTTCCAGTGCCCTGTTTCACAATGGAGTTGATGAGAATTAGTCCTTAATTGAGCAATAAGAATTTTAGATCTCCAAGAAATATTGGCCCCTATGTACGCCTTTTGCTGATGCTTATGAGTGGGGTTAAACTCTTCAATGTAGTACTTCTTCTTTCTCCCTAGCTCTTTCTCCCAAGTACGTTTGTGGAACTTATCCATAACAAAAGTTTTTATCTCTTTACTCTTTGTATGACACATGCTCAAGCAAATGCCCCATTTACTAAACCATTTGTTATTTTTCCGCATCCAAGTCTTCTTTCTTTTGCACAATATGTCACTAAACACAACCTTAGGCCATCTACCCTCTTCCATTTGCTCATTTTTTTTCAAATACCTTCTGACTCGCGCCATAGCAATTGCTTCAATAGGGGCAGCCCCTGTTTCACTTAACAGGATAGCATAAGGAACTACACTTTTAATTTTGAATTTGTTTGTAATCAACCGCTTCTTAATTTCTCAATTTGTTTCCACTGCATCTCGGTTGTGTTGTTGGCCCATAGCTCACAACCGTAGAGAATCACTGGAATCACTAGAAGCCCAAAAAGAGTTAGAGTGGTTTTCCAGTCCCACAGCTCTGCCTCTCTACACCTGTTTTGAAAAGAATAAAATGCTTTCCAACCTCCTAAAGTTCTTTTCTTTCTACAACTATCCCAACTTAAATTTCTGTTGAAGTCAATTCCGAGATATTTTTAGTCTGCAACTTCTTCCAGAATGTTGCCTTCAAAGTAGAATTTATGTTGGTTATGCTTTACTTTGTTAGAGAAAACCACTACTTTCGTTTTGCTAATATTGACTTGCATCCCCGAAAACAGTAGGGGACGGAATGAAGCGAGGCGGAAAGCCAATGCGGCTAGGGCCAAAACCCTAGCCGCCCCCGGTCTGAATCTCGTTTGCAGGAGCCCGGATTCGTCTGGAGCAGCCGACCAAAGCGTCCCTCCAGCGATTCGCATGACGGAGCGTACCTCTTCGATTTACAGCGAACAGAACGACCCTCTTACGCTTTGCACGCGGGTTTTGAGCAGAGGTCGCGCGGTTTTGAGCAGAGGTCGTGCCTCTGCGTTTTTTCTTGTTTGTAGGTGGTCGTTGTCGTGCCCCAATGGCCCCAAAACCGACCTCCAAAATGGACGAAGATACTCTGGACGCATTCCAAGCATTAGTCCGTGCGGTAAGACCTAATTCCAAGCCGTCTATCTCATCTAAATTTGTTAAGAAGCTGCAGGAGATCCCTTCGGTGGAGCTATCTCCAGAGGAGCCCTGCAAGCTTGCCCTCCTGCTAGCAGAAAATGCCCTCATCGGTAAGTTTACGGGGTTATGGCCCAGCCCCAAAACGGTGGAGGCCTGGATGGATGATTGTTGGAAGTCCCTGATACAGGGAGAAGTCTCTTTATGTGCAGTAGGCAGGGGTTTTTTTGTCTTCAGTTTCTTGAGGACAGAGGATCGAGATCTAGTTTTCAGATCTGGACCCTATTTCATGGGGGCAAGAGGGTTGTTCTTAGCCCCATGGACACTTGACTTCAATATCGAAGCCGAAATCACCGCAGCCCCTGTTTGGGTTAGACTGCCTCATCTTCCCTTGCATCTTTGGGGGAAAAGATCTTTGGAGGACATTGGAAACAAGCTTGGGCGTTTCTTGGACAGAATGGAGCCGAAAGGGGATCAGTTTACCTGCGCTCGAATTTGTGTTGAGGTTAACCTCGAGAAAGGCCTTCCGGAAGCTATTAAGCTCTCCGTGGGGGACTGGTCCCATATCCAAGAGCTGGACTATGAG
>ML779988.1:277492-311918 GCA_009831015.1 Picea engelmannii
CAAATTGCATAATCTACTACACTTGCTCCGTTGTAAGTATTGCAAGTGAAATTACCAGACTTTTCCCATCTAGTCATACCGTTACAAATGACTAAATCGAAAGCCCCACATAGCGTAAGCAATTGTTCTCCAAAGAGATTGCAACCTTTATCCTCTAAAATTCGTTCCCACTGATGATTACTCTCTTCTGTAAGCCAGATAGGGTCATCGTCTTCTTTGCAACAAAGAATGCTAGCTTGTTCACCTATAGTTCTAGCATTGAAATCCCCCAATATAAGGACTTCACCTAGCTGAGAATATATTGCAATATCTATTTTTAAGGCTGCAAAGGGATCTTTATGGTCAAGCCCTCTACTTTTGTAGATTTTTGAAACTTGCGGCGCAAAATAGCATGCTGCAATTCTGATGTGATTTCCATTTTCTGATATTTTAAGCCAGACAAATTGCTTATTTACCCTTCAAACAAAGGTGTCTTGCACCCTTCATGCTCATGTGTTTCTATGAGGCAAATTATGTCTCTATCTTCCAAAATAGGCCCTAACCCAGGTCCTCCTCTCCATGGGTAACCCCTGCAGTTCCAACAAACTAATCTTAAGGAAACCTAGGTACGATTTGATTGCTATTTGTTTTGGCATGCAAGACTCACAATTGAGTCTTTGTCCGTATTTGCCCATACTGGCCTTGCTTCCTCATTTCTTGCTGAAGAGTTTGTTGCCTCTTCTTTGTTATCGTCTTGCCGCCTTGTTTTGGAAGGAGGTCCAAATTGCGCTATCATAGCTTTACCTTTATAAGTTCATGCTCTTTTTCCCTCATCTCTTGTTGCCCTAACTTTTGTCATCTCGTCCCTCCTTTCCTCTTGTTGTCTTATAGTTAAGTCTTCTTCTAGAAAAAACTGAGAACCCCTCGAGAACTGCTTCCTGCTTAGAATGATATCTTTATCACGCAAGTTGGGCATGATGACTTTTATGGGCCTGGCTCTCTCACCGTTAGGCTTACCTACTCTCCATGATTGACATATTTGTCCTTGCCATTGGAGCTTGTCTTTCAAGAAGTCTCTTGCAAGGTCAAGAGTACATTCATTTTTCCCATAATCTTTCACCCCCTTGATAATTATGTTTGTTACTCTATCATGTCTTTCCTTGCTTTCTCTATCTTATATGTTGTCAACCTGAATGTTTGTTTCTCCTTCCCTCTTAGAATGATTGCTAATAACTTGAGCCCAAGTTTTGGAGAGTTTTGCGGAATCTCCTTTCCTCTCTTCTCTTGATGTCTCTTCATTGTTGTCTATTTGGATAACTACTTTCCCATTATCCTGGGATGGCTTCGCATTCATCACCTCTATATTCTCCACTGCAATTTTCTTCATGTTTTGCACTTCCGCTTTCATGTGTTGCCATTTTGTTTTCCCTATTCGGAGAGCTTCCTATAGCAATGACACTTGCTCCTTCAGAACTTTGTTGCTTTCTGCTAAAGCCTGGTTTTCGACTGTTATTCTATGGATTGTACAATCTCTTTCCAACTCTTTAGCTTCTACTACTTCCAGCCTCTCTTTTACCTTTAACTGTTCTTCCACATAAAGATCAGATGACCAAGTGAAAGGTGTGGATGTGGGACTATATAAGGCATAATCATCAATGACTTTTCCTTTTCCTTTGGACTTGTTTCCACATACTTGCAAAGAGGACTTGTTTGAATGTTGTTTCTTGCAAAGGACGCAAGTACTTTCCCTTTGAGACCTTTTTTTCCTTGTCTGCTCCCATTTTAGATGAGCTATTCTTTGTTTTAAAATGCCACGATACTGTTTTGCATTAACCCAAACCCACTTTCCAGTTTTGGCTGATGAGGCAATTTTCACTTGCCCTATATCATTTGTTTCCACGGATTCTAAAGTTTCTTGTCCCATTTTCATGATAATATTAAGGGAAATCAAAGTCCCTGCCCAAAACCTACCCTTTATTTTATGCTTAACCCTTCACCATCTGTTGGTTTGGCCAATGAAAACTTGTTGCTCTGCCCACTGTCCCTGTTAGACCATTGTCCCTGTCCTTTGTTAGCCCACTGTCCCTACCCACTATCCCTCAAGATGATCCCACTGCCCACTGTCCCTCAAGATGATCCCACTGTCCCTGTCCCTTGTCCCTGTCCTTGGATGTCTGCTACTGCCTTCAAAACAACACGCATCTGTTTCTTGTTATTGAGAGCTTTCTCTAAACAGTTTGCATACATTCTTGATACGATCCCATACTTGGCCACAATTGCCTATATGAATATGAAATGTTGTGAATATGAAAGGTCCGCGACTGTAGCAACTCCAGATGAAACAGCGTTCCCTGACTCTTTCATCTGACTCTTTCATGTCTACGTTTTTCGTCTTTAGCCATCGCCTTTCATATTAAAGAACGCGCATCTTCTGCGTACTATGCATATGGAATTCCGATTATAGTAAAAGTGTCATGATAACAGCCATTGGATTGACCTTGGAATTTGAGGTGCCTGTGGGGTCTAGGATTTCATTTCATTTGGCCGGCCAAACCCAAACCCAGACCTGCGCGCGTTAAATCAAACTGCTATGGTTCGGATCTCACAGTGATCGATCAAAGCGGGATGGAATTACCAGTTCTCTGACTTCCGAGGACCAATAATTTTGAATTGATTCTCTTCTAATAAGAGCCTGAAAATTATTGTGATTCCAAAAATTAGTTGATCTTCCATGGCGGATTAATGGGGGGTTTGATGAGAAGCACAGGCATGTTCAAAGCCATGGCCCGCGATCGAGTACCTCTTATATGAAAAAGGGGTATTTGTATTATAATGCATAAAATATAAAAGGTGGAGGAATTAAAGTGTAATTCACGTGGGTGAAAGTTAAAAAGGTTTTTAGGGAGGGAAAAGATTAAACTATTAAATATTGTATGGGTGGAAGAATGTATGAAAAAGGGGTATTTGTATTATAATGCATAAAATACAAATGGGTGGATACTTTATATATTATATTTGAGGTGTCATTTCTTATATATTATTAAAAAGGTTTTTTAATTAAACTTTTTTACCAATCATTTTTTCACATCATTCTTCAAAGGGCCTTGGTTAATATAAGCAGTGATTTGGACATTAGGAGATTTTTTGAACTAATGGCTAAGATGCAAAGTTTGAAGTTTGAAGTTGAAAAGTTCAGCGATAAAAACAACTTTGAGCTTTGGAAGCTCAAGATGCACGATCTTCTCATGCAACAAGGCGTGGTGAAGGCACTTTTGGGAAAAGCAAAGCAGCCCGCATCCATAACAGACGATGATTGGGATGAGATGGATGTGAGAGCACTGAGTGTCATACGCCTGTGTTTGGTCGGCGATGTTCTGTTTAATATTGTCTCGGAGAAGACAGCAGCCGGTTTGTGGAGCAAGTTGGAACGTCTATACATGACAAAGCCCTTGACAAGTAGAATCTACTTGAAGAGACAGTTGTACAGTTTGCGGATGAAAGAAGGTACAAAAGTTGTTGACCATTCAAATACTTTCAATACCCTTATAGTTCAATTGACTAGTATGGAAATTAAATTCGAAGATGAGGATAAGGCTATTAGACTGTTGTGTTCATTGCCTGAGTCTTGGGATAATCTAGTCAACTCTATTAGATTTAGCTCAACAGATGTTTTAGATTATGACTTTGTTGTGGGAGCTTTGTTGGCTGAGGAGATGAGGAGAAAATCTAGTAAAGAAACCTCAACTTCAAAGGCGATGTTGATCAGAGGTCGAACTAAAGAGCAGAATGAGAGAAGTTCTTTCCGATATAAGTCAAGACAAAGAAAGGGTAAAGTAAAATGTTGGCACTGTGGCAAAACAGGATATCTCAAGAAAGATTGTTGGAAGAGAAAAGAATCTGAGGAAAACTCTATGAAGGAAGCAAATTTGACTGTAACAAATTTAGCTATAATTGATCATGTTTTATCCATTTCTAGTAATTTTGAATATCAATATGAATGGCAGTTAGATTCAGGTGCCTCCCACCACATGTGCTCACATAGAAATTGGTTCATTTCTTACCAATCTGTTGATGAGGGTGTATTGTTCATGGGAAATGGTATTCCCTGTAAAACTGTTGGGGTTGGCAGTATTAGAATCAGGATGTTTGATGGTATTGTTAGGGAATTAGCAGATGTTAGATATGTACCTGAGCTTAAATCAAATTTGATTTCATTAGGAGTGTTGGATTCTTGTGGATATAAGTATACAGGTCAAGGTGGAGCTCTCACAGTGTCAAAAGGGAATTTAGTAGTGATGAAGGCAACAAAGGTTGATAACCTTTATAAACTGGAAGGCAGTACTGAAGTGGCATCTGAAGTGACAGATGTATCTTCTTGTTTATGGTAGAAGCATCAAGGTCATAAGAGAAAGAAAGAATTGCAGGTACTGGTAAGAGGTAAATCAACTCCAGACTTTAAATCTTTGTTTTTGAATTCCTGCATGTTTTATATCTCTGCAAGTTATGATGGTGGTATAAAGGGATGTTGTGTGTGGGATCCTACTTCTCACAGGGTCACCATTGACATAGATATAGTATGTATGGAACAACCAAAAAGGTTGATTCAAGATCGCAACAGTAAATTTGTTTACATGCTAGGTAATTCATTGTATGGCCTATTGGTACCCAGGCAAATGTACAAGATGTTTGAATCCTTCATAGTGAGTCGGAATTTTTCAAAGGGTAGGAATGACTATAGATTTTATAGTACATTCACAGTCTTGATGTTATTTGCTGATGATATGCTCGATGCAAGCCAAAACAAGGATAAAATCAGTAAGAAAGTGACTCAGGTAGACAGGACAATTCAAATGAGGGATCAAGGAGCAGCAAAATAAATTAAGGGCATGAAAGTATACAGAGATGGTAATGGTAAGTTGTGGTTGGAGTTCAAAATGAACATTATAAAACCAGTTTTTATCCCTCTTGCTTTCCATTATAAGTTTTCCTCAAGTATAGGGCCTGTCTATAAAGAAGAAAATGTTATGTCTCGTGTAAGATCAGTAGGAGGTCTATTGTATGTGATGAAATGGTTAAGACCAGATGTTTCACATGCTAATGATGTTGTTAGAAACGTGACAGATTCAGGTGTTGTAGTGAAATGGGTGCTTCAACATATGAGAAGCACAAAAGTCATCTATAATGGTTACATTGAGATGGTATGTGACACTAGTTGTAATGTATATTTTACAAGTGTTTTGGATAGGAGGAGACCTATCACTAAATATGTCTCACAACACAGTTGTGGAAGACATTTTGGAGGTGGAGTGACCCCTCAGGAAATCCAAAGTCATGCAAGTCACATAAGCGAGATCATGAAACCAGTTTTATTAGAGAAGTTGCAGTGGTGCTTGGCTTCTCTTGGCTTGCAACAAAGGTGATGAACAAAAGTAAGAAGCAAGGTATCAGGTTAATTGTTGTCAAGGTGGAGATTGTTGGGATTTGGTGACAACCAATTACCAAAAACAAATTTGGATCTTATTATTCTCTATTGGTTACAACCAAATAGACCAAGTTAGAATATGGATAGGGATTGCATTTAATATTCAGTTTCATGTGTGAATGTATAAAATAATGTAAGCCCATAGAGGCAAGACGACTGTTAGAGACTGAGTGTATGAGAGACTTGCAAATCTGATGTAATCTCCATAATATGAATAATAAGACAATCGATGCCTATGCTTGGTGGACGTAGCCCAACTTTTGGGCGAACCACGTGAAATCCCTGTGTCTATTCTTATGTGTGTGATTGTTAATTATCACTGTGAATTGTGTTTTCCGCACTAACAATTTTAACAGGGTGTGTCATGTGTTGGAAAATGTCAGTCTACATTCCAGGATTCTCATTGCAGCATGTCCATCATGCAAATTGGAACTTACATCTTTATGTGAGCACAATCAGTGTTCCTCCAATTAGTGTGATTGTGATTCTGTGATTGAAATTTAGATTATCTCTACTTAATCCATTGTTCATCAAATAAATTAGTGATGTGATCTTCCAACTTAACTTCACTTACCTATACATTGATCAAATGCATAAATCTATGACGTTGATCAAATGCATAAGTCTATGAGTGGCTTCACCTTCTCACACCTGGGGATCATTGGAGTTCGGAGCTAAGTGTTTTAAAAAATTTGAGTCATGAATGTGTTTTAAAAATTTTGAGTCATGCAGGCTGTGAGAGGGAAGATCTGGTTATAAATTTTGATTCCCACCACACAGCTGCACCCACTTTGGGTCTTTGGGTATGCTGGAAAAAGGCGGTCTCCATTGCATTTGCAATCCGGACTTTGGGTCTTTGGGTATACTGGAAAAAGGTGATCTCCATTGCATTTGCAATCCTACATGCCCCACATGTAGTATCATTTGCAACTGCTCAAATTAGTTTTGTTTTAACTCAAATTGTGATTATATGAACAAAAATTGTGATTGTATACTTGGAAATTGTGACCTTAAGGGTTTTTTTATTTATTATGGAAATTGGCAAATTCTAAATATTGACATAGTATGGTATTAATTTTAATAATATTATTTTATGATTAAACACATAGTAGAGATATTAATATAGTACTATAGGCTTTGTATTGATAAGAAAAATTGCTCATGATAAAAGTTAAAATATATAAATGTCATTCAAAAAATTCTATGATAAAAGTTAACAAAAACATATATAATGTAAATATGCAAAAATAAATATAAAATGTTATAGGAAGAACAGTTTTAAAAAGAAACTCATCATAAAAAATTTACTTGACGGTAAGAGTGCAAGAGTGCAAGTCAAATTTATACCTTACATGGGGCAAATGTCAAAGGTCCAACCTACCAAAGTGGATATGGAGACCATGATAAGTGGTTGATTTTGAGAATGGTTAAGAGGCAATGCACTACAAGAAAAGAAGGAAGGGAAATGGTTTAAAGCCAGATGATCATGTATGGAAAGGGAGGATAAGACATATCGCATGGTGATCTAACCACTAGGAATCAAAGACATTGAACGGTATATCCTATTTGGATATGTTTTTTTGGAAGTAATCTATAAATATATTTGCATCTGTGGATGGCCTGCTTTCTAGTAGGGACAACTTCCTATATGACATAAAGTTGAGCATTTTTTTTGTGTGTGCTTCCTTTTGTAACATATCAATGTTGAAGTTACCTGCAATCACCAACCTAGCATTTTCCATCAAGGTTCTTGTGACTATATTGACGAGCGTGAATATGTCAGCAAGAGAAACAGCTGGCGGAAAATACACATTTGTTACTCTTACAACCATGTTTATGTCGGCAAGGTCAAGTGTGAGACTATCAATGTTTCTTCTTGGATATGTTTTTAATTTTTGAAACAATATGTTTTTTTCCAACCTGTCATAATACCATGCAATTGTAAAATGGGGAAGCATTCCAATTTCCAATGTTGTAGTGAATATATTTTCATCTTTTGCAAAGTGATTCCCATTGTGTTGTTTTTTTTCAGCGTATGCATTTCGAGGCTCACTAAATGTCTAATAGGGGAAAGTTTTGTTCACTAAGCTTGCTTGTAAGGTACAGTGACTATGATTTTCTCACAATAAAGGGTCGTGTAAAAGGGACCATGATGTCTAAGTTCAACAGGATTGTGTTGAAATTATAACTCTTACTTGTGTTGTGTTTAAAGTGTGAAATTCTTCATTATATTATTAAAATTGTGGTTTGTTAATTGTAATGTACAAATTATCTCTAGTTTGTTAGATCTATGAGAGATCTTAGATCCTATTTAGATAATGGATGTGTGGCTAAGATAGTCAATTTATCTTAAGGCCAAGAGTAATGTATTTATATGTACTTGTGTTGATTGAATAATATAACATTCACAACATTTTTTATGTGTGAAAGAAAATATGTCTACTCTCCATTTTGCTTTTAGATTGAATGTCAAGTCATTCATTAGTATGGCATGTGATTTATGTATAGTTCTAGCGCATGCTATCTATTGGGAATTGTTTCCTTATTGTGGTTTATTTTGTGTGTGCAATAACTTTGCATGAGGTGTCTCATGTTGCAACACCTCCTGATTAGTATACAATTGTTTCGATCGTTGGTATTGATAACTTTTGATAGTAGGATCTTCGATTTTCGAACTCTATCCAAACCATGCCTTTCTTTTCAAGTGTGTAGAGCATGAAGAAGCCATGTTCCCCATGTCGAAGTTGGTTTTCCCATTTAGGTTTATGGGTTAAAATCTGTGTTCACTAATTGCTATGTTTGCTGTTGTGGAATTCATCTATATGAACACATAGGTCAAAACTAATTCTCTATGATTGATTAAAGTGTTTTTTTTGTAAATAAAAATGTATATTTCCTTAAAGAGTCTTCGTAGCAATACACATGTCAAAGTTTGCCACATGTTCTGCCATACAAATGGAAACCAGAATAGGTGGCCTGCAAAACAGGCAAGCATGTTTTTGTTCTAGTACCAAAACAAAACTAAGTCTAATTCTAATTGTCATTGTGGCCTCTCTGGACCTGATAACATAACAACAAAAAAACTAGATAGTAGGCGAACACAGGCGGCCTTCATTGCTGGGAATGAAAATGAACGGTTGGCAGCATGTCGGGCACTGTCTTTTGGTAAGCTTGCTTGAAAGGGAATCAAACAAGATGTCCAGGCAACGACTGAGGGTGTCTTGGCGATAGAGTTGGTCGGCCATGTCCCGACACATTTTGAAGATTAGTTGCAGATGATCTTCTGAGAACCTGAGGGGATTAGGCGGTTCTGTAGCAGGGGCTGCAATGTTTGGAGGCTCATTAACATTCGGTGCAGTCGGCATTGTTGTTTCCTCCGGCCATTCTGGAGGAATCTCTTCCTCAACCAGACAACCACCCAATTCTATCACAGGATTGACGTTTGGAGGCTCGTTAACATTTGGTGCAGTTGGCATAGTTGTTTCCTCCAACCATTCTAGAGGAATCTCTTCGTCAATCAGACAACCACCCAATTCTGTCACAGGGTCGACTCCTTGAGGTGGTTGTTCTAAATTGCACAGGGGTTCCTGAGAGCCCGAAGCAGTACACAGGGGTTCATCAATCCAATTTTGATCAGACTGGGGAGGGTCAACCGGGTTGATGAAGGGGATGGGGGTCGGAGAGAGAGTCAAAGTGGGGCCAGGTTGATGATGTCAGGCTACAAAACTGTAATAGGTCAGCCTACGCTTTGGCTTACGTCGTTCGCATGGAATTGGAGAGACACAGATGATAACAATAGCCCAACACCAGAAGGGAGAAAGACCAAAAGAGAAATGGGAAAATAAATGTGAATCCAGAATGAAATAACAATTGTGATGTCTAACCTCCATAACAACACGGAAGTGGTAGGGAAAGGTTCCATAAAGACCGAAGTGATGGCACCGATTTGCCTTGTACCTACTCTGATAAGCCTCGATTGTTGTTGTATGTGCGCCATTAAAACATCATTCATGTGTAGGCACATTATCCCCCTTCTTGAGTGAATGATACGCATATTGAGTTGACGGGGAGGAAGGGTGGCGGTCGTGGGTGTTAACTATGTCAAGTGCATGTGTGCTAAGTGTTTCGTGCTAGCTAGGTGTCACCCCATTCGGGGGAGGGCAATATTTGAGAGCCAACTCTCTGCATTGAACCAATAGCTACGAAACAGAGTGATGTTGTGCATCGATTAGGATATCCCCTGCTTGAGAAGAGACTCCTTCATTAGTTAGTTTATCAGTGACCTTGTTTGCTTCCCGTCGTACATGAGAGGGAATAAGAGTGAGAGAGGGGAGTAGAAGATATCGCAAGGTGTTAAGGGGGGCAAGAAGGCACCAACTTGGAGTGACTTTCTTAGGATCAGTCCCATTAATGATTTTGATGGCAAGCGAGATGATTACTTTAGAGTCACCTTCAATGATTAAGTGAGTCATATTTAAATAAGAGTTTGATTGTATCCCTCTTATGAGACCCCAGAGCTTTGTCAAGTTGTTGGAATCATGCACCAGATGTCCAGCTAAGAGGTACTTGATTTTTCCTGTGCTATCTCAGAGAACTGCACCAAATCCTGCAGGGCCAAGATTTCCCTTTGAAGCACCATCAAAATTTAGTTTGCATAAACCAAGAGGGGGGCAATGCCAAGTGGAGGGGCTCTAGGAGATGGAGCTATGATGAGGATTCAGACTGAGTAGAGTGTTGGGTAAGTTCAGCTTCCAAGAAGAAAGGATGAGAGATTCATGAGGTTCAATGAGGATGTATTCATGGGTCCAAAGCTGGGCATAGAGAGTTTCCTCTATATTCTCAAATATGTTTGACCAGATGTTGGAAGGGGTGGAAGCTTGGGAGCGAAATATACGCGTGTTCCTTCTTTCCAGAGCTGCCAGACAATGAAACCTGGCAAAAGCTGCCAAAGCTTGTTTAAGATGGGGCTTTTGTAAGCCTCGGTTCCCCAATTCCTGATGGTGCTTATAATGTTGTCCCTTTCTTTGTTGGTTTTCCTCGTGATCTGGGAGGCCTGTGTTAGAATGAAATAGATGTGCTCATTTTACCATAGACAATATCACTATTTTCCCCCAACCATAGGCATGTAGCCACCCCCGAGCACCATAACCTTTTTTAGATAGAATGATTCTGGAAGCATCACTAGAACCAACAGATAACCAAGAGAGCTCATCTTTCTCCAAAGATAGCTCACCAAATAGAAAGTCTCAAAGCCACATAACAAGAACAATATTCAGTTGCACCAGCTGCAGTTGCAGTTGCACTTACCAAGAATACCACCAAGAACCATCACCAAAAACACCACCAAGAGATACTAGAGTATAGGGCACACATCTTAGGCTATATGGCTCTAGAGAGAGAGACCAAGAACCATCCCAGAAGATCCACCTTTCATTTTTGCAGCTGCAACTCCAAACTTGCGCCAAAATTGACTGAGAGAGTGTGTGAAGTGTGTGTGTCAAATGAGCTAGATCATCTCTTATGTATAGTGGTTCTTGTCACTTGTCTAGGCCGACTTGTCCTTTTAGAATCCAATACTTTAATATTAATTATTTTACTGATTCGACTTGTCTTCTAGGGTTTCTACACATCTGTCTAGGGTTTCTCTTTCTTCTGGAATATTCTATTCTAGCCAAAGGTTGCACGTGGAGGTTAATACCTCCCACAACTACCATAATATCAACACTCCCTCCTAGCTAGGGAGATATTAACAGGTAGCATCGTCACAGCCACTCAGGCTATCTCATGATCGCGTAGATCAACTTACATACAACATCACCACTATCAATATCATCTGATAGCATCAATTGCATCATCTCTTGAGGCCATACTCCATCTGAGTAATCGGGCATGATGTTGAATAAGTCACTCACTCAACAGAGTGATACAAGGACCATTCTTCTAATCTAGACCTACGTCCTAGAAGAATGATTGTCCCAACAGATGTTGAATGTCCTCAATGGCTCCAAGGACCATCCTCTCCACTACATCATCTCTAAGTTGTATGATCATATCTAAGTTGTACTTAGCATGATGCTCTACATCATATTTAATATGTACTAGCATGATCATATCTAGCATGATGTGGAGTACCATATACATCATCTCTGAGTCATACTAGCATGGTCTCAATGCACCGTCTCTAATTTGTACTCGCATGATGCAGATTAATGCCTTTGCATCATCTCATGATCCATATAGAAGGCAATCATCTCCAACACTAGTGGTAGTCTCCATGGCAATCAGAACAATGTCATCCAATAGAAAACAATTGTGTCTATCCATAGTAGTACACAACTATTGTCTAGTGGTACACAACCACTCCTAGTAGCACACGGCTGCTAATTAGTGACACACAGTCACTACCAGTGAAGCACATCCACCAGAGTAGCATACAGCTACTATCCAGAAACATACAGTCTCCACAACAATGATATCATTGGATATCAACGATGCATAAACAATATCATGATACAAACTGAGTCATCTAGGCCATTCTTCCGCTCACATTTATGATATCTAGAAGAGCATTTGCCCTCGGAAAGTTAAACATCATCCATGGGTTGTCTGGACTATTCTTCTCAAGCATAGAAGAATAATTGTCCCTAATTTCTGAACCTGGACCATTCACCTAACTGGGCCATTCTTATGGCACTAATCACAGTGCAACCTAGAGAGAATGAGTCTTCCCTAGGGAATGATTGTCCCTGATTTTTGAACCTGGATCATTCACCTAACTAGGCCATTCTTCCGGCACTAATCACAATGCAACCTGGAGAGAATGAGTCTTCCCTAGGGAATGACTATCTGGACCATTTCCTATAGAAATTATTGTCCCATACCAACCTCCTATAATGGACCATTCTTCGAAACTACTCACAACTGTGAACTTTGAAAGAATGACTGCCTGGAGAGGAAGACCATTCTACTTGACCACTACTCAGAGTGACTGCCAAGAAGAATGACTTTCCTATACCATTCCCCCACACTGGCCATAAGGGGAATCATTGTCTATGGTACATCAACAATCTATCGAACCATTTTCACTACGAAAATGGTTGTCCGATCTGGACCATTTTCCAAACTGAAAAATGATTTTCCGTCAGAAATCTTGGGCCACTTTTCATACTGGAAGGTGATGCCCCAACCTGGACCATTTTCCAAAATGGAAAATGACTATCCATAAATCAATAACATATAAGTTCTCCCTCCCAACCTGGGAGTAATCACTTATGTTTCCAATAAGGAAGTCATCTCCACGAGTCCCAGCTTGTCCCTTAAGTATGCAAACTTTTCATCTTGGATAAAGGCTTTACCAAAATATATGATATCTTGCTCATCTGTGGAGATATAATGGAGAACCACTTCTCCCCTCTCGACTCTATCACGAACAAAATAATACTTGATATTGATGTGCTTCAACCTATCATGGAACATCGAGTTCTCTGAAAGCTTCACATAGCTCTGATTATCACAATATATCATGGTCGAATCCAGTGCCTGATCAGACAATCCAGAAACCATCTTACGGAGCCACACTGCTTCTGTACAAGTATTACAAGCTGCAATATACTTTGCTTCTGCAGTGTTGAGTGCAACAGACTTTTGTTTCCTGCTAGCCCATGATATTGTAGCAAAGCTCAAACTAAAAGATATCCAAGAAGCACTTATTTTGTTATATACACTCCCTTCCCAATCTAAAACGATAAATCCAAGAAGTTGTATATCATGTCCATGAAAACATTTCAAGGCATGCTTTGCAGTTATTCAATTTTCATAGCTAGATTCCACCTGGAACAATTTTCACAGCAAAGCAAATATCTGGCTGAGTATTCTCCAAATACATAAACGAGCCATTCAATTGTCGATACAGGGACGGGTCTACTAGATCAAAGTCTCTCAACTTCTTCAGATTTTTCATCATGCGAGTTTGCCATGGATTTGTAATCCATTATCCCGTACTTCTGAAGAACCATTTCGATACACTTCTTTTGTCATAGGAAGTTTTCACCACGCTTATGTTGTACATGAGAGGCTCTGCACCAAGTTGCTTGAATCCATACAAGGTCTTCTTCCATCTGCATACATGGGTCTCTTTTAGGTATACCTAAAAACCTTGATGTTGCTACATATGCTTCTTCTTCAATTACTCTATTGAGAAGAACAATATTTACATCCATCTAATGTAAACTCCAACCCATGGATGCTGCAAGAGATATAATGACTTAGGTAGAGGTATATATGGGTACTGAAACAAGTTGTCATCATAGTCTTCTCCCTCTTTCTAAAGAGAACCTTGTAGCCATGAATCTCGCCTTGTATCTATCAATGCTTCTATTTAAGTCTTTTTCACAAATTCTCACATACATTATTCTTCATCACAACTTCCTTCTTCAACATTCGAGTCCATGGAATCTTTTATAGATTCCATGCCCTTCCTTCATAAAGGTTCCAACTTCTTCCTTTTGTCATAGAAACATAAATGTAGATGGACAACCAGGGATATTCAAGGCTTCTTTTCAAAGAAGATTTCTTTTAGAGTGAAGTTGAACACGTGTTGCTTATCATGGTTGCTACTTCCAATGAAGAACATGGACAAATACTTCATAGTATTCACGGATTCTTCAATGGATCATATTATTGGGGATTAGCTCCCTCCTATTCCCAGCTTCATGCCTGAATGAGCAATATGCATGCTCTTCTTTTGGAATTTTGTAATCGTATCCCTACATCTGAGAGAGTCCATGCTTTTGTATGCATCCTTCTTGCTTTCTACAAAGTGTCACAAGTCTATTATAGTTTCCTCTTGATTACTGACTTCTTTCTTAATCTTACTCCCTCTAAGTCTCTCTAAGTTTATTTCTATTTTTTCTGATTGTTTCCCATTTTGTAGTTGTTGCAATCATTGTGTCATCCTTATAAACTTCTTCTATGACAGCTTCTGCAAAGATTGTCCATCAAACATATTTCATAAGGGTACTTGCCCGGAACAAGAACAACAAGAGAAAACAAGAAATATCTCTCTAGAGGAAATGTTAGTTCATCTTGCAAACAAGTAAAATAAGCATCTATATCAATGGTATTCATATGCAGTCAAGTATTCATTGCACCTAGCAATAATAGAACCTTTCAAAGACTACTTTCACAATTTTTAATGTAGCAACTATCACCCTTGATATATACAAATTTGAAGCTTAACAATTTGATCAAACCTTGAACCTGAAGCCTCAACTACTATGGAGGGTGCACGTGTTCCTCTGAATGCATTGAATCCAAGATTACATCTTGGACAAGGTCTCTAGTACTTTCCCTGCAAACACACTCATGTTTTGCTAGATGATATAACTTGGATAGCATATACAAGTGCATACCTTTGAAGTCTTGTAGCATCATCCAGCTTGTCTTCCAATCTAAAACTAGATACCATCTTGACAGGAAGAGATTAGGAACTGAATCAGAAGATTCAATGATTAGAAACAATCTAGAAACTTTAAAATTTCAACTTTGACCACAAAATCAATTTGACCAGAAGTCAACCTTTGAATTTGACCAATCAATCTTTGAATTTGACTTTGACCAAAAATTCAAACCAGACATTTTTTCTAGTTGTCGGTACCAAGAGGTACGCTAGGCTAGAGCGCACTAGGATGTCAAGGAATTAGGTCAAATGCTTCATCAGAAGTGCCTGAACATAAGGGTTACGGTTTGTTAACCTAGTTGCAGCTGTAACTAGTGCCACAACAAGATTAACAAATAACTTCCCATTCTATATTCCATTGGTTAGACTGTCTGAAGATATTGTGGGCCCATAACCTATTAGAATTAAAGAGATGTGATTGTTTTACCATAGACAACATCACTATTATCACCCAACCATAGGCATCCAGCCACCCCTGAGCACCATAACCTTTTCTAGATAGAATGATTCTGGAAGTAGCACTGGAACCAACAGATAACCAAGAGAGCTCATCTTTCTCCAAAGATAGGTCACCAAATAGAAAGTCTCAAAGCCACATAACAAGAACAATACTTAGTTGCAGCAGTTGCAGTTGCACTTACCAAGAATACCACCAAGAACCATCACCAAGGGATACTAGAGGATAGGGCGTACATCTTAGGCTATATGGCACTAGAAAGAGAGACTAAGAACCATCCCAGAAGATCTATCTTCCATCATTGCAGCTGCAGCTCCAAACTTGCGCCAAACTTGACTGATAGAGTGTGTGAAGTGTGTGTGTGTTCAAATGAGCTAGATCATCTCTTATTTATAGTGGTTCTTGTCACTTGTCTGGGCCGACTTGTCCTTTTAGAATCTAATACTTTAATATTAATTCTTTTACTGAGCCGAATTGTCTTCTAGTATTTCTACACATCTATTTAAGGTTTCTCTTGCTTCCGGAATATTCTATTCTAACCAAAGGTTACACATGGAGGTTAATACCTCCACAGCTACCATAATATCAACAACCTGATCCCAGATCTCCCCACTAATGGAGCATTGGTTGAGTATATGCTCAATTGATTCTTAATATTGTTGACAGAGGTAGCAGATCAATGGTCCAATGAATCCTCACTTCCTGAGGTTGTCCCAAGTAAGGATTTGATTATGTACCATGAGCCAAAGGAAGGTGGAAACTTTCAGCCATAACTTAGATCTCCATGTGATGTGCCAGATGTGCTCTTTTGGTTGGTTTTGAAAATTCTCCTAAAGGAAGTAGGCCTCTTTGATTTTGAATGTACTTGAGGGGGTATGACCCCAACGTAGAATGTTTGTTCCATCACTTATACAAATTTTCCTTTGGGCTATCGTTGTATTTCAAGGTTGTAAATCACAATCTGTCAGAGTGTTCAGGTCATGAGGGAGTGTTTTCCAGCTCCGTCGGGGGGGATGGTGTGATACATTTAGCCATAGATCAGCAAATTTGAAGTGCTCCAAACGATGCATGTGGTCCTGAATGGGGCGTAAGTTATTCAGTGATTGCATCGGAGGCAGTTGCTATTGTGAGTCCTCCCAAAATAGAGCATTATGACCATTTGTGAATGAGTAAAGTTAAGTTATTGTTTAGTTCTGATTTAAATTGATGCATGTAATTTAATTATAATGGAAATTAGGAACCACGACAGATCCAAAATTTCCATCGTCTATTTCCAGTCGAAGTTTGAGATCAATCATTGTTAGAAGCTTTATGTTGTTACTTTCCAACTAGTATACTAATTATCATCCCTCATATTTTGCAATCCACCTCCCATAGGTAGTTGGGAGTTATTTCTCTCTCTGTGGGTGTTTTAATGTTAACTCAGTTGAATTAACTCCTGCTCTGGGCGATTTCATCTTGTTGCAAAGTTTACAGTTGGGAGTGAGATTGTCATTGATGGCAAGAACAGCGATGGAAAACAGGTTCAGAAGACATCATAAGTCTAGACAGGAGGAGCGCACAGATGGAGGACAGATCTCAGGCGTTAGATTCAAGCACGGGGTTTGACCGTCGTTGGATCCAGGAGAACCTGCACGTTCTTTAAAGTGCAAGGAGAAGTGGGCTTACAAAATCCCGAAAGCAAGAGGACTGTCCATCTTCGGGCAGGACACATGGTCACAGATCATCATTTTGCTGACTGGAAAGTCAAATGAAGGAGGTGCTCTAACCCCTCGAACTCGTGATATGCAAGATCGCGAAATGATCCTGGTCGTTGAAGCCAGAGGACACATGGTGAGCAATTGGCATTTCACTGACTAAAAGGTCAAAGGCATGAGGTGATCTATCCTTCCAACTCACGAAACGCGAAATGGTGAAATAATTTGAGTCGTCAGATCGAGGAGAAATATGGACCGTCGATCCAAGAAGGACACGTGACGAAAGATCATATTTTCGCTGACTGGAAAGTCAAAGGAACTTGGTGCCCTAACCTCTCGAACTTGCGATATGCAAAATCGCGAAATAATCTTAGTCGTTGGATCAAGGACAAATCTGGGCCATCAGATCCAGGATGTAGTTCTTGACAGACCACCTCAGAAAGGACACGTGGCAACCTACGTCAGCAAGGACACGTGGCACAGTCATACAAGGACAAGTGTTAAGGTGATTTGACGTTTCAAGTACGTGAATATTTCAAATATGAGTGACACGTGGCAGCCACTTGGGTCATGACACGTCATCGAGTGACGTCATTCCAAGAGTTTAGTTTCAGGAGTTTTAGTATCAACACTCGCCCAAAGTCCCGAAAGCTGAAATTTCGAGGTGGTAGATAGTCGTCCGATCACCACGGAATGTGGATCGTTGATTTGAAGAGCAAAGCTCTCAAATGACTAGCCAGTGGTCATATCTTGTGGTCACATCGTCGAGAGATGGAGAGAAGAGCTAGAGCAGCCAAGCTCCATTTCGGGGTTCGAAATATGAGGAGTCAAGGAGACTCACGGGAGAATCCCTGAAACACGAAATTGTGAAATGCATTTTCGAATTAGGCTGTGGTCACCATCGATGGTCGCGTGAGTGGAAAGAGCTAGAGAAGCCAAGCTTCATTTCGGAGTTTGTGACATGGAGAGTCGAGACGACTCTTCACAGAATCTCGAAAATGGGATTTGCGAAATGCGTTTTCGGACTTGGCCCATGGTCACTGTCGGTGGTCACATGGGTGGAAGGAGATAGCATAGCTAGGCTCCATTCCAGGTACCAGGAATTCCAGAGAAAGGAGTCAAGGAGACTCACGGGAGAAAACCCGAAATGCGAAATCATGAAATGTCTTTTTTATTAGGCATGTGGTCACAACCAAGGCCACATTGTCGAAGGTTTAAGGGAGGAGCTAGCATGCAGCTAAGCTCCATTTCGTAGATCACGACTTGGAGAGTCGAGATGCCTCATCCCCAAATCCCCGAAACGCGAGTCATGAAAGCACCTTATGAATAGGCGTTTGGTCACCACTAGAGGTCACCTGAAAGGAAGGGGTGTAGCCAAAAGAGATAGCACCCACTATGCAGTTTTTACATAGAAAGGGAAAAGGTGCCAAGAGTATGAGCGCCCAGAGGACCTCTGTGGAACTGCCAGAAACCATTGATTGTTTCTGCATAGAAAATTCAAAGAGGCTTCAGTGTGATTGCCAGAGAAGATGAAGAGTCTCGAGGCATCTGCCAGTGGAATGAAGACTGCTCATAGAGGCTATTGACAAATGGAAGAGCGTTGGAGCCTGTAACTGCAACAAAGGGAATGAGATCGACTATGACAGAGAAGACGAAGAGTCTCGACTGTTGGAGAGGCTAAGGAATCTCAGCATAACGCCCAGTGATGATGAATGCATGGGATAACCACCAGAGAAGATGAAGAGTTTCGATGATGATCAGGAGATGTGTAGACGTGAGATAGGCATGCAGAATATGGAGTGAGAGGAGGTGCTACTGGGCATGGAGGAAGTTGTAGGTGCACAGAGAATATAAAAACGCATAATAGATAGGAGATCATTCATGCTATTGTGAGGGAGGCATGCATGTAGAAGCATGATGTGCAGGAGTTGAAGAATAGAAGAAGAAAAGAACAGAGATGCATATCTGTGAGAAGAAGAGAAAACCGAGGTGTGCATGCTGAGACAGAGGAGAAGATCAGAAAGTTGAAGAGGATGCAAGCAGGAAGACACTGATGCAGGCAAAACAGATCAGCATAGCAGAACAGTGATAAGCCTGGTAAGCCGATGACAACTATTGAATCACTGTAATAAATTCACATAAAGAAAAATTTTATATTTCAGGGTGGTTGGGAGGTGCTAGGGAGGTTTGTTGTCCTTAGAATTTCAAGTAGGTGCTTGAACGTAGGGAGTTATAGCTTCCATCTGGTTGCAGCCAGAGAAACCAAGGTGGCAGGGTGGTGCAAGGGAGAACATTGTTTCTCTGATATACAGGTCGATGCCTGTATGAATGGAAGTTGGTGCTTCCATCAAGTTGGTGCTGGAACATTCAGGGAGTAGGTACTTGCTTCTAGTGCGTGCTAGAGAAACCAGAGAGTTGGTGCTCTCAGTAAGTAGAAGCTTTCAAAATAGAGGTGGTAGCCTCATTATGAGTTGGTGCTCATAAGAATGATAATGTACAGAAAATAATTATCATATAAAGAAGAAGAGGTTTTCACCCTTTATGGGTTTCCTTAGGAATATATGTCTCTGTATTATACATGTGTGTGATTGATGTTGAATACTCTACTGCTTATTTATTGTGATCAATATTGAGAGTTCTGAAATGAGTTTAAAAATGGATATAGTTGTTTAAGCACAGTGACAATTGATTCACCCCCCCTCTCAGTTGTCCAACAATTGGTATCAGAGCGGGCCCCTTTTATCTAAGGGTAGATCCTAGAGCTTAAACATCTCAATCCATGAAGGAACTTCAACCAATAAGGCCCCTTTGTTCAATGGAACAAACTTTGGCTTCTGGAAAGTTAGAATGAGAACCTACATAATGGCTTTAAGTGAAAATGTTTGGGATGTGGTAGAGACTGGTTATATAAAGCCAGTTGTACTAGCTAATAAGGATGACAAGCTAAAATTCAGCTTCAACGCTAAGTCTATGAATGCTATCCTGAGTGGGCTTGTAGAAGCAGAATTTGTAAAAGTTATGAACTTAGAAACTGCCAAAGAAATGTGGGACAAACTTATTAGCAGTTATGAAGGTAATGAGAAGGTAAAGGACACCAAGCTTCAAACCTACAGTACGGTTTGAACAGTTGAAGATGAAAGAGGATGAAACTGTTGGAAAGTACTTTCTGAGAGTTGAAGAACTGGTAAATGCAACGAAAGACTTGGTGAAAAAATTGAGGAACCCTCTTTAGTTTAGAAAATTTTGAGATCTCTACCAGATAGGTTCAACCCGAAGGTCTCTGCTATAGAAGAACTTAATGATCTAAAATCCTTGGCGTTTGATCAACTTCTAGGAATGTTGACTGCATATGAAATGAGAATAGTTAAAGATAAACCCACCTCCATAGAAGCATCATTTAAAGCAGACAAGAATGAGGATTCTGAGCCTGATGAAATTGAAGAAAAAATTGTGAGAAGACTGAAGAAGGGATCAGGCAAATACAAAGGTAAACTATCTTTCAAATGTTTTAACTGTGGTAAGATAGGTCATTTTGCAGATAAATGTCCTCACAAAATAAAGGATCAGACATATGATGATGAGGAGAAGCACAAACACAAAAATTTCTTTAAAGGGAATAATTTTAAGAAGAAAATTCTTTGTGTAAACAATGATTATGATCCTTCAGATGATGAAGGCAATGACTCCTCTATTGAAGATAAACTAAATGACTTCATGCTTATGGCCAAAGAGGATTATGATAATAAAATCACAAGAAGTGATGCTAATGAAGAATAATTTGTGGTTGATATGGAAGGAGAACTGATCAGTGCACTGGAAGAGATTGACAGACTCAGAATTAAGAAGAGAAAACAAAAATGATTGTTGATACAGTTCAAGAAAGGCAGTAAAGAACCTGATGAAGAATTTGTCCTACTAAAAGTGGAATTAGAAGAGGCAAATAAAATCGAAGACATTCTGAAACAACAGTTATCAGAAAAGAAGGCAATATTTGAAGCTCTGGAAAAGGAAGTAGCGAAAACTAGGAAAGAGATGGAGAAGTTTCAAGCCTTGTATCATCAGAATCTGTCAAGTATCAAAGCCTCAGAATAATTGGCCACCATTTTGAATCAGTAAAGAAACCCAAAGTTGAAAACAAGTCTGGGTTATGAAGAGGGATCAAGTAGTGATCAGACAAGAAACAAAGAACCCATCAAGTTTGTCAAGTCTACCACCAGTGACAACAAAAAACCTGCAGAAACAAAAGAAGATAATCAGTTGCCCAGGAGGAGTAATGAAAGAGGTACCAGAACTGAAACTATAGATGAGAGAAATAATGTACTCTTTGTTCAAAGAAATCATCAACATGGAATAAATCGACCTTCTCAAAGAAGACAGCCATTTTCCAGGTACAAAGGATTTTTCTATGGATATTGTTATTTATGTGCTAAATTTGGTCACAAACCTGTAAACTATTCTTTAAGATTTAAATAGGAGCAAGCAAAATATTCAAGGAATATATATCTGCCACAACAAAGAATGAGACACCAAGTAACAAACACTCACAGACTGCAAATAATGTGATGGTTGGAAAAAGGACACAGGTTAAGCATAACAATCGTTATGATACTTTATTCAATGAACCAGAATGTTACACCTGCCATAATTTTGGACATAAAGCTGCAGACTGTCGCTTAAGGAACTATGAACCAGATTTGAACCCCTCTGCTGAAAATGTCAAGGTTTGGAAGATGAAAGAAAATGACAAGTGTGCACTAGTGTTGTCAGCCCAAAGACAACAGAACCCCTGGTATATTGACAGTGGTTGCTCCAAACATATGATGGGAGACAAAGGTAAGTTTCTATCTCTAAGTGAAAGGAAATCAGGAAACGTAACCTTTGGAAATGATGCTCCAGGTAAAATCAAGGGTAAAGGGATGGTGAGTCTATGTAATGGAAAAGGAAAAGCCCAGAATGTTCTGCTTGTAGATGGGATGAAACATAATATGCTCAGTGTAAGTCAAATGTGTGACAGAGGATGTGAAGTGGTGTTCACTTGCAAGGACTGCAAGATAAAGTCTGTAAACTCAGGACAAGTGGTGGCTAAAGGCATAAGGACAGAAAATAATGTATATGTGTTGAAAGAAGATAGAGAAGAGTGTCATCTAAGCAAACATGATGAGAGCTAGTTATGGCATAGGAGACTTGGACATCTAAACTTTGACCACTTAATCAAGCTCAAAAATCTTGAGGCAGTAAAAGATCTTCCGAGAATATCAAAGCCACAAGATTCTATGTGTAAACCCTGCCAAATAGGAAAGCTAACCAAGACACAGTTTAAATCCAAGAGCTCTACTTCAACAGAGAAACCACTCCAACTAGTTCATATGGATTTACGTGGACCATCAAGATAGGAAGGCACAGGGAAAGAAAACTACTTGATGCTGATCATTGATGATTACTCCAGACTTACTTGGGTTGTCTTTCTCAAGGAAAAAGCTGAAGCATTTGAAAAATTTTAAATATTTAAGGCTTTAACTAAGAATCAAACAGGCAAGAGGTTAAAGGCAGTAAGATCAGACAGAGGAGGCAAATTTATGTCAAGTGAGTTCAAGGAATTTTGTGATAAACATGGGATCAAAAGATAATACACAATCCCAAGAACTCCGCAACAAAATGGAGTTGTTGAGAGGCAAAACATAACAGTGCAGCAAATGGCCAAGTCTATGATGAATGAGAAGAACATTGGTCAAACCTACTGGGTAGAATAAATACACACAATAGTCCATGTTCTTAACAAAGCCCACCTCATACCACACACTGACAAGACACCTTATGAATTGTGGTATGGGAGACCTGCTTCAATCAAACACTTCAAAGTCTTTGGGAGTAAGTGTTACATAAAGAATAATGATGAGAACCTTGGCAAGTATGATGACAGGGCTGACGAAGGCATCTTCTTAGGGTATGCTACAAACAGTAAAGGATACAGATGCTATAATAAGAGGCTACATAGATTGGTTGATTGTATTGACATAAAAGTTCATGAAGGAATCCGAGAAAGAGAGGTGAACAATACTGAATCAACAACAAAGGATATAGATGAAGTTGAAGTTGAACAGGTCCAAGAATTAGAACAAGTAGACTCTGAGCCAGATGAATATGCAAATATTTAGACAGAATCAAATCAGCAGACATCATCAAATTCCTCCTCCAGAATCACTCAAAAGAATCATCCTGCAAGTCAAATAATTGGTGAAAAAGACAAAGGTGTACAAACCAGGAGAAAGATAATCAAAAACACTAAACAATCACATATAGCCTTCATGTCCATGCTGGAACCCAAGAATTTTAATGAAGCTAGCAAAGATGACCATTGGGTTAAAGCCATGAATGATGAACTTGATCAGATTGAGAAAAACAATACGTGGGAGATGGTTCCTAGACCTGAAGGTAAAAATATCATTGGTTCCAAATGGATCTTTAAGAACAAAATGAATGAGAAGGGACAAGTTGTCAGGAACAAAGCAAGATTGGTCTGTAAGGGATATGCTCAAATAGAAGGATTGGATTTTGATGAAACATTTGCGCCAGTAGCAAGACTAGAAGCGATCAGAATATTTCTTGCCTATGCTTGTCATAAAAGGTTTAAAGTCTATCAAATGGATGTCAAGTCAGCTTTTCTAAATGGAGATTTAAAAGAAGAAGTTTATATGGAAGAACGAGAGGGTTTCGAACTGACAGATAATCTTGACCTAGTATGCAAGCTGAAGAAATCCTTATATGGGTTAAAACAAGCTCCTCGTGCCTGGTATTACAGACTGGATAAGTATCTCCAAGATAAAGGGTTCAAGAGAGGAACAGTTGACATCACTCTATATATCAAAATAGAGGGTAATGACTTGCTCATCGTGTTGGTCTATGTAGATGACATCATCTTCAGATGTAATAATGATTCATTGGTACAATGGTTTTCTTCTGCCATGGAGTCTGAGTTTGAAATGTCTATGATAGGGGAACTGTCATTTTTTCTTGGTTTACAAATTACTCAGAAGTCTGAAGAAATGTTTCTTTCTCAAGAAAAATATATAAGAGAAATGTTGAAAAGGTTTCAAATGGAAGATTCTAAACATGTGGGCACACCTATGGTTACTGGATGCAAATTAAGAAAGGATGATGACTCACCTAATGTTGATCAAAGTTCATATGGGTCAATGATAGGCAACCTATTGTATATCACAGCATCCCATCTAGACATAATGCATGTTGTTGGAATAGTAGGAAGGTATCATGCAACACCCAAATAGAGTCATTTACTAGTTGTCAAAAGAATATTCAGATATTTGAAAGAAACAATGAACTATGGCCTATGGTATCCTAAGAATCAAAATTTTCAATTATCAGTCTACTCAGATGTTGATTGGGCTAACTGCATGGATGAAAGGAAAAGCACAAGTGGAGGTGCATTCTTCTTAGGAGATTCTCTAGTAGCATGGTTGAGTAAAAAGCAAGGTTCCATTTCCTTATCAACTATAGAGGCAGAGTACATTGTTGCTGCTACTTGTTGCACTCAGGTATTATGGATTATTCAGACACTTGCAGACTTGGAGGTAAAGTATATTGCACCGATCCCAATTCATTATGATAACACTAGTGCCATAAGTGTGTCAAAAAATCCTGTATTCCACTCTAAGACCAAGCATATTCCCATAAAATACCATTTTCTGAGAGAGCAGGTCACCAATTAGATTGTTCAAGTTCATTACATTCCAACCATAGAACAAATTGCAGACATCTTTACTAAAACCCTAGCCAAGACACAATTTGAATATCTCCGTCAGAAGTTGGGTATCATCCCGTCTCACACCTAAGAGAGTCCATCTTGTTAGGGGGAGTATGTGTTGGTTGCATATCTGATACCTCCGATGAAGTACTGAAACAACTCCAGGGGAGCATGTTTTCTTTAACATTGATGTCAAAGGGGAAGAAAAGGAGTGGAGTGGTCCAGACTGGATGTTATAGATGGAGGTCCAAACAGATTAGTGCAGTCGTTCAGGGTTGCCATCAATGACAAAGGGGGAGATTCTTGGCAGGTTTACAGTTGGGAGTGAGCTTGTCATTGATGGAAAGAACAATGATGGCAAGAATAGCATTGGCAAACAGGTTCGGAAGACATCATAAGTCCAGACAGGAGGAGCACATAGATGGAGGGCAGACCTCAGGCGTTAGATCCAAGCACGGGGTCTGACCGTCATTGGATCCAGGAGAACCTGCATGTTCTTTAAAGTGCAAGGAGAAGCGGGCTTACAAAATCCCGAAAGTAGGAGGACCGTCCATCTTTGGGCAAGACACGTGGTCACAGATCAACATTTCGTTGACTGGAAATTCAAAGGAAGGAGGTTCCCTAACCCCTCGAACTCGCGATATGCAAGATCGCGAAATGATCCTGGCCGTTGAAGCCAAAGGACACATGGCAAGCGATTGGCATTTCGCTGACTGAAAGGTCAAAGGAACGAGGTGCTCTTTTCTTCCAACTCACGAAACGCGAAATGGCAAAATAATTTGAGCCGTCGGATCGAGGAGAAATCTGGATCGTCGATCCAAGAAGGACACATGGCAAAAGATCATATTTTTGCTTACTAGAAATTCAAAGGAACGAGGTGCCCTAAACTCTCGAACTTGCGATATACAAAATCGTGAAATAATATTAATCATTGGATCATGGATGAATCTGGGTTGTCAGATCCAGGAGGTAGTTCTTGACAGACCACCTCAGAAAGGACAGGTGGAAACCTACGTCAGCAAGGACACATGGCACAGTCATACAAGGACAAGTGTCAAGGTGATTTGACGTTTCAAGTACGTGAATATTTCAAATATGAGTGACACGTGGCAGCCACTAGGGTCACGACATGTCATCGAGTGACGTCATTCCGGGAGTTTAGTTTTGGGAGTTTTAGTATCAACACTCCCCCAAAGCCCCGAAAGTTGAAGTTATGGGGTGATGGATAGTCATCCGATCACCATGGAATGTGGACCGTTGATCTGAAGAGCGAAGCGCTCAAATGACTAGCCAGTGGTCATATCTTATGGTCACATCATCGAGAGCTGGAGAGCAGAGCTAGAGCAACCAAGCTCCATTTCGGGGTTCGCAATATGAGGAGTCAGGGAGACTCACGGGAGAATCCCCGAAACACGAAATTGTGAAATGCATTTTTGAATTAGGCTATGGTCACCGCCGGTGGTCGCGTGAGTGGAAAGAGCTAGAGAATCCAAGCTCCATTTCGGAGTTTGTGACATGGAGAGTCGAGACGAGTCTTCACAGAATCCCCAAAATGTGATTTGCAAAATGCATTTTCGGACTTGGCCCGTGGTCACCGCCGGTGGTCACATGAGTGGAAGGAGCTAGCATAGCTAGGCTCCATTCTGGGTACTGGGAATTCCAGAGGAAGGAGTCAAGGAGACTCACGGGAGAAAACCCGAAATGCGAAATCGCGAAATGCCTTTTTGATTAGGCATGTGGTCATAGCCAAGGTCACATTGTCGAAGGTTTAAGGGAGGAGCTAGCATGCAACTAAGCTCCATTTCAGATATCGCGACTTGGAGAGTCGAGATGCCTCATCCCCAGATCCCCGAAATGTGAGTCATGAAAGTGCCTTATGAATAGGCGTTTGGTCACCACCAGAGGTCACCTGAAAGGAAGGGACGTAGCCAGAAGAGCTAGCGCCCACTATGCAGTTTTAACACAGAAAGGGAAAAGGAGCCAAGAGTATGAGCACCCAGAGGACCTCTGGGGAACTGCCATAAACCATTGATTGTTTCTGCACAGAAAATTCAAAGAGGCTTCATTGTGATTGCTAGAGAAGACAAAGGTCTCAAGGCATCTGCTAGTGGAATGAAGATTGTTCATAGAGGCTATTGACAGATGGAAGAGTGTTGGAGCCTGTAACTGCAACAGAGGGAATGAGCTCAACTGTGACAGAGAAGACGAAGAGTCTCGACTGCTGGAGAGGCTAAGGAATCTCAGCATAACGCCTAGTGATGATGAATGCATGGGATAAACGCCAGAGAAGATGAAGAGTTTCGATGATGATCAGGAGATGTGTAGACGTGAGATAGGCATGCAAAAGATGGAGTGAGAGGAGGTGCTACTGGGCATGGAGGAAGTTGTAGGTGCACAGAGAATATAAAAACGCAGAACAGATAGGAGATTGTTGTTACTGTTGTGAGGGATGCATGGGTGTAGAAGCATGATGTGCAGGAGCTTAAGCATAGAAGAATAAAAGAACAGAGATGCATATCTGTGAGAAGAAGAGAAAGCCTAGGTGTGCATGCTGAGATAGAGGAGAAGATCAGAAAGCTGAAGAGGATGCAAGCAGGAAGACACTGATGCAGGCAAAGCAGAGCAGCATAGCAGAACAATGATAAGCCTGGTAAGCCAATGACAACTATTGAATCACTGTAATAAATTCACAGAAAGAAAAGTTTTATATTTCAGGGTGGTTGGGAGGTGTTAGGGAGGACTATTTTCCTCGGAATTTCAAGTAGGTGCTTGAAGGCAGGGAGTTATAGATTCTATCTAGTTTCAGCCAAGGAAACCAGGGTGGCAAGGTGGTGCAAGGGAGAACATTGGTTCTCTGATATACAGGTTGGTGCCTGTATGACTGGAAGTTGGTGCTTCCATCCAGTTGGTGTTGGAACATTCAGGGAGTTGGTACTTCCTTTTAGTGGGTGCTAGAGAAACCAGAGAGTTGGTGCTCTCAGCAAGTAGCAGCTTGCAAAACAGAGGTGGTAGCCTCATTATGAGTTGGTGCTCATAAGAATGATAATGTACAGAAAATAATTATCATATAAAGAAGAAGAGGTTTTCACCCTTTATGGGTTTCCTCAAGAATATATGTCTCTGTATTATACATGTGTGTGATTGATGTTGAATACTCTACTGCTTATTTATTGTGATCATCATTGAGAGTTCTGTAATGAGTTTAAAAATGGACATAATCGTTTAAGATGACAACTAATCCACCCGCCCCTCTCAGTTGTCCAACACATCTCACCTTAGGTCAATTCAATTCTTTTGGGTCATATTCTATTTTGCTAATATGTTTTCACATTTTTCTAGGTGGATTTACATCTCCCTGGGTATATTTTTCACTTACCTGGGTGAGTTGTTTCCTCCATGCATTGTAATATTATTTTCATGGTTGATTCTAACTTGGTTTGAGTGGATTTTATATCTTTGGGGCAGATTTTTCCTTAGTTGGGTGTTTTCTCTCCCCTAAGGGTCGTACAAGCCACATGGGTCATACACAATGTGTTTGGGTGGATCCTTGCTCCATAAGGTCACATGACTATCTGCCCGGGCTCATTTTCTTGTAAGATTGGTCTTTGGCTTACAGACTTGAAGATATGACAACTTGATTGGGAAATGGTGTGGGGAATGACAGTGTTGTGCTGATATTCATATTTTGTTCTCATTAATAGTCAAGGATGCTCATGTTAGACTGATTATTAATCAAGTGTGTGAGGATCCAATTTGGGATAAAGAAACTTAGTGTAACTGAAATTGGAATGTCCTATAGCAACCCTGTATTCATAATATCTTTCTCAACTTTTCCTTTGCAAATAAAACAGTCTCCTTGAGCTTTGTTGATTGACGTTGAAGCAATCGTCCAAGAGTCGCTACAACAACCTTCTATTCATAATCTCTTTCTTGACTCTGCCTTTGCAAATAAAACAATCTCCTTCAGCTTTGTTGATTGACGTTGAAGCTGGAAGATAGAGACTTGATTTGTATGTGTTGGAGGGTGCGTTATTTTATTGTTGGATTGACATAGAATTGGAAAATGCAATGCATTTCTTCAATAATAATTTGTTTACATTAGTTGTCTTTTGTGTGAGAAAGGAAGGCGCAATACGTAGAGCTAGCTATTACTCTTTTCATAAGCTATAACACACCTACTTCAGCAGAAACAACTCTAAGAGAGAGCACAAAGAAAAATGAAGTGAACAATCACAAAGTAGATGTTAGAATTGAAAAATGTGGAATACACAATTCACATATGACAATCAACAACCATGCAGATTAAAAACACAGATATTTCACATGGTTCACCCAAACGTTGGGCTACGTCCACCAAGCAGAGGCATCGGTTGTCTTATTATTTAGATCATGGATATTTATAGCAGCTTCACTCATACATCTCTCTATGTCTTAGCCTCTACGGGCATACACAAATTTATAGTAATTTACACAAGAAAATGAAATGAATGCAATCTCATCCATATTCTAACTTGGTCTTATTGGTTACAACCAACACTGGATTATAGGATCTAAAATCCTAATCCTAGAGGAATTCGTTGTCACCAGTTTCCAACAATCTCCACCTTGACAACAATTAACCTAATACATTTCTCCTTCCTTTTGTTCATCACCTTTTCTACAAGCCAAGAGAAGCCAAGCACCATCGTAGCTTCTCTAAAAGTACTGGTTTTGTGAACATGTCTGCGCAGTTCTCTTTTGTATGCACTTTCTCAAGAGAGACTCCACATTCATCGATAACCTGTCTTACAAAATGGTACTTGATAGGTATATGTTTTGTTTTACTATGGTAGGCTAGATTCTTAGCCAAGTGAATAGCACTTTGACTATCACAAAGTAACTTTACTTTGTCGTGTATCCTTCCAAACTCACCAAACAAACCTTTCAACCAAACTGCCTCTTTGCAAGCATGTGAAGCAGCTACGTATTATGCTTCTGTAGTGGATAAGAAACAATGTTCTGTAGCTTTGACATCCAAATAATATCTCCACCTGCAAGAGTAAAGACATACCCTTAAGTCGATCGTCTCTTGTCCAAATCACCTGCAAAATCAAAATCAACATATCCACATACTAATTCACAACCACTTTTATAAGTGATATAGTAATCACTTGTACCTCTCAAATACTGAAGCACCCATTTCACTGTTTCCCAGTGCTCTTTACCTGGATTTTCCATATACATGCTAACAACCTCAACTGCATGTGAAATGTTTGGCCTTGTACTCACCATCGCATACATTAGACTTCCTACTGCATTAGCATATGGTATTCGAGACATATATTCCTTTTCTTCTTTTGTACTAGGACATAAAATTGAAGAAAGCTTAAAATGGGAAGCCAAAAGGGACTGAAACTGGTTTCACATCATTCATACCAAACCTCAAAAGTATATTCTCAACATACTTCTATTGTGACAACCAAAGCTTACCATTCCTCCTGTCTCTGAATATCTCCATGCCCAAAATCTGCCTTGCTACTCCTAGATCTTTCATATCGAACATCCTAGCCATCTGAGCCTTTAACCTATTGATCTTAGTTATGCTTTTGCTTGCTAAAAGCATATCGTCAGCACAATACTAAGATAATGAATATGCCATTATTCAATTTCTTAAGCCAGACACAATGATCACACTCACTCCTTGTATAATTCCGGCTCGCCATGAAAGAGTCAAATTTATTGTACCATTGTTTGGGTGACTGCCTCAGACCATACAATGATTTCTTGACCCTGCAAACTAATTTCTTGCTGTGATTCTGAATGAACCCTTCAGGTTGTTACATGTAAATTTCCTCATCCAAATCTCCATGTAAGAAGGCAGTTTTAACATCTAGTTGCTCCAACTCCAAATCAAGTAATGCAACTAATGCTAACACAATTCGAATTGAAACAGACTTAATAAATGGTGAGAAAATATCATGAAAGTCAATACCTTCTTTCTGAGAATATCCTTTCGCAACCAGCCTTGCTTTGTACCTTTCCACCTTATCATCAACACCCTTCTCCATCTTGTAGACCCACTTGCAACCTACAGTTTTTTTATCTCTTGGAAGTTCTACCAGGTCCCATGTGGCGTTCCTCTCTAATGTCTTCATTTCATCCTTCATTGATTCTTTCCATTTATCACTGTTAGAACCCTTCACAACTTCCTGATAGCACGAAGATTCATCATCATTAGTACTTAAAGAAACTGACGAAACAAAATCATCATACCTTCTTGGAGGATTTTTGACCCGCGTAGACCTCCTTAGGGAAGTTTGTGGCTCATCCACATTCTGTTGATTGTTTTCATCAACCATGTCTTCCTCTGCAGGAAACTCTTCATGAACATCTTCATAAACTTTTTCATGTTCACTTTCGTCTGTATTTGAACTGGTTTCAAACTGAATATGTTGATACTTAGGTACTTCTTCCTATTTCATTTGAACATCTACATCTAATTTGATGAGAGATGATTCATCAAATATTACATCTCTGTTAATGGTGATATTGTGGGAGGTAGGATCCCACAATCTGTACCCCTTAATACCATCACCATATCCAACAAAGATAAGCCTTGTTTATTTTGGATCTAATTTAGAACGTTGATGTTTCAGAATTAGAGCATAGGCTTCACAACCAAAAACTTTAAGATTAGAATAATTACAAGGGTAACCTTTCCATGCCTCTTCAGGAATCTTTCACTCTATTGTTGTTGATGGTGATCGATTCACCAGATAACAAGCTGTAGTTATTGCTTATGCCCACAGTTCATGTTGCAAGTTGGCGTTACTAAGCATACTCCTTGCTCTCTCTAGAAGAGTCTTGTTCATGCGTTCAGCAACTCCATTTTGGTGAGGAGTATAGGCAGTAGTTGTATGCCTATCAATCCCAAACTCCTTGCAATAGTTCTCAAATTCCATTAACATAACTTCACCACCATTATTAGTTCTTAAACATTTAATGGACCTACCAGTGCTCTTTTCCACTAAAGCTCTAAACTACTTGAAAACAGTAAATACATCAGCCTTTCTTTTCAACATATAGATCCACACCTTCCTAGAGAAATCATCTATAAAACTTACAAAATATGATCATCCTCCATAAGAAATAGTAGGGGATGGTCCCCAAACATTAGAATGGATATAATCAAGGATTCCTTCACTGATGTGTCTTCCGGTTTTAAATTTCTGCCTTTTTTTTTCCATAAATACAGTGTTTGCGTAAATCTAAATTTAAAGACTGTAGACTAGGAAGTAACTTGCGATCAATTAATACCTTTAATCATTGTTCGTTCATATGGCCCAACCGGTTATGCCACAATCGAACAGAATCATTGTCGTTCTCAGATATCGTTGTCACATGATCTGACTCAGTTCTTCCTTCTAACAGAAACATGTTTCCAGCCTTCTTCGCCTTCATGACCAGTAGGATTCCTTTGTAGACCTTCATAACTCTACCTTGAACAATACTCTTATATCCTCCAGTGTCTAAGACTCCCAAAGAAATTAGGTTATTCCTAAGCTCAAGTACATGTCTCACATCAGTTAGTATTTTAACAGTTCCATCAAACATCTTAATTCGAATGCTACCAATTCCCACAACTTTACACGATATATCATTTCCCATGTAAACTATTCCATCATCTATAGACTGGTAAGTAAAAAACCAGTGTCTATGAAGACACATGTGATTTGAAGCACCAGAATCTAATAATCATTGTTGATCATGACGTGAACCAATACTAATTGATAAAACTTCATCAGTCATACTTGAACCTGTTGTTGAACCTATTTCAACTGCGTTTTCTTCCTTCGTCTCTTTTGGAGGGTCATCTTTGGAGGCTTGTTGTCGCTTCCAGCAATCCTTTTTCAGGGGTCCGATTTGCCATAAAACCATCACTTAATCTTTCTCTTTTTTCCCTTCGAATTTGACCGAGAGAAATCCCTCTGACCATGTCCTCTTTCTTTAGGTCTGCCTCTAACCATCATCGCCTCAAATGTAGAGGTTTCTGAATTGGATTTCTTCCTTGTTTCCTTAAACAGTAGTGCTCCAACAATAAAATCAAACTCAATACTTTATGTTGTGCTGAAACTAATAGAGGTAACAAAGTGATCCCATGACACGGGCAAAGAACACAATAATGTAATTGCCTTGTCTTCATATTCAAATTTCACTCCCATGCTAGTCAACTGAACTAAAAGAGTATTAAAAGTATTAAAATGATCAGCGATTTGCATACTTTCCTTCATGCACAAACTGTGCAATTGTCTTTTAGGAAGATCTTGTTCATCAATGATTTCGTCATATACAAGATTTCCAGCTTCATCCACAAACTGGTTGCAGTCTTCTCCGCAACAATGTTGAATAGAACATAATACAATCTCATACATTATTAGGGTTTGAGGAGGGTCGTGACAGGTACAGAGACCGTGTTGCAGGTCCTGGGGGCCGAGTTCGGGGCCGAGCGTGTAGCCAAGAGGGAGAGGGAGCAAGGTCGCAACCTCCCCTGTTCAAATCAACTCCAGTTGTGGGGCCGTGAGCATCCACAACAACCACAGATCTATCTACAACAAGGGTGCGCGATCAAATCCGGGAGGAGACCGAAACTCAGAGCTATTGGCTCAAACCTGACAAGATCCAAGCAAAAATTTCTCTGTGGAATAAATTGCCAGTGGTAATGGAAAGAAACGTGTGAGGAGCGAGAGGGCGAGTGGAGCGTGGCACAGAGAGCAGCGAGCATGGGTCCCCCAGCCATGGACGCTGGTGGGGGATCCGTCCCCACCTCTCCCCCTTTGCCATAGATTGATGCCTTCAGGAAACTGGTGGCCGAGGCTTCCAAAAGACCACCGTCAGCAGCACAACAGAAGTTCGTCAAGAAACTGGAATGCATCCCAAGCGTAGAACTACCATTAGAAGAAACTTGCAGGTCGGCAGTCAATCTGACAGACAGAGGTCTTATCGGGCAATTTACCGGGCTATGGCCCTCTCCCAAATCCGTCGAAGCCTGGGTGCAGAGGAACTGGAGCCCGCTCATCTCAGAAGGGATAAAGAGCCACTTCGTAGGGAAAGGTTACTTTGTGTTCGTCTTTGAAAACCCTGAAGACAAAAACCTCATTTTCAGAAACGGCCCATATTTCATGGGACCCCAGGGGCTATATCTGAACAAATGGACCCCGGATTTCGATCCAGCTCAGGACGTGCCATCTGTTGTTCCAGTGTGGGTTCGCCTACCACATCTTCCTTTGCACTGCTGGAACCAAAAGTCATTGCATGCAATCGGCAACAAGCTCGGAAGGTACATTGATCAAGCACCAAGGAAAGATCAATACTCATGCACTCGGATCTGTGTGGAGGTGGATCTGGAAGTGGGATTACCAGAGGCAATCAAACTTATAGCGGCAGACTGGACGCATATCCAGGAGCTATATTATGAACAGTTACCTTTCAAATGCCGGCACTGTCATGGATATGGCCACTTCGCAAGGCACTGCAAAAAAAAGAATGCAGAGGAGAGTGAGAATGCAAAAACAAACCAGTGGATCACAGTTCAGAAAACAGGGACAGCAAGATC
>ML779988.1:317375-329610 GCA_009831015.1 Picea engelmannii
ATAGAACATCATCGGCCAAACACAGGTGTATGGCACTCAGTTCTCTTGCATCGATCTCATCCCAATCTTCATTTGTTAAGGTCAGAGGTTGCTTTGCTTTTCCCAAAAGTGCCTTCACCACGCCTTGTTGCACAAGCAAATCGTGCATCTTAACCTTCCAGATCTCGAAATTGTTCTTTCCATTGAACTTCTCAATTTCAAATTTTGCGCTCTGAGTTCTCGCCATCTCTTCAATCGTTGCTCCTGACAAAAGGAATGGACCGCGATGAGTAAATATCCCTGGAACCAGTAGTATAACCTTATGGTCGTCGTGCTTTACAACAACTTTCTATCACCATTGGATCTCACCCTTTTGTATCTCTAGACCGCATCCTCATTTCTGAATATGCCCATAATCTTCACAAATTTTACCGTAATATATTTACCATGGAAAGATAATTTTGAAGGGCACGTTAATTCTTGTGACCGAGTGACAAAAAAATAATGATCACTGCAAAAATATAGTGGCGGGTATTCCTTGAGTCTATGGCTCTCCAACTAACAATGAAACCTCGTCATGCCTCTGACCAGTAAAGGATTTTGTGGCTCTTTCACTGCTTCATCTCTCCCATACTACAGTCCAGACCATGATGATCCCAGTGGCGAAAACATGGAGAAGTGTGACTATACAGTCGTCGTGTCCTCTAAGAGGAGAGACCCACAGTGATTTCAATGACATCGTGCCCCGTCTACTGTTGCATAGACAGCGCTTCCTTGGTTCGAATTGGTTCATACAACAGCAAAAAACAAATTGACTGTTGCTCCCCCTCCAAGATTTGGTGCTTCTCACTTCTTGACGTCCACTCACTTCACGATCTTGCACCACGATTTGCTGGTCTCACAGATCTCCAACCAGCTCTGATACCACTTGTTAGAATTGAAAAATGTGTAATACACAATTCACATAATACAATCAACAACCACGCAGATTAAAAACACGGAGATTTCACGTGGTTCACCCAAATGTTGGGCTACATCCACCAAGCAGAGGTATCGTTTGTCTTATTATTTAGATCATGGAGATTTATAGCAGCTTCACTCATACATCTCTCTATGTCTCAGCCTCTAAGGGCACACTCAAAATTATAGTAATTTACACAAGAAACTGAAATGAATGTGATATCATCCATATTCTAACTTGGTCTTATTGGTTACAACCAACGCTGGATTACAGGATCTAAAATCCTAATCCTAGAGGAATTCGTTGTCACCAGTTTCCAACAATCTCCACCTTGACAACAATTAACCTGATACTTTGATCCTTCCTTTTGTTCATCACCTTTTCTCCAAGCCAAGAGAATCCAAGCACCATCGTAGCTTCTCTAAAAGCATTGGTTTTGTGAACATGTCTATGCAGTTCTCTTTTGTATGCACTTTCTCAAGAGAGACTCCACGTTAATCGATGATCTATCTTACAAAATGGTACTTGACAGGTATATGTTTTGTTTTACTATGGTAAGCTGGATTCTTATCCAACTTAATAGCACTTTGACCATCACAAAGTAACTTTACTTTGTCTTGCATCCTTCCAAACTCACCAAGCAAACATTTCAACCAAACTACCTCTTTGTAATCATGTGAAGCAGCTACATATTCTTCTTCTATAGTGGATAAAGCAACAATGTTCTATAGCTTTGACATCCAACTAATAGCTCCACCTGCAAGAGTAAATACATACCCTTAAGTCGAGCTTCTCTTGTCCAAATCACCTGCAAAATCAGAATCAACATATCCACAGACTAATTCACAACCACTTTTATAAGTGATATAGTAGTCACTTGTGCCTCTCAAATACCGAAGCACCCATTTCATTGTTGCCCAGTGCTCTTTACCTGGATTTTCCATATACCTGCTGACAACCCCAACTGCATGTGAAATGTTTGGCCTTGTACTCACCATCGCATACATTAGACTTCCTACTGCATTAGCATATGGTATTCGAGACATATATTCCTTTTCTTCTTTTGTACTAGGACATAAACTTGAAGAAAGCTTAAAATGGGAATCCAAAGGGACTGAAACTGGTTTCACATCGTTCATACCAAACCTCAAAAGTATCTTCTCAACATACTTCTATTGTGACAACCAAAGCTTACCATTCCTCCTATCTCTAAATATCTCCATGCCCAAAATCTACCTTACTACTCCTAAATCTTTCATATCAAATGTCCTAGCCATCTGAGCCTTTAAACTGTTGATCTCAGTTATGCTTTTTCTTGCTAAAGGCATATCGTCAACATACAATACTAAGATAATGAATATGCCATTATTCGATTTCTTAAAGTAGACACAATGATCATACTCACTCCTTGTATAATTATGGCTCACCATGAAAGAGTCAAATTTCTTGTACCAATGTCTGAGCGACTGCCTCAGACCATACAATGATTTCTTGAGCCTGCAAACTAATTTCTTGTTGCGATTCTGAACGAACCCTTCAGGTTGTTCCATGTAAATTTCCTCATCCAAATCTCCATGTAAGAAGGCAGTTTTAACATCTAGCTGCTCCAACTCCAAATCAAGTAATGCAACTAATGCTAACACAATTCGAATTGAAACAGACTTAACAACTGGTGAAAAAATATGATGAAATTCAATACCTTATTTTTGAGAATATCCTTTCGCAACCAACCTTGCTTTGTACCTTTCCACCTTATCATCAACACCCTTCTTCAACTTATAGACCCACTTGCAACCTACAGTTTTTCTATCTCTTGGAAGTTCTACCAGGTCCCATGTGGTGTTCCTCTCTAATGCCTTCATTTCATCCTTCATTTCTTCTTTCCATTTATCACTGTTAGAACCCTTCACAACTTCCTGATAGAACGAAGATTCATCATCATTAGTACTTAAAGAAACTGACGAAACAAAATCATCATACCTTCTTGGAGGATTTCTGACCCGCATAGACCTCCTTAGGGAAGTTTGTGGCTCATCCACATTCTATTGATTGTTTTCATCAACCAAGTCTTCCTCTGCAGGAAACTCTTCATGAACATCTTCATAAACTTTTTCATGTTCACTTTCATTTGTATTTGAACTGGTTTCAAATTGAATCTGTTGATACTTAGGTACTTCTTCATGTTTCATTTGAACATTTACATCTGATTTGATGAGAGATGATTCATCAAATATTACATCTTTGTTAATGGTGATCTTGTGGGCAGTAGGATCCCACAACCTGTACCCCTTAATACCATCACCATATCCAACAAATATAAGCCTTTTTTATTTTGGATCTAATTTAGAATGTTGATGTTTCAGAATTAGAGCATAGGCTTCACAACCAAAAACTTTAAGATTAGAATAATTACAAGGGTGACCTTTCCATACCTCTTCAAGAATCTTGCACTCTATTGTTGTTGATGGTGATTGATTCACTAGATAACAAGTTGCAGTTACTGCTTCTGCCCACAGTTTCTGCTGCAATTTGGCGTTACTAAGCATACTCCTTGCTCTCTCTAGAAGAGTCTTGTTCATGCGTTCAACAACTCCATTTTGTTGAGGAGTATAGGAAGTAGTTGTATGCCTATCAATCCCAAACTCCTTGCGATATTTCTCAAATTCCATTGACGTAAATTCACCACCATTATCAGTTCTTAAACATTTAATGGACCTACTAGTGCTCTTTTCCACTAAAGCTCTAAACTGCTTGAAAACAGCAAATACATCAGCCTTTCTTTTCAACATATAGATCCACACCTTCCTAGAGAAATCATCTATAAAATTTACAAAATATGATGATCCTCCATATGAAATAGTAGGGGATGGTACCCAAGCATCAGAATGGATATAATCAAGGATTCCTTCACAGGTGTGTCTTCCGGTTTTAAATTTCTTCCTATTTTGTTTTCCATAAATACAGTGTTTGCAGAAATCTAACTTTAAAGACTTTAGACTAGGAAGTAACTTGCGATCAGTTAATACCTTTAATCCTTGTTCGCTCATATGGCCCAACCGTTGATGCCACAAACAAATAGAATCATTGTCGTTCTCGAATACTGTTGTCGCATGATCTGACTCAGTTCTTCCTTCTAACAGAAATAGGTTTCCAACCTTCTTCACCTTCATGACCAGTAGGATTCCTTTGTAGACCTTCATAACTCCACCTTGAACAATACTCTTATATCCTCCAGTGTCTAAGAATCCCAAAAAATTAGGTTCTTCCTAAGCTCAGGTACATGTCTCACATCAGTTAGTATTTTAACAGTTCCATCAAACATCTTAATTCGAATGCTACCAATTCCCACAACTTCACACAATATATCATTTCCCATGTAAACTATTCCATCATCTATAGACTTGTAAGTAACAAACCAGTGTCTATGAAGACACATGTGATTTGAAGCACCAAATCTAAAAACCATTTTTGATCATGACGTGAACCAATACTAATTGATAAAACTTCATCAGTCATACATGAACCTATTGTTGAACCTGTTTCAATTGCTTTCACTTCCTTCGTCTCTTTTGGAGGGTCCTCTTTGGAGGCTTGTTGTCGCTTCCAACAGTCCTTCTTCAGGTGTCCCGATTTGCAACAAAACCAACACTTAAGCTTTCTCTTTTTTCCCTTCAACTTTGACCGAGAGAAAACCCTCTGACCCTGTCCTCTTTCTTTAGGTCTGCCTCTAACCATCATCACCTCAGATGTAGAGGTTTCCGAATTGGATTTCTTCCTTGTTTCCTTAGACAGTAGTGCTCCAACAATAACATCAAACTCAATACTTTATGTTGTGCTAAAACTAATAGAGGTAACAAAGTGATCCCATGACACGAGCAAAGAACACAATAATGTAATTGCCTTGTCTTCAAATTCGAATTTCACTCCCATGCTAGTCAACTGAACTAAAAGAGTATTAAAATTATTAAAATGATCAGCGATTTTCGTACCTTCCTTCATGCGCAAACTGTACAATTTCCTTTTCAAGAAGATCCTGTTCATCAAGGATTTCGTCATATACAAGCTTTCCAGTTTCATCCACAAACCACCTGTTGTCTACTCCGCAACAATGTTGAACAGAACATCATCGGCCAAACATAGGTGTATGGCACTCAGTGCTCTTGCATCGATCTCATCCCAATATTCATTTGTTATGGTCGCAGGTTGCTTTGCTTTTCCCAAAATCGCCTTCACCACGCCTTGTTGCACAAGCAGATCGTGCATATTAACCTTCCAGATCTCGAAATTGTTCTTGCCATTGAACTTCTCAATTTCAAATTTTGCGCTCTGAGTTCTCGCCATCTCTTCGATCGTTGCTCCTGACAAAAGGAATGGACCACGATGAGTAAATATCCTTGGAACCAGTAGTATAACCTTATGGTCATCGCGCTTTACAACAACTTCCTAGCACCACTGGACCTCACCCTTTTGTATCTCTGGACCGCGTCCTCATTTCTGAATATGACTATAATCTTCACAAAGTTTACCGTAATATGTTTACCATGGAAAGATAATTTTGAAGGGTGCATTAATTCTTATGACCGAGGGACAACAAAACAATGATCACTGCAAAAATATAGTGGCGGGTATTCCTTGAGTCCGTGGATCTCCAACCAACAATGAAACCTCATCGTGCCTCTAAGTAGGAGAGGATTTCATGGCTCTTTTGTTGCTTTGTCTCCCCCTTACTATAGGCCAGACCGTGTCGATCCCAATGGAGAAAATGTGGAGAAGTGTGACTATACAGTCGTCGTGTCCTCTAATAGGAGAGACTTGCGGCGATTTCAATGACATCGCGCTCCATCTACTACTGCATAGACAACGCTTCCTCGGTTTGAGTTGGTTCATACAGCAGCAAAAAACAAATTGACTGTTGCTCCTCCTCCGAGATTTGGCGCTTCTCACTTCTTGATGTCCACTCACTTCGCGATCTTGCACCACGATTTGTTGGTCTCACGGATCTCCAACCAGCTCTGATACCACTTGTTAGAATTGCAAAATGCAGAATACACAATTCACATAAGACAATCAACAACCACGCAGATTAAAAACAAAGAGATTTCACGTAGTTCACCCAAACGTTGGGCTACGTCCACCAAGCAGAGGTATCGGTTGTCTTATTATTCAGATCATGGAGATTTACAGCAGCTTCACTCATACATCTCTCTATGTCTCAGCCTCTACGGGCATACACAAATTTATAGTAATTTACACAAAAAAACTAAAATGAATGCGATCTTATCCATATTATAACTTGGTCTTATTGGTTACAACCAATGTTGGATTATAGGATCTAAAATCCTCATCCTAGAGGAATTTGTTGTCACCAGTTTCCAATAGTAGAGAGAAGCCAAGAAATGAATATTTATAGGCTTACATGCTTGGCAGTTTGCACTTACAGGCTGGGGAGCATGAAGATGTATGTTGGAGAATAGTATGGAAGGTTAATAGCATCACTTAGCATTGAAATGAGCTCAAAATGCATGGAGAGCAATCTTGAGAACAAAGCACTCCACTTCAAACAGAGCTAGAGACCTAGCATTGATTGGCATATTGACAACTAAGGTTTATTTTCCATCATGTAGTCCTCTAGCTTCTTGTGTGCGGGTTATGTAAGTGAAGGAGCCAACCAACAAATCTGGAGTAGAGATTGCATAACGAACAAGCCTTGCAACCATCAAAAGTATAGAGATCCTTGTACAGGGAAAAGGACAAGACCTAATGACCCTTTTGAAGGTAGAACTCTTTGTACAAAACTGAGACAGAGACAAGAATTTTATTTGGCACAGGATCCATATTGGTGAAGTGAGTGGGATATAATTCCCTTGTTTACGAATCAGATGGTATCAAAGCTTGCATCCTTTACCATGACACAGCTGCCAGAAATTTGAAGAAAACTTTTCAAACCTCGACATGGGTAAAGCAAGCAGAGATAGGATGGAATACCTACAAACCAACAATGCTCAGCTTTGAGAAGAGAATGAACACTTGAAGGAGTAGGTACAAATGTTCAACAATATGATGGCAGAGATGGAGAAGCACCTTGAGGCCTCTTCCAAATTGTTTCCATTGCTAAAGAAGAAGATTGAAGAATGCCAAGACTCCCTCACCACTATCATGGAAGATTGGGACAAGCACATAATGTAGTTTGTACACGTGGGGGAGAAGGTCATCCAATTGGATATATGGCAAGAGGATAGGCTCACACAGATGATGGCTCAGCTGCAACAGAAGTTGGTAGAGAAGGAGGAGGCCTTGCAAAGGATCCAAGAAATTTTTCAATAGCACCAATAAGTAAGGCCACTTTCCATTGCTACTACCCAAGCTAGCACCATGATGGAGACCACTTTGGTAAGCTTGCCTTCCTTGGATTTCTCTTAAGAGAATTTTGGTGATTTTGAAAAGCATGGCAAAGGTATTGAATCAAAAATATTAAGGTAGACGGTCTATGATGGACAAGGGCTAGGAAGGAGCAGACAAGACATATTGAACCCCATTATAGCTACATCATGGGTCAAGCGTGAAGGCTTAGGCTTCAATGCAAAAGGTGCAAATCCCATGACCATGAAGACAATTTTTGTAAAGGATAAAGACATGTCGGAGTTGCCTTACTCATTAGAAGAAGAAGAAGGAGTGGTAAGTGAAGGTGGCATCCCACTACCACCTCAACCTTCTTGTGGAAAATTGAAGGAGGATAGTGATGAGAAGAGCTCACAAACTTGGCCTACACCTACACTCAGAGAAAGCAGCAAGAAGATCAGCCATGGCATGAAGAAGAAGAATTCTAGGAGGTCTGCCTCAAACAAGACATTCTTTGTTTGTCATTGCTACAAGAAAAGAGGCCATAATGATGCTAGTTGTTGGTATGGAAAGGCATGCTCATTTTGTGGAAAGAAATTTCATCTTGAGGCATCTTGTCGAGAGAAGTAAGCCATATGCCATAGGACTAAATGTTTTCAAAGGAAGAAGGACAAGAAGACTTCTCTAATTATACCACATCAAACTCAAAGGCACGGGACAAAAATGACTATCTCAAGCAGTCCATACCACAGTGCTAATAAATTTTTCCACCATTGCAAGTTGAGTGGACATTAGGAAGCAAAGTGTTGGTGGCTTCATCTATAGATTCACCCCAAAAAACACACAACTAAGAGAAGAGTGTGGAGAGTGAATATTGTAGAAGATGAAGAGATACTAACATCTATAGTCCAAGGGGTAGAAGTTGTCCAAGGAGAGATAGTAGCACAAGAGGTCTACTTCACCAACAAGAGGGGTAGTAGATGCTCGCAAGCATGTGTAGGCATTGAAGGGTTGTTTCCATGGAAAAAAACAATTGATCCTAGTAGATAAATGCAACCACACTTCCCTTGAGGAGTTTTTTCATGATGGTAGTGTGTTGGGGTCGCACTAAACAAGAAGACCAACATTTGACTTGGATTCATGACTACCAATATGAAACATCTCCAATATAGAGAGAGAGAGAGAGAGAGAGAGAGATGGGAATGATTGTTGAGTCCAGAGTTAAGATCTGGAGATTTCTTAGAGTTGAGTCAGTGAGTAGAATTCTACATTGTGGGAACAAGTGAGCCAGAACCAAAGCTAGAGCCATAGCTAGGGACCAAATACAGTATCCAGAGCCATAGCTAGGGATCAAATCCTGTAGCCAGATCCAGAGTCAAAGTCATTGCTAGGAGATAGAGTCAAAGTCACATTCTAGATAGAAGGCACATTGATCTAAATTGGTTTCCTTTGAGATTTTGGAGACCAGAAATCCTCTCCATGGGGAGGTATGATCCAAAACAAATCTGAACCGACGAATGGGTGTAAGACTTGGTACTTGCAAGACTAACTCAAAAAATTGTGAATGTTAGAAAACTATGTAAATCAATGCTATGTGAATGTTGAATATGATGAAAATAAGAGAGAAGAAAAAATATGATCATTGAAAAGAAAAGAAAAAGAAAAATAGGAGAGAAGGTTAGGGAAGGGGAAGTCAAGGGTAATGGTTGTTGGCCTTCCCCTTATCGCCAAGCTCTCCCTATTTCCTCCACTCTCATTCTCAATACATCTTTTGGCCATGAGAGAAACAGACATAGAGAGCCATGAAATATTGTACCAGAGATTGACAAAATGAAGAGAATGAGCCTCATTCGAAGATGGTTTTCCCATTTGAATTTCCAAGGTAAAATATGTGCTCATTGTCATTAATTGTTATGTTTGTTGTTGTGGAATTCATTTGTATGAATGTGTAGGTCAGAGCTAATTCTTTGTGATTGATTAATAGTTGGGTTCTTCTTTAGTTCTAATTTAAATTACTACTTGTAATTGAATTTTGATGGAAATGAGGAACCACAACAATTCCATAATGTCCATCATCCATTTCCAATCAAATTTTGAGATGGATTTCTATTAGAAGTTGTATGTTGCTACTTTCCATCTAGTTTACTGATTCCCATCCCTTGTATTTAGCAATCCACCTCCCACAAGCCGTTGAGCATTATTTCTCTCTCCCGTGTGTTTTAATGTTAGTTGGGTCGAATTAACTATTGCTTTGGTTAATTTCATCTCACCTCAAGTCGATTCAATTCTTTTAGGTTGAATTCTATTTTGCTAAGACATTTTCCCATTTTCCTAGGAAGATTTACATCTCCCTGGGTCGATTTTCCACTTACCTAGATGAATTATTTCCTCTGCGCATTGTAATATCATTTGTCTGGTCGATTCTACCTTGGATCGAGTCGATTTAATCTCTCGGGGGTCAATTTTTCCTTAGTTGGGTGTTTCCTCTCCCCCCACAATCTGTATGGGTTGTATGGACCATACATGATGTGTCTAGGTGGCTCTTTTCTCCCTGAGGTTGCACGACTAGTTGTCTGGGCTCATTTTCTTGTAAGATGGGTCTTTGGCTTGCAGACTCGAAGATATGACAGTTTGATTGAGAAATGGTGTGGGGAATGACAGTGTTGTGCTCATATTCATATGTTTTTATCGTTAATAGTCAAGAATGCTCTAGTTAGACTGCTTATTAATCAAGTGTGTGAGGATCCAATTTGGGCTATAGCAAGCCTGTAGTCATAGTATATTTCTTGACTTTTCCTTTGCAAATAAAACAGTCTCCTTCAGCTTTGTTGATTTACATTGAAGCATTTGTCCAAGAGCCACTACAACAAGCTTATATTTGTAATCTCTCTCTTGACTCTACCTTTGCAAATAAAACAGTCTCCTTCAGCTTTGTTGATTGACGTTGAAGATTGAAGACAACGTCTCGGTTATTTATATGTGTTGCAGAGTGTGTTATCTTGTTGTTGGATTGACTTAGAATTTGAAAAAGCAATGCACTCCCTCAATAAGCATTTGTTTACATTAGTTGTCTTTTGTGTGAGAAAGGAAGGAGCAATACGCAGAGCTAGCCATTCCTCTTCTCATAAGCTCTAACACACCTATCTTAGCATACACAGTTTTAAGAGAGAGCATAAAGAATAATGAAGTGAACAGTCACAAAGTAGCGAGGAGCCGAGAAATGAAGATTTATAGGCTTCCATGCTTGGCAGTTTGCACTTACAGGATTCGTAATAATCTCACAAGTTTATGATTGGTAAGGTTTGAAGGTGTCTTTTGGAGAATAGTATGGCAGATTAATAACATCACTTAGCATTGCAATGAGCTCAAAATCATTGGAGAGCAATCTTGAGAACAAAACACTCCACTTAAAATAAAGCTAGAGACCTAGTATTGATTGGCACATTGACAACTAAGGTTTATTTTCCATTACATAATCGGCTAGCTTCTTGTGTGCAAGTTATGTAAGTGAAGGAGCCAACCAACAAATCCAAAGCAGAGGTTCCATAGAGAACAAGGCTTTCATCCATTATAAGTATAGAGATCCTTGTATAAGGCAGAGGGAAGAGACATAGTAGCCCTTCTGAAGGTAGAACACTTGGTACAAGACCAAGATAGAGACAAGAAATTTATTTCACACAAAATAAGTCCCTTGTTTATGGATCACACTCTCAGAAACACATGATCTCCAAATTTAAATTATTTATGCACTCTACTCTTATCTACATAACTTTTTTGTATGTCATGTGTTACTTTCAAATTCTTCTTGATTCTGGCAATCTATTCTTCCAATTCCTTGAACAATTATGGCCCAAATGTAACTCAATCAACTGGGTTATCCCAACTTACTAGGGTGTTTCATTTTTTACACTACAAAGATTCAAATGGGCTCATCCTCAAAGAGGCATATACCCATTGTTGTATAAAAACTCCACCAAGTAAAATAATCTTCCCACTTGGATGGCTTGTCCATCACATACATCTGCAGCATGTCATCAATTACTTGGTTAACTCTTTCTATTTTCCCATCAATCTATGGATGGTATGCCATACTAAAATTCATATTTGTGCCAAAAGCCTTGAATAATCCCTTCCAAAGTTCAAAGTGAACTTAGAGTCTCTATCATAAAAAAATTCCTTGGGTATCCCATGCAATCTGGCAACTTATTTCATGTAGATGTTTGCTACGTCTTGTGTGGACATAACTAGAATAAAATGGGCAACCACTATCAATGTATCCAACACCATCGTGATGGAGTTATTTTGCTTCACTATTTTTGGTAATCCACTAATAAAATCAATAGTTACTACCTCGCATTTCCATTTCAGCAATGGAAATGGATGTAACAAACCTATTGGATGTTTATGCTCAACCTTTACTCATTGGCATTCCATACATCTTGCTATGTATTCAACAACATATATTTTCATTCCTAGACAAAATTATCGTTTCCTCATTATTGCAATGTCTTCTGGTACCTAGGGTGCCCAGATTATGCAGCGTTGTACATTTCATTCACGACGAGTTTCCTTAACTAACAAGAATTAGGAGTATTAATTAATTTTTTGTGCAGAAGAATCCCATCATATTCTATCCTATACTCTTCATATTTATGTTAAACATTCTATTGTGGCAATCCTTCCTTTGTTTATAGGTAGTGTTCATTTGTCACAATAGCATCAAGAATTATGTTCTTCAAATCTAATTTACACGTGCTAATTGTTATAGCATGCATTGCATGTAATCTTATGTTGAGTGCATCTGCAACATTGTTCTCTTTTCCTTTAATCTACTTGATATCAAAATCAATCTCACAAAGAAATTCCAACCATCTTGTTTGCATGGAATTGAGACTTTTTTGCTCAAACAAATATTTGAGAATGTTATGGTTTGTTCTTAACTCAAATTTTCTTTTG
>ML779988.1:341680-401019 GCA_009831015.1 Picea engelmannii
ATATATATATATATATATATATATACTTTAAGGTTATTAAAAAAATTAATGGTGTAAATTGAAGTTAAATTCACACATTTTAATGTTTTAGAAAAGTTATGAAATCAAATATTAAATAAAAATATGAATGAAATAATATATAAGACAACAAGTGCAGCAGGCTACGATATACTGTTTCCGAAGATAATAAAAGAAATTTTACTCAAATCTATGTAAACTTTCCGAGTTTCCTTTGCCTTTGAGGTTTCCCATTCCCCTCAGAGGGTGTGTGAGTGCTTTAGCTCGTTCCTATAATTAAAATATGTCATTTCAAAAAAACCTAAATTTATTTTGGAGCCCAACGTTTCTATCATATGTCTCCATAAGCAACTAGTTTTTTGAATAACAGTTTTTAGTATATAGTGGAGGTTTTGCATTCATAGAGATTGTCCTAAAGAGTTTAACCGTATGCCAAATCACGTCTGCCAAAAAAACGAATGGGAGTCTTCCCCACCAATGCTAGCAAGTTGCCCGAACAAGCTTGTCACTAGATCCATTGGGTTTCTAACCCCGTATCTATCAATTAACTTACCAAAAGAATTAAAAATGGTTTCATAACTACACATTTGGAAAAATAAGAAAAGAAAATATAAAAAAGAGTCTTATTTCATAGGTCAATGGTAACTTACCAAAAGAATTAAAAATGGTTTCATAACTACACATTTGGAAAAATAAGAAAAGAAAATAATAAAAAGAGTGTTATTTCATAGGTCAATGGATTCATTTCACGTGACTTGGTTTATATAGAATTGATGGGTAAAGTGTCTCCATTCAATGTGTTTTGGGAGTTGTGAAAGGGGGCTAATTCAATATGAACATATGTATGGTTTTTATTTTATATTTGTTATAAAATGATTTTATCAATAGAGTTGTACCTTATAAGAAAGTGACACTCATATATAGTCATGTCAAAATTAATTTCAAACCTCGAATGAAGTGAAGGTTGCAATAACATGACATTGGTCTCTCGGTCTGAGGGACCACTAGCTGGGTAGAGAGGACGTTCTCCATTACAGTGACGGGCGGACTTTTTCCTACCTTTTCCTGGCGTCTAGCTAGAGGTATTTTGTTGTGTTCTCCAAGGCTATACATTCTTCTGGTTTCTGTCCCTACCCTTTTGACAGAAGGCATCTATACCTTGTTTACGTCTTTTGAGCTTTGGTATATAGCATAGGACTGTTGTTACCAAGGCCCCATCTTACTGACTACTTGTTGATCTGTTTTGACTCCCTAGACTGTTTTCCTTTTGCCACTCTGCTCTTTTTATATTCCCTTATGCTTCCCACTTGCCTCGCCATTTTGGATGGGCCCCCACTCCTGACAAACTTTTTGGACTTTCCCTGTTTTTGGCTCCTTTTATAGACGCCCAATGGAGCCAAATGATCATGCTCCTTCTGCAGAAGGTCAGGGAGATCCATGGGACCACCAGGACTTCATTGACTCGATAGATAATCTTTACACTAGTCATTTTCTTTCCAAAAACCGCTCTGACCAGAACCTACTATTAAACAACAGACCCAAGAACACTTCCTGCTCTGCCAGTCAGTCTCATCTATCAGCTGCTCTTGGGACTGTCGTTTCATCTTTTCCTTTTTTAGAAGAAGCAAATGCTAGCTCTCCAAATAAACCGAAAAATAGTCATGAAGGTTTTACATAGTTAGAATCCAGACCTGGCAGGGAAACCTCTATACCAGGTTTCAGGATCTCGGACGTTTCCCCACCTCAAAAAGTTTCTGGTCCCCGCAAGAAACCACAAAAGGTCTGGAAACCTAAACGCAAACATCCCAAACTGGTTCTTGGAATGGATATTGGTCTTTCTGAAGCTTGTAACCTAGCTTTGTGTGCACTAGTAGGGCGTTTGGCTTACAAAGAAAAATGTACCCAGAAGTTGGAGGATTGGATCGCACACCACTGGAAACCACTCCTAGGTTACCTGCCAAAACAACTTTTGCTTCTAAATGGATGGCTAGGTTTTATATTCAAGTCTCCAGAAGATTCTGCTTTGATCTTGGAAAGATTCTGGCCTATTGATGGGGGAAGTCTCATGCTTAAACACTGGAGACTAGGCTTTAATCCATCCACGGAGTTCTTTAGCCACAGACACCTATGGGTTCTCCTTCCAGGTCTCCCGCTACAACTCTGGAATCACCGGGCTTTTGAATCCATTGGAGCTTCCTTAGGACGTTTTCTAATGGCAGACAAAAACTCACTTGAGGCATCAGACAGAAGAATGGCGAGGATCTATGTGGAAATAGATATACAGGCTGGACTTCCTGAAGTGCTGGAGATAGACTGGCGCAATCAACTCGTCTCACAGCAACTAGACTACCTTGGTATCCCGTTTCGTTGTTCTATTTGCCGCAGAACTGGTCATCTGAGAAGGGATTGTTCAAAATTCCCCCAGCTTGAAGTTGACTTAGATCCAGCGGAAGACCTATTTTTCAATGGATACATCTCCTCACCAGAGCAGCCTGCACAGGAGACTCCAGAACAGAGTGGAATCGATACTTCTACGGGTGACAACATTATGGATAAGTTACAAAACTTTTGTCCTTCTCTTTACGGTTCCCTCTCAGCCCGGGATAGGCTCTACATTATCGAGCAAGCAGACCTTATAATGCCTCCTGATCCATTGCCCCCCCTCACAGATCAGTCTAACTTCTCTACTTTGCCCTCAGCATGCAGACTAATTTCACCCGAGCCTTTTCCAACAGTCAATACGAGCTCTACTCTTCCCCTACCTTCTCCTACTAGAGTTTCGGGGAAGGTTCCCATAACGGTGACATATTTATCTCAAGATTCCTTCTCCCCAGCTGGATTTTCAGAGCTGTCCCATTCTGGTACACAACTAGTCAACTTGCTCCAGAATTTTAACCCAGCAACCACTCTTCCATTTGATTCGATACCCTTACAAACCTATAATGGGAAAACCCTTGTGCAACCTTCCCCTCTTCTTTCGGACCAGCCTTCTTCTTCTATGAGAAATCCTACACCTGGTATAGATCCTACCTGGTCAAAAGGTATCGGGCTGGAACTATCACCACTAAAAACTCGCAGTGTGCGAAAGAAGACTCTGACAAGTTCGTCATCTTTGGCCATTTCTACTTCTGTTCCAACTCACGGTGCGCTTAGAGATTTAAAACCCCTTGCAAGAGGGAAATCATGATTCTGCTATCCTTCAATGTTAGAGGGGTTGGAGGGCCCCTGAAACAAGCCTCCATGCGAAGACTTCTCGAGCAGACCCAACCGTCTATCATCTTCTTACAAGAAACCTTAGTGGAAGCAGCGGTGGCCAGGGATTTTCTGCATTAGTTCCGTTCGAGTTGGATCTCCTGCGCAGCAAGCTCGGTGGGGAATTCGGGGGGCCTACTGGCCTCATGGGACCCAAACTTATTTGATCTCGCACCTATGCTAAGCCCAGGGGGTATCTTACTTTCCGGATTTTGCTTCGAACTCAACAGATCCATCAACTTGCTCAACATCTATGGTCCCTGTACAGACCGAAAAGCATTCTGGCAACGACTCGATGACCTGGGCTTACTGGCGGCCAAGAATCTCATTCTGGCAACGACTCAATGACCTGGGCTTACTGGCGGCCAAGAATCTCATTCTGGCTGGTGATCTCAACTTAATTACCAGTCCTAAAGAAAAATGGGGTGACAAGGCGTTATCTGATCCCTCATCAAAGTTCTTTAATCATATTTTTTACAAAAATGCATTGATGGACATGAAGCCTACCGAGCTTTTGCCCACCTGGAGGAATGGTCGACATGGATCTGAAAGTATAGCAAAAGACTTGACCGAATTCTTATCGCTGAGGAGCTACTCCTGCCCTCCTATTGTAGCTGAGCTTGGGCAATTCATCCCTTCCTGTCAGACCATGTACCTATCTGTCTACAGTTGGGGGAGGGCTGATATGGAACTGGCAAGCCTTTCAAATTTAATCATCGGTGGCTAAGGGAGACTTCTTTCAATATGATGGTAAAGGAGGTTTGGATGGACAATCATCTCACGATTCCTGAAGACACCCAAGTGCGCCTGATTAGAAAGCTCAAACATTAAAAAATCAAACGATTCTTTGGTTAAGGGATAAAAAGAAAAAAGAACAGGTAGAGCTAACCCGAATTGACCGGGAGCTGGAACATTATCAATTACAAAAGCTACAGGATCATAGGCGTGGGGACATCGACTATATAATTTTCCGGCTGGAAGAAGCCCGGAATGTGCACCTTCAGGAAGACGAAGAGAGATGGAGATTGAAGAGACGTATGCTCTGGCTGGCTGGAGGTGACAAAAACACTAGATACTTTCACCGATTAGCCTCCTCTAGGCGAGCAAAAAAGTATCTCTGGGACATAGAGGACGAGAACGGCAATATACATCATTCTCAGGCAGATCTCAAAATCGCAGCATACAACCATTATAAAGTTTTTTACAAGGCTTCATCAGTTACATCATTAGTGGCACAGACAGAAATAGCAGGTCTTTTCCCGAAGTTGGTCACACTTGAGGAAGCTTTGTCTCTAGAATCCCCCTGCACAAAGGAGGAATTGCTAGTAGTTTTAAACAGCTTTAAAAAGGAGAAAAGTCTTGTTCCCGACGGCTGGTCGGCCGAACTTTTCATACATTTTTTCGATCTTATGGGACAGGACCTCCTTGATGTGGTTGAAGACACGAGACGCAAAGGGAAAGTAAATTCCCAGCTAAACAATACTTTTATTGTACTAATTCCAAAATCAAATCTGCCCAGGCATTTTAATGATTACCGTCCTATTTCTCTCTGTAATCTCAGTTACAAAATTATCACAAAACTTATTGCCAGAAGACTTCATCCCTTTCTCTCCAAGGTTCTTTCGGAAGAACAGCTTGTCTTCCTAAAAGAAAGACAGATTCTTGATGCCATTGGTGTTGCTCAAGAATGCATTCACTCAATAAAGACAAAAAAGCAAAAGGCCATTCTTTTTAATTTGGACCTTAAAAAGGCTTTCGATTGCATTAACTGGAACTTTCTGCATCTTGCACTCATACAGAGCGGCGTGGGCATCACGACAATGAGCTAGATTATGGGTTGTATCTCCTCAGCCACCATGGCTGTCCTGATCAATGGTGAAGCTTCAAAGACTTTTCACTGTGAGAGAGGGCTCCGTCAGGGATGCCCTCTCTCACCTCTTCTCTTCATTTTCATCTTGGAAGGCCTCAGCATTTTACTTAAGAACAAACAAGCAGAGGGGCTTTTGAAAGGGATAAAAATCGCGGGACTGACACATATTCTGCATATCCTTTTCGTTGACGACGTATTGATCTTGTCAAATGCAAATCTTGCTGAATGGACCACCATTCATTCTATTCTAACTGCTTTTTGTGATGTTACAGGATTAGATATCAATGTTCAAAAATCGGTCTTCCTTGCATCAAATGTCCAAGACCCATTGCTTACAGATTTAAAAGAGTTGTATGGAATTTCATCTCTGGAGTTATCAAAGGGCTTTTCCTATTTGGGATACTTCTTAAAATCCTCCTGCTATACAAAACATGACTGGGCCTGGCTAATTAACAAATTTGAAGGCAAAATTCTAAACTGGCATAACAGATTTCTCTCCTTGGGAGGAAGATATGTCCTAATAAAGGTTGTTCTGGAAAGTATCCCGGTTTATTGGATGGCATCAGCACATATCCTAGCAGCTATTTTGATTTCTCTTCGTCAACTCATCTTCTCCTTCCTTTGGTCGGGCAGCAAAAAGAATAATGGCTTTCATCTCAGCAAATGGGAGGTGTTATCAAAACCAAAGTCGTTGGGAGGTTGGGGCCTCAAAAATCTACCCCTTTTTTATAAAGCGCTCACGGCTAATACTCTGTGGAGAATTCTAACAAAACCTAGCCTATGGAATAGAGTTATCTCAGCAAAGTATCTCCGTCAACTCCCGGTTCATCTATGGATCAGATTTGCCTCAGGCAGCCCCACAAAAGGTTCTCGAATCTGGAAACATCTCCTATCCTCCCTTCCGGTTCTTTTACAATGGATCTCGTGGAATCCGGGTAATGGATGCCTAATTGAAGTCGGGAAAGAAATCTTCCTGGGATTGGGGAGTAAAGTCTTACTCTCACCCCCTCTTCTAGCGCACCTACATGCTAAAAATATTATCTTTTTGAATCAATGCTGCTATCAGACATCAGAAGGTCCTTTTGGTGACTCTTGGCTCAATGGATAAGATCTTCAACTTGAGCCCGCGCTTCTATCCGAATGGGACGGCTTCATCATGACTATCAAAGAATCGGGCCTGAGATTACAAAAGAAACCGGATTCTATTAGCTGGACGGGAGGAGATGGCTCGGGTCAGCTCAAGGTAAAAAATGTATATCTTGCTTTGATTTCAGGTTGCTGGAAACCTATTAAAGACAGCTGGAGACAAAGAATTTGGAAAGATGACTACCCCATGAAACTTAAACTTTTTGCGTGGATCCTGACTAAAAACAAGTTGCTAATGTGGGATAAGCTACAAGCTCGTGGCTAGGAGGGCCCGAGACGTTGTATACTCTGCAAGACGGCCAACGAATCTACGCTCCACGTGTTCTTTCACTGTCCCTTCGTTCAAGCGATCTGGTCAGTCCTCCAATCCGCGTTGAAGATCATCTTTCCTTGGTCAGGCTCCAGCATTCAAGACTGTATGCGCATTTGGTTCAAGGAAAACAACACTCATAAATTGATCCTTATCCATCTCTGCTGACGTGTTTGGAAAGCTAGAAATGAAGAAATTTTTCAAGAGAGGACTCCTTCTTCTATTAGTATCACAAACCATTTTCTTGCGGAAGCATCAAGCCATAGGCCGGTGATAAAGGCTTCTCCCACCAGTCGACATACCTTTATTATCCCTACTGATAGAACAGTGGCCTGGTTTGACGGAGCCTCTCAACAAGGAGGTGCACTTTGCGGAGCTAGGGGGAAAATTGTCTTAAACTCTCACTCCTGTATTCGCTGGACCTTGAACTGCGGACACGGATCAAATACAAAGGCAGAGCTTTTAGGTGCTTGGGCTTCACTAGTCTTGGCAAATAGATACACTGAAGACATGATACTTCTTGGAGACTCTAAACTTATCATTGACTGGTTAAATGGTCTTGCTGATTTCCAGGTAGCAGTTCTTGGATGCTGGAAAGAGAGAACCAAAGAAGCAGCTTTGTCGTTTAAAAATCTCTCTTTCCAACACATCTTTCGAGAAGAAAACAGCGAGGCGGATACCTTATCAAAAAACGCTTTGCATCTTCCTTCGGGCCATATCTACTTTGCTTTTTGGGAGGATGGCAATGAAGGTCCTACAAACAAGATTAAGATTTGACTTGTCTTTTTCACCTTGGGTCTGAAATTCATTGATCGGAAGCGATTATAGTCATGAATCTGAGTTGTTAGTCTTGATCGGAAGCGATTTTAGATAAGAATCTGAGTTGCAAGTCTTGTCAGTCTTGAAAAGTTTTCAGGCGTTTTTGCATTTCTTCCAAAGAGAGCAGCCTGTCGTATGATCGGTCTATGTAAATTTTTATATCCTTTTGAATATAAAGAGTATTTTTCTCGTGGAAAAAAGGTTGCAATAACACTATCAATTTATTGACCAATGAGAGATCATAAAAATACTAATTTTGTTATATTGAAAAATAATTTTTTTTATTTGTTAGGTTCAACATTAAAATTTATACATATTTTTTAAGTCAACATAAAACTAATATGAAAGTCAATGCTAACTCATTGCTATATACTACCTCCATGCCTTCGGTAGTATAATAATGGATGTTTGACTGCATGACTCTTTTATGATATTAGTTGGATATTCCAAACACAAGTTGCACATAAATTGCCAAAATGTGTATGATAATAATTTATATATACCTTTAATAAAAAGTGAAAAATGTAATTTGTTTCATGTTTTATAAGATCATTCAAGTATCTTAGGTAATGTAAATAGTATTTTAAATGTTATACTCAAATGTCTTGGCATTTGATGATAATCTCACTATTTACCTATGGCCACAAACAAAAGATGAAAAGATGAATTCCAAAGGTGAAATGTTATAGTGGAAATATAAAAAAATAAAGGGAGGAAATTTTAAACTTTCCTTTATGTTTGAGTAATAATAAATTAAAATTCTTTAATTATAAATATATTAAACTAAAAAAATTTAATCATAATTTAATATTAAATGAAAATTCTAAAAATATAGTTAAATAAAAAAGGTGTAGTTTAACTTTTATATGTTTTTATTTTTTTTTATCTAAAATTTTTAGGAGATATATGTGCGATGAAAAATTCTAGTGTGTCAAGTGTTTTTCACATTAAATTCATTTCTACAATAAAAAAAATACAATTTAAACAACATAAAATTGTGATTTCACACAAAAACTTAGAATAAATAGACAACGTCATAAAAAAAACATAAATAAAAATAAAAAATAAATTCTATTTAATATCTTTAACATTTTAATATAAATTATAAATATATGAATTACTAAATTACTAAAATTATGTTTTATAATTTTTGTAAATTCAAAAAAAATTATAAATGATACTTAGTGGTAGAGTTCACTATATAAAATGTAAATTATTTTTAATAGAGATAGTTGTAATATCTACAACAAAGTTTTATTAGTAATTTGATGTTGCATTTATGCATAAATAAATATATTTAATGAAAATAAAACAAATTCATTTACATATTTGATTATAAATTCCAAAAGTCTTCCATGTTGAAAAATATTTGATTTTTAGATTTTTAAAAATTTAAATTAAAATAAAATTTATAACTAAAAATATTTAATTCTTCTCCATCTTTTCATGTTTTCCAAGGGAGTGAGATTTACATTAAAACAAGAATACTAAGAACAATAACTTTAACCTTTGCCAATTATTAAAAACAAACACTGGTGAATCAAAAGCTTCTTTGACAAAAACAAATAAATATAATTAATAAATTAGAAGTTTTGAGAAAGATCACACAACAAACTATGCATCAATTTAAAACATTATCAACTTTACAAAAATATACTTACACATATATAAGTATGTCCAACTTAGAAGAACTTAATAAATGCCCAAATTACATGACAAGCACAATAACCATCACCACTGATCTCATTTATGCATGCTACTCGGTAAATAAAGAAAGTGTACATTTAGACCAAACAATACATTACAATATTAATACAATGTTTGAAGAATATATATATATATATATATATATATATATATAAACAAATTAAGAATTGGTCTAAGTTCTCCTTTAAGAATTAGACTAAGTTAGATCATGAGGTGGTTGCATTGGTTTAAGTTATCCTTTAAAATTTACCACAACAACATGAAAAATTACAACTACAAATTAGAACTTAAAAAAATTAGCACCTCTTAAAGAGTAAAAACGATGTTACATGTTAGTTAAGTTATAAAAAATAATAATAATAATAACTCAGACACTACATAAAATGAATTGATTTAGATTGCATGCAAGATCATACAAGAAGTAGAGTCTTCAAATCCAATTCTTCATTGAGAGCCAATTCAGATTTGTGGATCAGTGTTAAGTACATTGCTAATATTAATATTAGAAAAGTATAAAAAAACAAAAACATAAACATAACTTACTAATAGTTAATTTTTCATAATTTGCCATTGAAGCCCAACAAGAACATAGTTATCCATGGATCATAATTTGTCACTGAAGCCAACAAGACCATAATTATCCAATCCATGGGTTATGCTTTTTTATGGAACAGGCAATAAATAAAATACCCCTACCAACCAATTTTTCTGATTTATGACATAGTCTAAAGTTAGTTTTTGGTGAATATAATAGCAATTGGTTACTAAAGAAAAATGCCATTATTTGAGGTGATCTAGCCATTCATCTTTTAGTGAATATAATATCAATTGGTTCTTAAAGAAAAATGACATTATTTGAGGTGATGTAACCAATAATTTCCATTTAAATGTTCATCTTTAATTGTTACCAAAACATGATATGTTCAAAGCAAAAGCAATAAAAGCATATAACAACATGCATATCAAGGCCACATAAAACCATCGATTGAATAATAGTGACTCATGTCGTCTGCACCATTATGGTTGCAGGTGGAGAAAGGAAAGATCACCAGCATGCTAGAGGTATTGTAACAAGACAGGGCAAGGTTGAACACATTGACGTAGAGCTAGTTCAGGAGGAAACCTTTGGATTGCAGGTATCTAAAGGGGATGAAGGGAGATACATATGGTTATAACTTTGTAAGTTTGTAAATTATTTTGTATGTTGACAAATTGTAGAAATGTGAAGCACTCTACGCAAAAAATTGAACCTGCAGTTGATTCAATGCTCCAGAGGAGGTTTCTAGTTTCAGTTCAACTTTGAATTCGATTTTCATCGGCAAAGTGTCTGTGAAAATGAGCGGGCAAGATGCTTTATCCTCCCCACGGGAATATCAGGCGGCCATTAACGAAAGATATGACCATGGCCGCATTTACGAGGTCTGTATATTTATATTTTCTTTAAGAATACAAGAATTTACACTCTGTTTGAGATGGGAATTCATTGATCTTTATTTGAGATGGTGATTCACAGAATTTTATCTGATATTGAAATCCACAGGTATTTAAATGGGGGTTTTGTGCTTTGTGTTTTTTTAAAACCCAAATACATACACACTCTGATCTTTCCTTTTCCTGTGAAGCTTAGCAGCGTTGGAAATGAAATTCACAAAAATCTTCCAGAAAAACGCCAAAGAAGAAGACGATTACACAAAGTACATCCCCATTAAGAAGCCAAGAATGATGGAAGCTGAAAAGATTCTACAGAGAAAGAGCAGGGGTTGTTTGTTACAAAACTCGAATCAAGTTAGGGCTTTAATGGAATAAAAACCTAGCCTGCTCGTAAAAGCTTCTCAGTTGAAGAAATATTTTCCCGAAATCAGACCCATGGAGTAGATCGCACAACAAGAAAAGGATATGATTGAGCGGTTCTTCGATAGGAAGACTCTAATGTCAGTGTGGGAATTAGGAAGAATCTAATGTCAGTGTGGGAATTGGCCAAAGGAATTGAGTATCACGATCCCATGGTAACTGGTCGGAAGCCTCCCACCACCATACGCCATATGACTGAGAAAGAATGTGAAAACAATGGCACAGTATGACCGACAACGGTTCAATTCCTCCTCCTGTAAAGAATTTCAAGGATATGAGGCTTCAGGAACCAATTTTGAAGAAACTTAAAGACAAAGTAATCATTTAGTCGACTCATGTACAAGTCCAGGGTCTTCATGTGCTACTTTCAGGCATACATATGATAGGTATTGCATTTACATGTTCCAGGAAAACTCTGGTCGTCCTGCCTCTGATTATGGTTTCTTTGTAGGAAGAGGTGTCTATGCCAATAATTGTCAGCAAAGGGCCTTTTGGATTGGTGATTTTCCCATCTCTCGAGCTTGCAAAGCATACATTCGAGGTTGTGGAGGAGTTTGTCGTCGTGTTGCACGAGCGGGGGTATCCGAGACTGCGTCGGTGCTCTACATTGGTGTCATTGGTATGATATATCAGCTATAAGTTGTGAAGAGAGGTGTGCACATTGTTATAGCGACGTTAGGTCAGCTGAAAGACATGCTTCTCCGCCCATGAGAGCACTTGTAAGAAGTTCAAGGGTGTTTTTTAGAGGCCATGGGGGAAATGGGCAGTGGAAATTAGGGACCCTTCAAGAAGGATTCGTTTACATGATGAGAATAAGAGTGAGTACCAGGCAGACAAAAACAAGATCATGCTTGAGGATTCTGTAAAAGTGGATGGAGGCATTGTCTAGAGATGGAGTAAAGGTGGATGGAGGTGGTGTATAGAAATGGAGTCAATGGAGGAAGGTGTATAGAGGTGCAATCATTGGAAGCTAAATGTTTGATCGCTGAAGGTGTATAGGTATATATAGATACAAGGTGGTTAGGACCTTGGTGGCAGAGAAAGAACACAGAATGGGAATGACAGTTGGATGGAGAAGGTGGTTTTCTCGCTTGACACCTGGAGTGATAAGGTGGTTTTCCCGGTTGACAAGTTTTTCCCTATTGACAAGTTTGGGGCAAAATATTTTACTATATACATGCCTTCGGCATAATTATATATAATATATTATATATATTATACCATATACCATGTTTATCCAATGGATACACACACAAATATATATATATATATATATATATATATATATATATATATATATATATAATTTCAAAAACTATATAACAAACCAACCACTTAAACGAATTTATAACCACAACCACCAAATATGTGTATGGAAAGGGAATCGAACCCCGATCTCCGCTATAATAGCGAATGGTTTTAACCAATTCACCCACGCCTTCAGATTTGTCGAAGATTGATCTGGATTTTATGAGCAGAACGAAATGAATACAGATTATTAAAAGATGTTTAACACAGAATAACAGAGATACAGTAAAATTGGTTTCTATTCAATAAGGAAATAAGTTGAAACTGTAAAATGCAGTGGAAAACAAGATTGTTGGAATGGTGGCGGCTTATCTCTGAGAAGAGATGTGACGGTTACGCTCATTCGCAAGAAGATGATTACAATGAGGCTCTGAAGGCCTTTTTACAATAAACATGAATTCCAAAACCCTAGACATCCAAAAACCTAACCCTAGGAGATGAAGCGCCAAAAGTCATGTGGGCCATGTTGGGGTAAGTTAGTACATCAACTTCTCGGGGTCATAACTTTTGCATACAATCTTCGTTTTCGGAGCATGATAGCCCATTGGAAATTTCTATCTGAGGACTACACATATTGTCATCAAACTTTGACTATGTTTCGAATTTGGTTGTGGTGAGCCCTAAAAACGTTGTTTCGGACCTCAAAACGGCCCTAGAAGTCGAGGACTCAAAAACTAGGAAAAAACTGCCAAACTGGAAAACTGTCAAAATGAGCCAGTTGGAATAGGTGAGAGGCCACCGACATCCATCTGGATCAATCCTCCCCCCTTAGGAAGCAATGGTCTCCATTGCTTTGAGTTCCCCCATCAGATGAGGAAATTTTGTTGAATTTGGCCCCGGGTGAGCCACTTGCCTTGGTGCGGGAGCTGCCCTGCTTTGACAACTCAATAAAGTTGGATCCTTTGTTGTCGAGTGCCCTTGACCTGTGTGTCCACAATCTGATCACGGGATGCTTGTTGCATGCAGTCGGGGTTGAGCTCTTTGGTGTCAACTGCTCTGCTATCTCTGAGGTGTCTAATAATGGTAGGAAATATGGTCGAAGAAGAGCCACGTTGAATATTGGGTGCAGGCCAAGGAAAGGGGGAATGTTGAGCTCAAAAGCATTGTCACCCACAGCCTTGGTGATGGTGTATGGCCCATAACAGAGTGGGCGAAGCTTCCGATGGAGCCCTTTAAGGCGCTCTTTCTTCAAGTGCAACCAAACTTTCTCTCCCACCTAAAACTTATGTGGCACCCGGTGTTGATCATGGTGTTGCTTGTACTTGGAATTGGACTTCCGTAAAATATCTTGAACCTGTTGAAGGATGTGTTGGATCTTCTCAATGAACCGAGTGGCTTTGTCAGCTTCAGGTGGAGCAATGGACGAATCGATCGAGGTTGCTGCCAGGGGTAGTGCAACATACATGGGGCCCAATGGTTGGAATCCCAACCCCACCTGAAAGGGGTTGTGGCCAGTTGAGCTATGTAGGGCTTGGTTGTAGCTATGTTGGACATAGGCAAGACTCTCATCCCATGTGCGGGGGTGCTTTGATATGCACGATCATCCGATTGACAACCTCATTTTGGCCATCTGTCTGGGGGTGGAAGGTAGTGGATTTGGTGAGCTTGGTGTCCAGTAGTGATCAGAGGCTCGACTAGAATGTGTTGAGGAACCGATTGTCTCGATCTGAGACAATGGTTTGTGGGATTCCAAAATGTATCAATACTCGTTCAAAGAAGAGCTTGGTAGTGGCCTCTTTTGTGATGCTCTTCTTGCATGCAGCCAAAATTGTCATCTTGAAAAAGCGATCAACAACCACAAAAACATAGTCATTTCCCCTCTTTGTGAATGGGAGGCTCGACATTTAATCCATTGAGATGGATTCCCATGGCTTTTTAGGAGTAGGAAGAGGGGTGTACAGGCCATGTTTCTTAGTGTTCGGTTTGGTAATAGCGTAGGCGATGCAAGACCTAATATACTTACCGACATCCTATCGAAGTTTCAGCCAGTAGAAATGTTTATGCAACACTGCCACTGTCTTTTTGACACCGAAGTGTCATGCCACCCGACTGTAGTGAGCTTCCAAAATTAGCTTCGCTCACTCACTTGATGGAATGCATAGATAGCCCAGACGGCACAACAACCCATCCTGAAGATGGAAATTGGCGACAATTGAGTTTGCGCCCAACATTTGGTAGGTGGTGGCGAAGTTAGGGTCTATCTCATAGAGGTGGGGCCATCCAGAGGTCTCATGGTTGCAAGATTCTAGCACCGTGGTGAGTGTCGCAATTGGAGGTCAACTGAGGCAATCAACAACTCGATTGGTACTTCCTATTTTATACTTGATGTTGAGGTGGAACTGTTGTAAGTATGTGGACCACTTCTGATGGCGGTCATTCTGCAATTTGCCTTGTGTCTGCATGAACTACAGTGGCTTATGATTAGTGTGGATGATTGTCTCCTTCCCAAGAATGTAATGTTTCCACTGGCGACAGGATTGCACAATGGAGTACATTTCCTTTTCGTAAGTAGAGTACTTACGGACAACATCTAATAGTGTCTCACTATGATATGCCATGGGGTGGCCGTGTTGAGTGAGAACGACACCCACGGCATAGTCTGAAGCATCTGTCTCAATCTCAAAGGGTTGTTGCAGGTTCGGTAATGAAAGTCTTGGGGATGAGCACAAGCACTGCTTCAAATCATCGAAATCTTGTTGTTGGTATAGGCCCCACAGAAATTTTTCTTTACCACCACCCCTGGTCCCTTAGTTGAGGGCCCATGCGATATAAGAGAATCCCAACACGAACCTACGATAGAAATTTGCAAGGCCCAAGAAGCTCTGAAGCTCAGTGAGTGTGGTTGGGGTTGGCCAGTCACAAATGACCTAGATCTTGGTTGGATCCACATGCACACAGTGTCGATCAACGATGTAGCCTAGGTAATGGACCATGCCCATGCCGAATGAGCAGTTTTCCAAGTTGGCATATAGCTTGTGCTGCCACAAGGTGTGTAGAACCTGTTGAATATGCTGCAAGTGTTCCACCCAAGTCTTGTTGTAGATGAGGATGTCATCCAGATACACCACTACAAAAGTATTGGTGAAAGGTTGCAGGATATCGTCCATCATCCGCATGACAGTTTTTGGAGCATTTGTCAAACCAAAAGGCATGATCAGCCATTTGAAAAGACCTTCTTTTGACTTGAAGGGGATCTTCCATACATCTGTATGTTCTATTGGGACCTGGTGCTAGCCATACTTCAGATCAATCTTACTGAATTATTTTGCCCCCATGAGCTTATCAAGGAAGTCGTTGATTCGGGGGATCGGGTACCGGTTCCAGAATGTGATTTTATTCAGAGACCGGTAATCAATGTAGAGTCGTCAAGTCCCATCTCTCTTCTGCACCAACATGAATGGGCTCCCACAAGGTGATGAGTTGGGACGGATGTACCCCTTGTGGAGAAGTTCTTGGATCTGCCTCTTGATCTCATCATTTTCTAACAGAGAGTGGCGGTAGACTGGGCCATTGGATAGCAATGCGCCGGGGTTTAGATAGATGGGATGCTTGACCTGGCAGTGCAGTGGTACCCCGGTAGGTGAGGAGAAAATATCTGAGTATTCTTCCACGACCTTATCCATTTGCTTCTGTTGTGTGGAGATATCGGTCGTGGAGGCCCTGGATGTGGTTGCGATCTTTCACTCACTCTGAGAGTGAATCATGAAGAAGACAAATTTCCCTGTCTAAGAGATGACCTTCATGCATTGCTTGGCAGAAATCAAGGAAATAACACTAGGTGGGACTGTCTCAGGTATCCTGTACAATTTCATGTTCAAAGTAATAATAACACTACAAGCCCTAGACTCATATACAGCATGACATTTTCATAAATAAAGTTGGCACAAAATAACATTACAAACTTCGAGACGAGTAACATCACACAATACCTCGTCTTTGAAGGGCTTGATGTTATATGACAGTCGACACTGTTGGCTGACGTGGAGATCGCTTCCTTGGCAAAGCCAAACAATGGTGTAGGGTTGCAGGTGCGGCGTTGTCGGCAGGGCTAGTCGCTTGACAACCTCTGCTGAGATGAGGTTCTTCTGGCTATCGCTATCAGCGATGAAGTGCAACAGGGTGTCTTTTACCCACATATGTGAATTGAAAAGGCGCTCGCCTTCTTTTGGCTCATCTGGTTCACCGAGCTGGAGCTTGGTGGTAGCAACGGTGGCACTGGGTTTCACGTCAATGATCTGTCTCCCCCTTTCTGGTTATGACTCAGAGTCAGAATTTGCATTTGATTCAGAGGCTTTCACTTCAGCCACCAGTGACTGCTTTGAGCAGCAATCAACAGTGTTATGCCAAGGGCTCTTATGGAAGTCGCACCACTTCCCAATATCTTTATTTATCTTTTCGGTGTCCTTCTTTGCTTGCGGCTTGGACTGGTTGTCCTAATGTTGTCCATCTTTTCTCTGTCCTTTGTTCTATGGGTTGGGGCTTCCCTTTCCTGGCTTTTGTTGTGAGGGGTTCCCAGGTTCAAATTGTCGCGTCTTTTGTTTGAGCTTCTACTCGATTTTGATGGCATATCAATAAGTCGCGCCCAAGGACAAGATGTCCAAAAATTCCATTTCGGTCTAGTTGTACCTATGTAGAGCACCGAGGTACTTGAGCACCAGATGTCGCTCGAAATCTTTGATACCCAGCTTGGTGCGCAAGGTATGGAAGATATTTGTGAACTCTGGCACTGCTTGNTCTTTTGTTTGAGCTTCTACTCGATTTTGATGGCATATCAATAAGTCGCGCCCAAGGACAAGATGTCCAAAAATTCCATTTCGGTCTAGTTGTACCTATGTAAAGCACCGAGGTACTTGAGCACCAGATGTCGCTCGAAATCTTTGATACCCAGCTTGGTGCGCAAGGTATGGAAGATATTTGTGAACTCTGGCACTGCTTGGTCTCTTTCTTGCCGCAATGTAGTCCATTTTGTATACAAGTTTTCATAGCTTCCGAAAGGCTAGTATTGTTCCTTAATAGCATTCCTGAAGGATTCCCAAGTGACCGCGACTGTAAATAATGAGGGTTCCTCTGTTTCCGTTTTCTCACAGAAAGTTTCCCATCAATCTTTCACATGGGGAATGGCTTTGAGGAGCGAAAAAATAATCGTTTCTCTATTCGAAAAGTTATGGACAGAAAAATACCCTTCTAGTAGATTCAACCATTTGTCTACAACATATGCGTCTATTTGACCTTCAAATATAGGAATATCAAAGTTGATTTGTACCTTGAAGGGGGCGGCACCTCAGTTCGAGGAAGATGTGTCGCATGTCGGTAGTCGTCGAAGGATTTGCGCAAAACTATCCATCATCTCGTTCCTCTGTTGTGTGAGGGCTTCCTCAAGCAACATTTTGAAAGGATCCCATGTCCCGTCATCTTTCTTTTCTCCCACCATGAGAGGTCACTTGGGCGTGCAAGAGATTTTGTCCTCAAGAGAAACAAGCTCAAGACCCAATTCTTTATACCTTGACCTCATAGGGGATATGAATTAAGAATGACAAGGAGCATGCCGCTCTCATACCACTGATCCAAGTTTTATGAGCAAAATGAAATGAATACAGATTATTAAAAGATGTTTAACACAAAATAACAGAGATACAGTAAAACTGGTTTCTATTCAATAAGGAAAAAAGTTGAAACTATAAAATGCAGCGGAAAACAAGCTTGTTGGAATGGTGGCGGCTTATCTCTGATAACAGATGTGACTGTTGCCCTCATTCGCAAGAAGATGATTACAATGAGGTTCTTAAGGCCTTTTTACAATAAACATGAATATCAAAACCCTAGACATCCAAAAACCTAACCCTAGGAGATGAAGCACCAAAAGTCATGTGAGTCTCGTTGGGGTAAGCTAGTACATCAACTTCCCAGGGTCATAACTTTTGCATACGATCTTTGTTTTAGGCACACGATATCACGTTGGAAAGGTCTATTTGAGGACTACACATGTTGTCGTCAGACTCCAACTATGTTTTTATTTTGACTGTGGCAAGCCCTAAAAACGTTGTTTAGGGCCTCAAAACGGCCCCGGAAGTCGGGGACCCAAAAACTAGGAAAAAATTGTCAAACTGGAAAACTGCCAAAATAAGCCAGTTGGAATAGGTGGGAGGCCACCAACATCCATATGGATCAAATATTACCTCCAAATATAGCATATAGTTGCTAGCTAATCCGCATGGTGGTTTGGCCGACCTGGCCTATATATTGGGCACGCATTTTGAGTTGCACACAGTCCAAGGGCATGCATCCCAAGGCATAGAGTCTGATACTACACGTATCCTGAGATAGGGCATGGATTTTGAGATGGTACAGATTGTACGGAAGTACGTGCAAGTACAAGATTAATTTTGTGTTGCATCATAAAGCATGCCAAATGGTACCTTGATGGAATTTCAAGTGTTTTATATCAATTCTACATGATTTTTTGCATGGATCGTGAATATGAGGTCTGTTTTTTGTGATTTGAGGTCATTTGTAAGACTTTATGCTTGATTTTTCATAAATGGCCATTCAATGCATTGGTTTACGCATCGAAGAGCGTGAAATTGAGCTAGTTTGAAAATTGGTCGACTTTATAGTCAAAAGTTTCAGAATTTCACAAGGATTTCAATTATGAACTTTGTTTTTTCATTTGAGTAGCGGATTTTTAGAGCATCCTCAAGATTGGCTTATTTGGTCCATTTACATGGTATTTTTGGGTATTTTGGGATGAAGATACGCAGTTTAAATGTTTTGAAAGGAACTTAAAGTTGAAACAAAATATGTTATCAACATTGTGATATGAGTTATTTTATGTCATCTCATTTCCACTTCAAGATAATCTTTAGTTTTATGAGTTTTGGGTACAGAGCACATCCTCAAAAATTTGTAATCACCTCAATAGATCCTAAAAATTATATGAAAACAAGTTAGATACTACATGTATATATTTTCAAGAATAAGTGGTGTCTAAATATTTTTGGATCAAGTTGGTATCAGAGCTAGTTTTGACATGTTTTGGAAGTTGTTGACGCGATGAGATCTTAAACTCAAGTTGGTGAAGATCTTGAAGGTTCTTTTCAAGGAAACAAGATGAGTAAGGTTCTTCTGAAGCTGAGACTCCAGAAGAACATTAATCGACAAATATAGAGAAATAATTTTGAGTTAAGAATGCAGTCGCAAGATCTTGAGAAAGAGAAGCAAAGTTTTATAGATCGACTACCAAGTCATGAAAATTTCCATATGACTAATTTTCATGAACTAGAGAGAAAGTTGCATATGACACCATCAATCAGTAATGTTGGACAAGCAGAGAATAAGATAGTCTCTCTTGCACTATCTCCTTCAAAGAACATGATTGAGAAAGAAGACTCTTTATATTCCCATCAAGATGGAGAGTGCTCAAAGGTAGTTGAAGCAAAGAGAACCTCAGATGAAGAAGTCCTACATCAACAATTGGCTTTACCTTCCAATTCAGAGAAGAGTAACATGTGTAAGGCATCTTCAGAGAAAGATGTGCATCCTACAGGAGAAGCACAGTTTGTGCCAATAAAACCCTCCAAGCAGAAGGAGGCAGATCATTTCTTATGTCAGAGGAAAAGGAGGAATGATAAGAAGGGATCGTGGAACAAGATGTTCTTCTCTTGTTGTGGTAAGAGTGGACACCATATTAAGAAGTGTTGGACACTTTACCTACACTTGTGTCCAAAGCAGAACCTGAATGATGTGAAGGCACTTGCAAGAAGATAAGTGGCAGCTCCAGATGAAGTCAATGGTCTTAACTAAAAGTCTTGGAAAAGAATACTTTCTGATGGTTGGTCTTGACAAAGTGATATATGAAGACATTGAAGAATGGTTCATGGAAAGTGGCTCATCTCGCCACATGACCGGGATGAGATCAGTATTTTTTACGTTCTCAGAGTCCGACATAGATTGCTTTGTGGAATCTAGAACCAATACCACAAAAGCAATAAGGTGGTATGGATATGCAAGATTCCAGCTCGAGACAGGAGGATTTCTGGGAATAGAGAATATGTTCTATGTCCCAGAATTAAAGGTAAACTTGCTCTCAATTGCATCATTTGAAGATGATGGCTATATAGTCGCATTCCAAAATGGACGAGTACTTTTGTATTCAAGGGAAGATACTCTAGACAGAGAAATAGTGCTTGATATCTACAAGGAGAGGTTATACAAGTTACTTGGAAGACTGATAGTTTGCTCTAATGGTTATTTGGATTTAGCATCAGATTTTGCATCAAATTCAATGTCATATTCAACATCAGTGTTAGGGGCATTGTCAGAGGTCGGAAGTTGCGAGACTCCTCCTAGTGCACTAGGGAGAATGAGTCCATAAGTAAACCATATTTAAATTTTGTAAATATAATATGCATATATGTAAATCTCTCGGAGTCTATTAGAAGGCTTGGAAGCCACTCATTGTAAATTATAAGGGTGGAAGGAATTTTGTAAAGAGAGTTTCTATATTGCCACTTATATGTTGTAAAGAGTGAGAGTAATCTCGTTAGAGATTTTTAGATAGTCACCTTTACAGTTTGTTATAGAGTGAGAATAATCTCGTTAAAGAGATTTATGGATATCTGCCTATACATATTGTTTTACAATGAGAGGAATCTCATTATGAAGATTTCAATGCCTCTAGACAACAGTATGGACAATTGTATTGTCTTGTAATCAGCTAAGGAGATACATATGTATCAAATTATCTTAGGCAACATTCTTGATTCTAGAGAACTGAAAGTGAAGGAATAGAAGGATGTAAGCAGTTGGACCATGTAGTTCAAGAGTGGAAAGAGCATCAAAGTAATGCAAAACTTTCTAGAGCTGGTAAAGGAGAAGTGGTCCTCTTCAAAGAATAAGAAGCACGTAAAGGTGCATGATATAAGCATCTTTAAATACTATGTCATGTTTGTATGATGGGTACCTTGAACAAAAGCAATCGAGGCAGGTACAGATGATAACAGTACAAGCAGAATTGTTTTCCCAAGGCAGGAGTGACAATGAACAAAGTATTTATTCAGGGACTTCTACATATACATCAAGTAGAATAGAGAGTCCAAATGGGAAAGGCATAGATCAACATTCAACTTGGTTTCATATTGGTCGAGATGGGAGTGGATGTTGAAATACAAATATAGGTATAGTAGAGATTCAGTGAACGGGACTTTTGTTGTCAGGGAATCTATAATCCAAAACCAGAGCTATATATATTAGCTACAATGCCAAAGGGCAGAGTTGGAGCTATATTCCAGAATAAGCCAGAATCGGAGATACATATATCATATTAGCTATAGAACTAAAGGCCAGAGTCAGAGCTATATTTCAAAGAAGCACACAAAAGTGAACTAATCTAGTACCTGAGATCAAAGACCCAAATTGAAGACTTAATTCCAAAAGAATAAGTAAGATGGAATAGTGCAGAAGCTCCATCACTAAGTTATTGATCAGAGCATTTCAGTAAGATGGAAGAGTGAGTTAGAGTTATCATCACTAAGTTGTTGAGTATCTATACTCTTGGAGGTCCAAAAGTTCGTCAGTGGGAAGGTGTGAACTAGGACATCATTGCGTAGAACTCGTTGTCAGTTTTCCAACCACGCAAACGGTTCGTCAAACAGAGCTTGTATGCAAAAGTTATGGGCAGTCAAAGTTCAAGTCAACCAAGTCAAAGTCAAAAGTCAAAGGGGTGAAAAGGACACATGGCATGTCCGTACAGTGACACGTGGCATGACCATATAGGTGACGTGGCCACACCTCAAGGTGCCATGTGGACTGATTTATAGCCACAACCACCAAATATGCCTATGGAAGAGGAATCGAACCTCGATCTCCGCTATAATAGTGGAGGGTTTTAACCAACTCACCCACGCGTCCACATTTGTCGGAGATTCCCGCCAAATATAACATATAGTTGCCAACTAATCTGCATGGTGGTTTGGTCAACCTAGCCTATATATTGGGCACACATTTCGAGTTGCAGACATTCCAAGGGCATGCATCCCGAGGCACGGATTCCAAGTTGCATGGATCTTGAGACAAGGCATGGATTTCAAGATGGTACGGATTGTAGGGAAGTACATGCAAGTACAAGCTTAATTTTGTGTTGCACCGCAAAGCATGCCAAATGGTACCTTGACGGAATTTCGAGTGTTTTATATCAATTGTGCACGATTTTTCGCAAGGATCATGAATATGTGGTCTGTTTTTTATGATTTGATGTCACTTGTAAAAATTTATGCTCAATTTGTCATTAATGGGCATTTAATGCATTATTTTACATGTTGAAGAGCATGAATTTGAGCTAGTTTGGAAATTGGTCAACTTTATAGTCAAAAGTTTCAGAATTTCGCAAGAATTTAAATTATGAACTTTGTTTTTGCATTTGAGTAGTGTATTTTCAGAGCATCCTCAAGATTGGCTTATTTGGTCCATTTACATGGTATTTTTGGGTATTTTTGGGTATTTTTGGATGAAGATAAGCAGTTTAATTGTTTTGAAAGGAACTTAAAAATGAAAGAAAATATGTTATCAACATTGTAATTTGAGTTCTTTTATGTCATCTCATTTCCACTTCAAGATAATATTCAATTTTATGAGTATTCGATAAAGAACACATCATCAAAATTTTGCAATCACCTCAATAGATCCTAGAAATTATACGAAAACAAGTTAGATATTGCATGTATATATTTTCAAGAAAAAGTGGTGTCTAAAGATTTTCAGATCAAATTGGTATCAAAGCTAGTTTTGACGTGTTTTGCAAGTTGTTGATGTGATGAGATATCAAGCTCAAGTTGGTGAAGATCGTGAAGGTTATTTTCAAGGAAACAAGATGAGTAAGGTTCTTATGAAGCTGAGACTCCATAAGAACATTAATCGACAAATCTAGAGAAAGAATTATGAGTTAAGAATGCAGTTGCAAGCTCTTAAGGAAGAGAAGCAAAGGCTGCTAGATTGACTGCTAAGTCATGAAAATTTCCATATGAGTATTTTTCATGAACTAGAGAGAAAGTTGCATATGGCACCATCAATCAGTAAAGTTGGACAAGCAGAGAATGAGATAGTCTATTCTGCATTATCTCCTTCCAAGAACATGATTGAGAAAGAAGACTCTTTATATTCCCATCAAGATGGAGAGTGCTCGAAGGTAGTTAAAGCAAAGAGAACCTCAGATGAAGAAGTCCTACATTAGCAATTGGCCTTACCTTCTAGTTCAGAGAAGAGTAACATGTGTAAAGCATCTTCGGAGAAAGATGTGCATGCTACAGGAGAAGGACAGTTTGTGCCAGTAAAACCCTCTAAGAAGAAGGAGGCAGATCATTTCTCATGTCAGAGGTGTTGATTTTTCACTAGGCTAGGCTCAAGCATGAAGTTTATCCCAATTTTAGCTTTTACTTGAACCATAGACAATTGAAGTTACACCATAAACAATTTTTTGCAGTGACCAAGATCACAAGAAGAAATACCATGCACAAGTACACAAGAAGTATCTTGGGAAACCCTTCTCAACAAGGGAAGAAAACCTAGCCAATTCTTTGCTATATTCTTCAAGAGATAGACCTCCCACAGCATAAAGCTAGCACACAAAAGGGTGCTCACAAAACCAAGAAGACTAGCGCCCAAGAGAGGTGCGCACTTCATCCCTAGAACAAGTACTTGCTGAAATTTCCAAACTCACGTGTGTGTTTTGTGTTTCCTCAATGGGGAAATCACCTTTATTTATATTAGACTGGACACATCAAAAGAGGTGTCTATTGGTACAACAGGGTCGACCTCAATAACTCAAAATATAATTAATAATTACCATATTAATTATCTTTTACATTAATTATATTTCACTTTATGGTGGGATCGACCTATACCCTTTACATCATAATCAGGGTTATGGATAATTCTGACTCTTAGATGATATAGCAAGGGATCTCACACACCCACTAGTGCTCAGCCACTAGGGGCACGTCCACCTTCAGCCACAGGGATGTCCAAGTCAACATATCTCTATCTCATTGCATCTCACAGGAGAATCATAAGGATACATACTCACTAGTGCTCGACTACTAGGATCATGTCCACATGTGCTCAGCCACAAGAACATCCTACTCAACAGATCTCTATCTCATTGACTCTCACAGGAGAGTCATCTGGAGTATCGCATCATCTCAACTCTTTGCACAGAGGAGAACAGTAAACCCATCACATGGGCTCCTTCACCCCTCACAGGGGTACACATCGTTTCATCTCAAACAATAAACCCATCTCAAGGGAACACAACGTTTCATCTCAGTCTCAGAGAGAATGACACACCCAGCTCATGGGAATCTTCCCTACACAAAGGAACACAACGTTCCATCTTTGTCTCAGAGAGGAACTACACACCCATCTCATGGGCACACCCAACTCATGGGCTCTCTCTCAGGTTGACTCACTTAGTCTGTGTCTTGGAGGATGTCTCACGCAGTTGTAATCATCAACACTCTCTCTCATCTAGGGAGGCATTCTCCATTGGGTCAAGTTTCTCACGGAAGTACTCGAACTTTTTCCTGGTTGTAATCATCAACACTCCCTCTCAGCTAGGGAGGTATTCTCCACCAGGCCAAGTCTCTCACATAAGTACTCAAACTTCATCTTGGCAAGCAGTTTGGTGAAGATATTTGCAATTTGCTCATGGTTGGGAAGGTACTGCACATGTACTTCTTTCCTCTGCACCATGTCTCTGATATAATGATATTTTATCTCAATGTGTTTCGATATATCGTGAAACACAGGGTTCTCAGAGAGCTTCACACAGCTCTGGTTATCATAGTGAATAATGGTAGGACCCATCTCATGATCAAATAAATCTGACATAAGCTTGCAAAGCCACACTGCTTCGCAGACTCCCGCACTCAATGTTATATACTCTGCTTCTGCGGTACTCAAGGCCACAGAGCTTTGTTTCCTGCTGCACTAGGAAACCATGGCAGACCCCAAGGTAAAACAACAACCGGAAGTGCTCCTTCAGTCCACTGCGCTCCCTGCCCAATCTGCAATGACATATCCCTACAAACTCAAGTCTACACTGGAGGCATATCTCAGGCCATATCCAATTGTGCCTCATAGGTATCTCAATACATGTTTCATTGCTATCTAGTGAATCTATCTTGGCTGACTCGTTGCTATCAAGAATCCATCAATTTTCTCATACCAAGCATGAAGTGCTTGTTTTAGTCCATATAGGGCTTTCTTCAACCTGCACACATGAGATTTCTCGTTGTGTATCATGAATCCTTCTGGCTGCTTAATATAAACTTCTTCCTCAATCTCACCATTGAGAAAGGTTGTCTTTACATCCATCTGATGTAGTTTTCAAACCATGGATGCAGCTAGTGCAATGATAGTACGGATGGAAGTGTATCGAGCTATTGGAGAAAATGTCTCATCATAGTCAACTCCCTCTACTTGTGAGAATCCTCTGGCTACAAATCTTTCTTTGTATTTCTTGATACTTCCATCAGCTGCATGTTTGATCTTATAGATCCACTTGGAAGTCACTACAAACTTCCCTTCTGGTCTCAAAACGATATCCCATACATCATTCTTCAAAATAGATTGATATTCTTTTGTCATGGCAGCTTGCCATACATGTTCACATGTTGCTTCTCCATGACAAGAAGGCTCAGAATCAATGATGTGGCTCATGGCTGAAAGGTAGCTCAAAAATATCTTTGGTCTCTTTCTCTCTCAGGATGTGACTTGAGGGGTTGTATGTCCCTCTGCCTTCTGCAGAGTTTGTCGAGCCCAGCTAGGCCTTTTATTCCCTACTACACTATCTCTGGGCATATCAACTTGAGCAATTGGATTAGCTGGAACAACTGGATCAACTAGAATAATGTATGTCTCCCTCTAAACTGTTGAAGGGGGAGAAGGTATTGTCTCACTGTCAATCTCCATCTGAGATTCTCTGGATCTTTGAAAGGCTATCTCTTCTTCAAAGGTAACATCTCTGCTTATCTCAATCTGTCTCTAACCAAGGATGTAGATCTGATGTGCCTTCGAAGTTTCACTGTACATCCCACAAATGTACCCTTTCTCCCTGAAGGGTCTATCTTGGATCTCTTCTCTTTATGTACATGAAAATATAATGGGCACCCAAATATCCTGAAGTGTCCAATCTCTGGCTTCACTCTAGTGAAAGCTTCTTCTGGAGTTATGTTCTTCAAGATCTGGTGAGGAATCATGTTCTGAACATTTACTGTTGTGATACATGCTTCTGCCCACAGAGTCATAGGTAGACTCTGATCATGTATCATTGATTTGGTTGCCTCGATGATAGTTCTGTTCTTCCTCTCTTCAACCCCATTTTGTTGAGGGTTGTAAGGAACTGTGTACTCCCTCTTCATCCCTTCTTCAATATAGAAATTGTTGAAATCTTTGGAGGTCTACTCTCCTCCATTGTCTCATCTTAGTACCTTGATCTTTCTTCTGGTCGGGTTCTCAACCTGAGCTTTGAATTCTTGAAATTTTGCAAGGACTCCATCCTTGTTCTTTAGGAAGTAAATCCAAGTTTTCTAAGAGTGATCATCTATGAAGAGTACATAGTACAAATATCCATTCAGGGAGGAAACAATCATTGGCCCACACACATCTTAATGTATCAAGTCCAAGATTTCCTTGGATCTATTTTCACTGCTCGAGAAGGACCCTTTAACATTCTTGCTAAGAGAACAACCCTTGCAAACACCTTTATGTTGAATCTGTATCTCTGGAAGGCATGTTACCATTTTCCCTAGAGCTGGGAGAGCTCTATAATGAATGTGAGCAAGTCTCTTATGCCATATCTCACTCAAGCTGATAGTATCATGTAACAGGGCATGGACTGGTCTAATGGTCAATCTATATAAGTTGCGCTCTCGATCACCAATTACTTTAGCAAAATTTATATGTGAGTCCTTGTACCATGCAAGAACTCTTCCTTCAAAAAAGGTAACCTTGTAGCCTTTGTCTTCTAAGGCGGGGATGGAGACAAGGTTCCTCTTCATCCCAGGTACATAAAGTACTTCACTTAGTTGAAGCTGCATGTCAGAATATAGTTGGAAGGTAGTAGTTCCAACCTCTTTTACATTATATCTGCCATCGTCTCCAAGGACAACATGTAGATTGGTCTCTTTCTCAACAAGATTAGTCAGGTGATCTCTAAAACCGGTCATGTGCTTCGAGGCACCACTATCAATTAACCAAGAATCATCATTCGTAGGAACCATACCTGAGAGTGTTGAAATGTTGATGTCTTCATCTCTCTGAAGTCTTGGCTTCCAGGAACTGTATTGCTTGATTCATCAAGCTTGTTTTCCATCATAGTTTTGTTCATCATATTTTTTTATTCTTCACAAACCCTTGTCAACTACGCTAGAAAACCTAGCGAATAGGCTAGGCTAGCAACCTTAGGTTTTGTTGGGTTTATGACTGCCAACAATAAGCCTTGAAAATTAGAATAACATTGATGAGCTAAAGAGCTCCTTCAATGAGTTGCAGGAACCCTAATTCTGAAATTTCTGTAGAAAATTGAGAAACCCTAGAAACCCTAGGGCCAAAAATCCAAAATGCTCGAAAATGTAATCTGAAGCTTGTTGGAGGTGCTTTGAAGGAGGCCATACACTCCTGTACAACTTTTATCCCCGACGTCTAAGTTTAAGTTGATGAAACACCTCAGAAAATGAGGGTCGTACGGAATTGCAACAAACCCTAGAGGGTCGTACGGAACTGCAGAAGAAGAGGACGACTTGCTTTGAATGCTTATGCAATGGGTTCTTCAAGACCTATGTTCTGATACCATGTTGATTTTTCACTAGGCTATGCTCAAGCATGAAGTTTATTCCAATTTCTTATTTTACTTGAACCTTAGACAATTGAAGCTACACAATAAACAATTTGTTGCAGTAACCAAGATCACAAGAAGAAATACCATGAACAAGTACACAAGAAGTATCCTGGGAAACCCTTCTCAATAAGGGAAGAAAACCCAGCCAATCCTTTGCTATATTCTTCAAGAGAAGGACCTCCCACACCATAAACCTAGCACACAAAGGGTGCTCACAAAACCAAGAAGACTAATGCCCAAGAGAGGTGCGCACTTCAGCCCTAGAACAAGTACTTGCTTAAATTTCCAAACTCACGTGTGTGTTTTGTGTTTCCTCAATGGGGAAATCACCTTTATTTATATTAGACTAGACACATCAAAAAAAGTGTCTATTGGCACAACAGGGCCAACCTCAATAACTCAAAATATAATTAATAATTACCATATTAATTAACTTTTACATTAATTATCTTTCACTTTATGGTGTGGTCGACCTGTACCCTTTACATCACAATTAGCGTTACAGGTAAGTCTGACTCTTGGACAATATAGCAAGGGATCTCACACACCCACTAGTGCTCAACCACTAGGGGCATGTCCACCTGTGCTCAGCCATGGGGACGTGCAAGTCAACAGATCTCTACCTCACTGCATCTCACAGGAGAATCATCAGGATACACACTCACTAGTGCTCAACCACTAGGATCATGTCCACCTGCATCCTGCTCAATAGATCTCTATCTCATTGAGTCTCACAGGAGAATCATCTAATATATCACATCATCTCAACTCTTTGCATAGAGGAGAATAGTAAACCCATCACATGGGCTCCTTCACCCGACATAGGGGTACACATCGTTTCATCTCAAATGATACACCCATATCATGGGCATATTCCCTTCTCAGGGGCACACATCGTTTCATCTCAGTCTCAAAGAGAACGTCACACCCAGCTCATGGGCATATTCCCTACACAGGGGCAGACGACATTGCATCTTCCTCTCAAAGAGGAACTACACACCTAACTCATTGGATCTCTCTCAGGCCGACTCACTTAGTTTGTGTCATGGGGGATGTCTCACGCAGTTGTAATCATCAACAAGAGGAAAAATAGGAATGCTAAGAAGGGATCGTGGAACAAGATGCTCTGCTCTTATTTTGGTAAGAGTGGACACCAGATTGAGAAGTGTTAAACACTTTACCCACACTTATGTCCAAAGCAGAACCTGAAGGATGTGAAGGCACTTGAGAGAAGACAAGCAACAGCTCCAAATGAAGTCAATGGTATTATTAAAAGGCTTGGAAAAGAATACTTTATGATGGTTGGTCTTGGGAGAGTGATATATGAAGACATTAAAGAATGGTTCATGGAAAGTGGCTCATCTCTCAATCTAACCAGGATGAGATCAATATTTTTGACTTTATCAGAGTCTGACACAGATTGCTTTGTGGGATCTGGAACCAATACCAGACAAGCAATAAGGGGGTATGGATATACAAGATTCCAACTTGAGTCGGGAGGATTTATGTGAATAGAGAATATGTTGTATGTCTGAGACTTAAAGGTAAACCTACTCTCAGTTGCATCATTTGAAGATGATGGATATATAGTCGCATTCCAAAATCACCAAGTACTTGTGCATTCAAGGGAAGCTACTCTAGACACAACAATAGTGCTTTGTATCTGCAAGGAGAGGTCATACAAGTTATTGGGAAGATTGATAGTTTGGTCTAATGGTTATTTGTATTCAGCATCAAATTCTGCATCAAATTCAATGTCATATTCAACATCAGCGTCAGAGGCATTGTTAGAGGTCAGAAGCTACAAGACTTCTCCCAGTACACTGGGGAGAATGAGTCCATAAGAAAACCATCTTTAAAATTTTGTAAATATGTATATTTGTAAATATAATATGCATATATGTAAATCTCCTTATGTCTTTTAGAAGGCTTGTAAGCCACTCATTGTAAATTATAAGCGTGGGAGGAATTTTGTAAAGAGAGTTTCTATATTGCCACCTTATATGTTGTAAAGAGTGAGAGTAATCTCATTAGAGATTTCTATATAGCCACCTTTACACTTTGTTATAGAGTGAGAGGAATCTTGTTAAAGATATTTTTGGATAGCCGCCTATACATATTGTTTTACAATGAGAGGAATCTTGTTATGAAGATTTCAAAGCCTCTAGACAACAATATGGACAATTGTATTGTCTTTTAATCAGCTAAGGGGCTACATAAGGATAAAATTGTCTTAATCAACATTCTTGATTATGAAGAACTAGAAGCGAAGGAAAAAAAGGATGTAGCCAGTTGGAACATGTAGTTCAAGAGCGGAAAGAGCATCAAAATAATGCAAAACTTTCTAGAGGTAGCAAAGGAGAAGTGATCCTCTTTAGAGAATAAGAGGCACGTAAAGGTGCATCCTATAAGCATCTTTAAATACTATGTCATGTTCGTATGATGTATACCTTGAACATAAGCAATCACGGCAGTTACAAATTATAACAGTACATGCAAAATTGTTTTCCCAAGGCAGGAGCGACAATGAACAAAGTAGTCATTGAAGGACTTCTACAGATACATCAAGCAGAACAAAGAGTCCAAATGGGCAAGGCATAGATCATCATTTGACTTGGTTTCATATTGGTCGAGATAGACTATCTTCCATAGAAGGAGATGGGAGTGGATGTTGAAATACATATATAGGTATAACATAGATTCAATTAACAAGACTTTTGTTGTCAGAGAATCTATAAGCCAGGACGAGAGCTATCTGTATTAGCGACAATGTCAGAGGCTAGAGTCAGAGCTATATTCCAAAATAAGCCAGAACCGAAACTATATATCATATTAGCTACAAAGCCAAAGGCCATACTCAAAGCTATATTCCAGAGAAGCAAACAAAAGCACACTAATCTAGTACTTGAGATCAAAGACCCAAAATGAAGACTTAATTCCAAAAGAATCAGTAAGATGGAAGAGTGAAGATGCTTCATCACTAAGTTATTGATCAAAGCATTTCAGTAAGATGGAAGAGTGAGTTAGAGTTATCATCACTAAGTTGTTGATTATCTATACTTTTGAAGATTCAAAAGTTCTTCAATGGGAAGGTGTGATCTAGGAGGATCTGAAATGCTCGCAAAGGTCTAGGAGGATCTAGAATGCTCACAGAGGTCCTAGGGGATCCATAAATGCTTAAAATTTGACCATCTCAAATCATCTCAAAAACAACATCATTGCGTAGATCTCGTCGCCATCTTTCCAACGACGTAAACAGTTCGTTAAACAAAGCTTGTATGAAAACGTTATGGGCAGTCAAAGTTNATCATCACTAAGTTGTTGATTATCTATACTTTTGAAGATTCAAAAGTTCTTCAATGGGAAGGTGTGATCTAGGAGGATCTGAAATGCTCGCAAAGGTCTAGGAGGATCTAGAATGCTCACAGAGGTCCTAGGGAATCCATAAATGCTTAAAATTTGACCATCTCAAATCATCTCAAAAACAACATCATTGCGTAGATCTCGTCGCCATCTTTCCAACGACGTAAACAGTTCGTTAAACAAAGCTTGTATGAAAACGTTATGGGCAGTCAAAGTTCAAGTCAACCAGGTCAAAGTCAAAAGTCAAAGGGGTAAAAAGGACATGTGACATGTCTGTATAGTGACACATGGCATGATCGTATAGGTGACATGGCCACACCCCAAGGTGCCACGTGGACTTTTCTTACAACTGATTGGGTAATAGAGGTGGTTCAATCACGGGTTGACAAGTGGCATCCAAGTGGTCTATTGGTTTGTTGACATGTGGCAGAGGTTAGCCAATAAGAGGCTGCCACGTGGCAACCCCTCATTGTCCAGTAATGGTTTATGTGTGGTAAAATTATTATGGAGTCCGAGGGAATCGACCCCATGACCTCCATAAGCCTCTGCACCTTAACAAAATCCCAAGAGTGTTTGGCATATAATATATATATATATATATATATATATATATATATATATATATATATATATATATATATATATATATTATACCATATTTATGCAATGAATGTATATATATAGTTTCAAAAACTATATAACAAACCAACCACTCAACGGATTTATAACCCCAACCAAAAAATATGCATATGGAAGCGGAATCAAACCCTGACCTCCACTATAATAGTGGAGGGTTTTAACCAACTCACCCATGCCTCCATATTTGTCGGAGATTCCCTCCAAATATAGCATATAGTTGCCAGCTAATCTGCATGGTGGTTTGGTTGACCTGGCCTATATATTGGGCTTGCATTTCGAGTTGCACACATTCTAAGGGCATGCATCTCGAGGCACATAGTCCGATATTGCACAAATCTCGAGACAAGGCATGGATTTCGAGATTATACAGATTGTATAGAAGTACATGCAAGTATAAGCTTAATTTTGTGTTGCATCATAAAGCATGCCAAATGGTACCTTGATGGAATTTCAAGTGTTTTATATCAATTATGCACGATTTTTTGCAAGGATCATGAATACGAGGTATGTTTTTTTGATTTGAGGTCATTTGTAAAACTTTAGGTTCAATTTGTCATTAATTGGCATTTATTGCATTGTTTTATGTGCTGAAGAGCGTGAAATTGAGCTAGTTTGGAAATTGATCGACTTTATAGTCAAAAGTTTCATAATTTCACAAGGATTCAATTATGAACTCTGTTTTTGCATTTGAGTAGCGGATTTTCGAAGCATCCTCAAGATTGGTTTATTTGGTCCATTTTCATGGTATTTTTGGGTATTTTGGGATAAAGATAAGCAGTTTAATTGTTTTGAAAGGAACTTAAATATGAAAAAAAATATGTTATCAACATTGTAATTTGAGTTATTTTATGTCATATCATTTCCACTTCAAGATAATCATCAGTTTTATGAGTTTTGGGTAAAGAGAACATCATCAAAATTTTGCAATCACCTCAATAGATCCTAGAAATTATACGGAAACAAGTTAGATACTGCATGTATATATTTTCAAGAATAAGTAGTGTCTAAATATTTTCAGATCACTTTGACACCACAACGGTGAAATTTCTATCGGTTAGCTTTGAACTCTCTCACATAGCTCAACCTATAATTATTGGATAGGAAAATGACAATATAGTTTTCCAAAGCACAACAATCCATTTTCAACTAGCAATGTTATTCCTCTAAGCATGCACAACACATGGAAAGGAAATCCCTTCTCTACTACACAATGCCTCAGTTAGTCCCCTTTCCCTGTAATGCATTGGTTTGGTAAAGGAAATTTCTTCTACTGGTAACTAAGGATTTCTATATGTGAGAAATAGCTTATATTTCCTTCAGTGTTCACATGTAATTATGGTTAGGATGTTTCACATGTGTGTGGCAAAAATTTTCAAAGGATAATGCATGCAAGCAAAGGTATGGTAGCCTGCGAGAAAACAAGAATGAACCTAAAGAACAATGAATGGGAAAAAAGATTGCATGCCCAAAATCATTGGTAATATACTCCATGCCAAGAAGACACCAGTTGCCTTTACAAGAAGTCCATGCATCCCTCTCTTGGATTGTTATTTCCCAAGGTTGGTCAATAATTGATTGACATAGATAAAGGTTGGAGAAATTAGGATAAAGTCTGGGAAACAATAAAATATTTTTAATTTTCTCATATCCCGATATGCCCCCTTTCTTCCCCTCTCATGGATTCATAACCCCATTTTATATTCACTTGTAGCATTTTTGCAGTTTTAATATTATAATTGTAATGTACCTACATACAACACTAAAATACATTTTGAGGATGGTTACCCACTTAGTGAATAGTCAATGTACAATGTCATGCTTCAACATAAACCACATATGTATAGGCTTATACCTGATCAATCATTAACATACACATTATTTATCTCATATAATCTAGGGGTTAATACATGGTATTTAATCAATGTTGTTTCCTTCTATTGTAGATGTGAGCCCTAGGAGTGGCATGATTTTCGATGACATGATTGATTTTTTGATTAGGTTCAAAAAGTGTGCCTCTAAATACACCCCCTCATCTCCATTTTGACCTAGGATTATATTTATTCCATCATAGACCTTTCCATGATCATTTTTATTTGTATGCACACCTTCTTTCCCTTCCCTTGGTGACATCTTATTTTCCAACATCACTTGGACTTATATATGATTTCTTAAGGTGGCCATATATTTGATAGGGTACAGAGGAATGGCATGCCCTCATAGTCTAGGGTTTGTGAGAAAATCCTCTCCCACCTCTATTTCCAGACTCTCTAGTAACCCTAACCTTAAATCCATGTTAAACAAAATTTTAGCCATTTACTTTACCATTGAAGCACACAAATTAGTGTTTATACCCACAAAATTTCCCAAGTTGTTACCAATTTTCTCCAACATGGATTCACTATAGAACTCCAAGGGTAGCGCAATAAATTTGACCCACATTGGGTGGATAGTAACCCTCCCCATTTGAGAGTGGATGCAATATGTTCATTATTTAAGGGCAACCAATTTACTTCTTATAATGCATTCAATATCTTCACCATTTTGGAATACAAATGACATATAATATTGTGACAAGATATGGAAAGTGGGAGTATAAAAATAGTACCTTTCCCCATACTTTATCAATCCAAATCCTTTGTGTTTTTTCTGTCATATGCATCCCTAGGAATCTATTGACCAAAGTTGATTCCTTCATTCAAATTAGCTCTACCAACATCAAGTCCTCCCATATTACCATTTGAAAATTTTCCTTCTTCAACTTGATGCACTTCCTTTTCTTTTATTCTTAAATACATCTCCTCGCTATCTACTTTCCTTTGTTGGTCTATAAGAATCCAATCAATTTCCCAATACCCCGAAACCTCCTATGACCCTCTCCTTTTATAATTTCCACTATGTGTAACTCTGCACATAGATTTTCATACAAACCTCCAACCTCGATGGTTGGTCTAGGGGCACTTCCTACCAAAAAAAAATTATGAGAAACAAGGATAGAGTTTTTCAATCTGTGGGAGGAAGAGTCTAAATGAAGACATCTTCAAGTTGCAAGCCCTAGATCCCATGCCTCACAATTAAATTGTGCCAATTGAATACCTAACAGGGTCTCTTCATCATTAATTTTTCTAACAACCTTTGTATCCAACTTTTAGAGGGTCCAAAACCTATAGTTTTGTGGTTTTGTTGCACCACATGGAGATACCATTAGCACATTATGCTAGGTTCTTATGAGTTTCAATTGGATTGTATGTTATCTTTTGGAGAGACCTAGGAAGATTTCTTTAATTCCAGAAATTTTCCAAGTTGAAGGAAGAAGGAGACAAAGAGTCCATTTGATCCAGGAGGATCTCCACACAAGGAATCATTACTTTGCACGCCATGGAGAAGATCATTAAAATACTAATTGATAATAGGTGGCAAAGAATAATTAATGCTCATGAATGAATTAATTAAATTATAAAAATGATTAATACTTAAAATGAGTAGAGAAACTCATGTATTAGTCATGCACATTGGAAAAATGGTTAATGATTGAAGTAAGTTTGAGAATCTCACGTATTATTCATTTAATTGTAAAAAGGGGAAATTAGTTTTGAGAATCACTCACAAATTAGTTTCCTAATTTTAAGGGGAAATTGGTTTCCTAGTTTTAAGGAGGAAGTTAAGGGTCTCATGAGTTGGTTTGGACTCTTCCTCACTTTATTACAAGTGGTTTCCTAGTCTCAAGGAGGAAGTTAAGTGTCTCATGAGTTGGTTGAGATGCTTTCTCATTTTTGTCCTTGAGTGGTTATGAGATCCTAAATTTGTGGATCTTGTCTCCTTGGATTATGGAGACTAAGGAAACTATTTAAACTCCTTATTGGGAGATATTTAAGGATGATCTTTGGAGATATCTTTGAGGAGAGAATCAAGCAATCGTGCTTGTGGTTTGTAATATCCTTCATTGGGAGAGTTGAGCCCCCTCCATTGGGGAGAATGTAATCCTTTTGGTGTCTGAAGAAATGTCACTTATGTGAGAACCTTGGAGCATGTGCCACATTTTGTGAGAAGATTTCATCCCTTTCAAAGGAAGGATAATCAAGCGATTCATATTCCAAGCAAATATGGAGACGTAGCCAAAGGTTATAGTGAAGTCCGTTAACAACTCGGTGATCTCTTGTCTCATGTTTTCTTATGCATGTTTTATTTCCGCAATTATGATTATTAAATGCATTAAGTAATGGACTATGAGACTAACAACACATTCACCAATTTAATATTCAGTTCGAATTAAAGCCTTCATGAATACATCTTTTCACCTTTGATGCAATCAAGTTCAATAGATCTGAAATTGTAAATCTGACCTTAATGGAGTGGCCTAGAACCAAATCAAGTTTGGCATCAGTGTCACCCTGGTATCATATCACCATTCGTCTAGCCCTAATAATTTCCTCATGTGAGCAAAAGATCTTACTAGTTACTAGTTCTAAAGGGTTCTCACTATGGTCGATTAGCTCCTCTTACATCCTTCTAATAATAAATCTTTCATGCTTACATGTTTTAAGATTTAAACCCTCCTTTGTTCACTTGCACCAAGGTGGATTGAGTTCCATGGCTTTATTCTTTGTTTCTTTGTCCTCCTGTGATTGTTTTTTTGTTTCTTTGTCAGATGAACCTCGGTACTCACTTCCATTAATTAGAGTTAGAACTATATTTTACCTTAGAGGATATCCCCTTATTGTTAGTAAATAGTTATTGTTATCTTTATTTGGCGTGTCTACTATGGGGGTCAACCCACAAACAACCAAGGCCTCATGCCCCTTTGTGTCCCTTATGTTCCTGTTTAAGGGGTTTCATTATGCTTTTCTCTCCCTCACTCCTTCCTTAGATGTGATTCCCCCTTATTCTTTATTCTTTACATGTAGATGTTGGGTTTGTTGCCTCTCATTATTTAGATATGCATCTAAAGGCACGTCAAAACACAAGACATTACATTTGTTTCCACTCACAATTGGAATTGGTTTACAAGTCTATTTAGTTCGACCCACAACTTGTTTTTTCTTTATTTTCTTACTATTATTAGTGGGGTGTTATTTTTCTCCTCTTCTTTATTATTTTCCAAGGGAGCATCTCATGATTTTTTGTACAATCTATGTTAATATGGTGGTATTCATGGCACCAATTGTACTTGAACATATTTTGTTCATAGTCAAATTATTGCAAGTGAATCCAATTATCTATCTAAAACTTAATTACCCTAGGGAGGCCTTTTAAAGATCCAATTTAATGCATATATGTGCACATGCAAACATGTGTAACTTGGGTTATGCTCTATCCAATTATTTTCATAATGAATTCTTGATTACTTCGAAGGTAGCAACATCCCACAAGTTTAAAAGGAGGGACAATCATCCAACCCATATTAACACCATAAAAGGAATTTTATATTGTAGATTGATGTCCATGGACAATATATTAAAGTACAATCCACAAATTTCCATAAACCATGGGTTATTTTTTAATATAAAACAAGTGCCACTGTAGTGGCGATGTCCCTGCCGAAATTATTTTGTGTCCAGCATATACCATGCTCGTTTGCTAGACAATCAAGTGACGATGCTAATTTGGATGGACAATAATTAGATATGATAACTTACAAGGATGCCTTAGGTTCATTGTAATAATTGGAGTAGTTTTAATGTTAATAGCACAATCTTATTTTATGCTTTCTTTGTGCATATTTTCTTTAGTGGGCCAGATTATGTTGAGTTTCTCCCCCTTAGGGGTAACCCAGGAACAAGCAGCCTGGCTCTAAGTGTATGTTTAGCCTTCCTTAGCCAACAAATATCTTACAGGAAAGGGTTACGAGCTACACCCTTCTGGGAGGTCCTTCGGGCAGTGTTCCAACCAGGAAAGACTGATGAGCTACAACCATTATGTCAAAAGACAGGGAATACAAAGTAAATTATAGGGACCAAGTTCATTTCAATGAAAATGCAGAGCTAAGGATAGAGACCAAATTCATATGATTGAAAATACTAAGCAAGGGACTAAGATACGACATCACCCCGACGCCATGTCCTGAGATCCAAATCCCAACACAGACGTCTGTGCATGCAAAGTGAATCAACAACAAGACATGTCAACACCACGATAAATACACCTAATATTTAGTTTCCCAAACTATAGTTTCAACAAAAATTTTGAAAATTTTCCTAGAGGTACGACAGGTCAACAAATATAGCCTCCATTCTATTGAAGTGAGAAGGTGTGCTTTAGGTGGTGTTATTTTTATGTGTGACCTAATTCCTATAGGTACCTAGCAACAATCTGAGCATTCAATCTCACTACCACCTACCTATAAGCTCGCTTTAATGCGACTATTGATGATTTGACCAAACTATTGCTTTGGATGATTACAAGCCTATAGATCTAGCTAGCGATAGAAGTTGCTTATAACAGGGCAATAAAAGGGGGTTCAGATAAGTCTCATCCATGGGGTTTAGGGCAAGGGCTTTGCTTGGGGGAGACCTTCTCTGTCTTTTCCCTGCAAGGTATGATTTAGGAACACAAGCTTATGTGGGAAAACATAAAGTAGGAACACAAGCTTTTCCTTCAATTTGATCAATTGGTTTTGCAATTGGAAGGGATGCTATTGAGTGAGGTGGTGATGGTTTCATCCCATTGTGAAGTGGTGTTATAATAAATAACTTCCATGGCACACTTCGTTGGTGCACATTAAATATGAGGGTTCATATAACAATGTTGGTAGTGTAATTATTCAATTATGATAAATCACTATAAGAAGTAAGTGACAATGCATAAATTAGTTATATCTAATTTAGCTTTGTCAAATGTTATATTTTATATTGGTTAATGATATATCACATAGTGTATCAACTTCTGCAATGACGTAGATTACGGTTGATTTCCAATACTATATAAATCTTACATTATATGACATTGTTGAAAATCCTTGGTGATTTAACTTCAAGTTTGACTCTCAATTCTTATATTATATACTCTTAGATGCTTTAAAGTTTCAGTCTCGTTACTCTTTTCTCTGAATATTTCTACTACTGTAATTGTTATCTTGAGAAAATAATAGGAGATGAAAAGAGGGGTTAGAGAAATGACGAGCCTGAAAAAGATCGACCTGGTAAAAAACAATCAATCATCAAATTCAGTTCAAGTTGTAGTGTCGTTTTTTACACAAGAATAGAACTTGCCAAGCAGGAAGTCATCATTACTATGGAAGAACTCATGAATTGACCCTATGTCGAAAGGATTATAAAACAAGAGTAGAGTCAAAGAAGAAGCATACCTCAAGTTCATGAAATGTTTGCAAAGCTAATCTAGGGACGTTGAAGGAAGCTTCTCGATCTGGAAGGTAAGTTGTGAGTGATATCCTACTCTCAACACCAAAACAATTGGATTATTATTCATTGTTGTGCATGTCGGTACCAAAAATCGATGATGAGGCAGTGAGGCAACGAGGTGGAGAGGATAGGGTCTTGGCAAGCATAGGGTAGAATGTATAAATCAACAACCCCCTGATTTATTCATTGTTTAATCATTAACATTTGACAGTGCATAAATCTTAATACAGCCACCACTGAGACCTCAACAGGAGCTTGAACACAACCAACGATGATGTTTGAGGCAACCTGGCAGCATGGCAATTCATATCTATTTAATCAATAGATCATGCATCATCGTCGTGTTACTCTATTTAAAGACAAGACCTGAGAAACAACTTCAATAAGGTTTATAATAAACTCAATACTTAGGTTATAAGAATTGCATTGTATCAAAACTCTATCTAAATACATGACAAACAATTTCAATAAAGTTATAATAAACTCAGAACTTAGGTTATCTAAGATAGGAAACGAAAAATAAACATTGGGAAGAGTGAAGCCTCCAATAAGACTTCAAATCTATTGTCCATTGAGATTATGAAGAATAAGTTTTTTTGTTATATAAAAAATAAAATTTTGGTTTTACTTTCTCAAACATTAGATCTAGGAAATGATATATAGTCAAAGGCCAAACTAATACAAAGTCAAAGATTAATTGATGTTGTAGTCCCTGCACTGGCCTTCGGCAAGGACCAATAATACTACTCCTTTAGTTAAAATTGTAAGGTGTGATATCCTCTTCAACAAATATAATATATTAGTGGACCTTTGTAGCGAGAAATCCATTCTTTATAGCCACCTAGCCAATAATCTAGGTCCAACCACGCTCCAATGAATTTTCCAATTAACAATTTTTTTTCAAAGAGGAGGGATTTTCTTTTCTGGTGATTTATAGGGAACTTTGAAATTCTAACACTTGGGTCAACCTTTTTACAAACATGTGCATGAAATCAAAGGATGTGTTCTTGACTTTCTTAAAAATTCATGACAACCAAATTGTATAACATAACAAAAGTTGCTTCGTAACTGAGGAAAAAAAATAAAGTCTTTCCATGACAACCATAAGGAGGGTGGAGGGTGCTTGAAAAGAGAGAGAAAAACATTAGAATCTCTAGAGAAAAACCATGGAAGAGTAGGTACCATTTGTTGGTATAAAATAGTTTACCTCTTGCTAATTGGGTCCTTGTTGTTAGACTCAACACACAATTTAGCACATACTAAGTGGCCATTTTGGGGGGAAATTGAACTAATTTTGTACAAAAAAATTTACGCTAACAATAAATTTTGTGGTGATGTATGCATGTTCATTAAAGACCCCATCTTGTTAAATGATCGATTTCTTGTCATAGAACGTTGGCATGTTATATAACCCGCAAGAAAAATATAGATTGACTATCTAAGAACATAAATTTTGGAAATTTATGTTCACGACAAGATAATATGTTTCACACTTCGAATTGCACCACAATTAATTTGACCTCCTGAGTGGGCCTAATGGTTAAGAACATGTGTTTCCTCTTAAGAGGTCATAGGTTCAAATCCAGAGGGGGGTGGGGTATGTATACCTTCGTAGACTTTACCAGTCAAATCGTTGGGCGGAGGGGGGTCCCTTGTCCCACAAACAAGGGGGTCTCATACACCAATTTGGTGTGCTGGCTTGGCCGTGACCTTAAAAATAGATTATTTTTATTATTATTATATCCCCATCGTCAATGTAGGTTTGCAAGCCTCCCTTAAAGAAAAAATAGTGGACTAGGACATCAACCCCATCAAACCACTACTTTTAGTCATATTGTGTATTAGTAGGGAGGAAATGAGTTGTATTGCATGTCATGATTAACATACCCTCTTATATGTTTTAATTATTACTTGTAATCGTTGAGTGTATTATATATATATATATGCAAACATTCATGTTGTTTAAGTTTATGTGGGAAAATGGAGTTTCATTAAAAAAAAAAAAAAAAAAATGTTTCAAAGTTCTACCATGAAGTAAAATTTATGGAATTAATTTCAAATATCATGTTATTAATTATTTTTTTTGTAAATAAGAAGATTTTTATTTCCTGCTATGAAAGTTTATTACAAATAGAATTTGTGTTCACTAGAGACAAAGCCGCCACCCTGGGAAACCAACTATGTACTAGTGGATTTTGCATGTCTTTTCTTTCCATGTCCCCATACTTGATACAAAACCACAATATAGCAGATTCAAAATGTTTCCTATCAGTGCACTGGAAAAAATAAGGCCTAACTTAGACTTGCTTAGATTCAGACAACTAAAAGCTAAGACACTTAACCTGGTGACCATTAGACAAAGTGATCAATTGGGTTCAGAGGGAGGAGAATGGGCTTTGTTGCATCAACCGTCGAGAGTAGTGGGGTTGCCCCCTACTCCTTTTCTACGTTCATAGCCAAAGAGATATGATGATCCAAGAGCTCCAAGAGAAAATGCACATCCTGAACCTTGCTGCGCAGCTCAAAAGCCAATTGTTGAATGTTGGACAGAGCCTCGAGAATTCAATGGGAGTCCTCTTCTTCCATACTTTGTTGCTTATCCATGGAGGCAACTTCTGATGGGCATCTATAAGCAGGCTCTAAAGAGGTGGCAGCCTGATTGCTCCATGAAAAATGATAATCATGGCTCTATTATGGGTTGTCAGAAGAAGTCCATCCTAGTAATAAGGACTTTGGGGCATAACCCAAAGATCTCCCTTTCCTGTCGAACCAATCAATTTTGCATCGCCACCCAAAAGGAGTGTGGCCACTATTCTATTGTTGAGTCGAGCCTTGTGAAGGGGTTTTGGAACGTTTCTTACTTCTTGGCCGAAAATTGCTACTTGCAACTGTAACACGAGGTCTGCCCACTAGAATGTAGTCGACCCTGCCCCTCTTCAAGTGCCCACGTTGCCTCAGCATGGAAAAGTCAGATGGGAGGAGTTTCCTTATAAAAAAATCCATGAACCAACATATTCCTTGTGCATTGTTATGCCTCCAGTGAAAGAAACTAGCAAAATGGCCATTCCCCCCATCGTTGAGTAGCCACAAGTCCCCTCGCACGAGCGAATTCATGATTGTTGGCACCATGTTGATGGACTCGTACCAAAAATGAATGCCTTCAACCATCCTCATCTGAATCAAGAACATGCACCTGCGTCGAATTCGCTCTGGGTGTGACGAGCTTTGAATTCCCTGGACTAGCGGTCACTGGGTGACATCCTTCACCAATCCAAATCGTGAAGCGATGTGCCAGGTGGCTGGCTCATGGCATGGAAGTGTTTGTGTCATAGGCTTATGATCTTGGTACCACCCCATTTGGGGGAGATTCGTTTGAAAGCGCCAGGGATATGCATTCCATGAGAATGGGATGATCTTTGTGCTGGGAGGAATTGCAAAGTAAGTACTCTTCCAAGCGATAAACCCCAATGTAAGCTAGTGTGTCCACCACTTTGTTGGTGTCTCTCTTGACATGGGAAGGAATTAGAACCTGATGCAGTTGGAGGAGGGATTGAATTAGTTCTAGATTTTGAAGGAGCCTCCAACTGGGTGAGATCTTATCCGAGGCAGATCCATTAAGAATACTTGTTAGCATATTAAGAATTATCTAGGAGTCTCCTTCAACCACTAGTTGATTGTAGCCATTTTGTTGAGCTAATAGAAGACCTTTAATAAGAGCCCAGAGCTTGGCTACATTATTCGAATTGTAGCTAAGACTTCCAACTAAGATATGAATGATCGATCCATGTTCATCCCTGGAAACAAAATCAAAACCAGTTGGGCCCGGATTTCTTTTAGACGCCCCATCAAAATTGAGCTTAAGGAATCCTGACAGTGGATGATTCCATCGTGATGTGTTGTGAGCTTGATTGGAGTTCCCATTGACCTTGGGGGCTGTGGGGGTGATTTGGAGAGCCCAGTTTTGTAGGGTGGCACTTTCATTTTGATAGCATGAGAGATCCTCAAAAGTCAATGTCTTTGTTAGGATGGTCTATGTTATATTCTTTTTTATTTATAACCAGACTTTGTCCCGGGTTTGATTCTTTGAGAGGAAGACTCATCTATTGCATTCTTTCCAAATTTGCCAGCAAATTACGCCCGGGAGGTGTTGCCAAATACAGTTGAGTATGGGGTTTTTGAACACAGTGAAGCGTTAATCCTCTATTTTTTTGTTGATTCCTTCCATGTTTCGATTTGACTTACACATCACTAAAGTCGCTTGATACCATATGTTGGCACTGTATGGACACTGATTCAAAAGGTGTTCTTGTGTTTCCTTTGAACTTAGGCTCAAGTGACAAATGGAAGGCCCTATGAAACCTCTCTTTATCAAATTGTCCCAAGTGAGGATATTATTGTGCCCAACAAGCCAAACGGAGATGTTGATCTTTGGCCACAAATCGGAGCCCCATATTTTCTCCCAAAGGATGAATTTGGGAACCGATGGGAACTTTTCCTACACACTGTAAGCTTCTTTGATTGTAAAGGTTCCTCTGGGAGTATACCCCCATCTTAGTAAATGTGGTCGTTGCTTTACTCTGATTCTTCTCAAATTAGCTTCTACCTGCTAGTGATCGAGAGTGGTATGTTTTGGTGCCCCTAGCTCATTGGGTGTGATTTTCCATCTTCTCCAAGTGTCAAAATGATCCCCCCAGAGCCAAAAATCTGCGACAAGCTTAAGTCATTCTCTCTCGGTGTATGGTTTTAGGTCTTTATGTGTTGTTGATTTAGGGGTGGAAGTTGTTGCCATGAGTCTGTCTAAAAAACTGTTGAAGTGCCATTACCTATTTCCCAAAGGGCGTGGTCTTGGACGATAGTTTTGTTACGCTTTGTTGTGTTCCAAATTAGAGACCCAATTTTGTTTTCATTCTAGCAAATTAGTTGTTCTTCTCTAACTAAAGGGGCATACATTTGTCGCCATAGTCTAGCCCATATTTCCTGAGGATTTTTAATCCAACTCCACCATATTTTAGCACCTTGAACCTGATTGAGAGTATGGGGGTCTCTTAATCCCAAGCCTCTAGCTATTTTGGGTTTGCATAGCTCCTTCCAGTTGACCAAGGCCCATTTACTTCCCGTTTTGTTGCCCTGCCAATGGAAAATTAGTTGGAGGCTCTTGATAGCATTAATAACTGAGATAGGGGCTTTTAGATATGAGAATATGTAGAAGGGCATAGCTTGCAGAACATATTTGAGAATGACAAGACGACTAGCTAGATTAAGGTTTCTAAAGGTCCAAGAGTTTAGCCTTTTCTCGAGGGATGTAAGAAGACCTTCCCAAGAGCTATTGTGAAGAGCATTGTCTATGAGGGGTACGTCGATGTAGTTGGATGGAAGGGAGCCTCTATTGAAGCCTAGAATGTGAATGATGAAAGATTGAATAGCTCGGGGGCCGTTGTTGAAAAATAAGATTTGAGGTTTCTCCTGGTTAATGGAGGTGTCAGAGGAAGCACTAAAGTCATTAGTGATTACCTGGATTTTTCTTGCCTCTCGGGTAGTAAGGGATCCCATCATCATGGTGTCATCCACGAATTGACTATGGGATATTGGCGAGTTATTTCCATGAAGGGGAAGATGCAGGAGGGTTCCCTCTGCAATAACATCTTTGATGTATCAGTTGAGCCCTTCCGCCATGATGATGAAGAGGAAGAGGGAGAGTGGGTCCCCTTGGTGTATACCTCTTGTGGGAAAAAAAGGTTTAGAGGGTACACCATTGATCAGGACAGAGAATAAAGCTGAAGAGGTGAGATTGAGGATCCAGCTAACCCAGGTCGAATGGAAGCCAAAGGCCAGTAAAAGGGAACTTATGTATTACCATATGAGTGTATCAAAGTCCTTATATAGATCTGGTTTTAGAAGCATTATGGAGGTGTCGGTTGTTTTTAGGGAATGGATTACGTCATGGGACAAAAAGATATTGTCCATGATCTGTCATCGTTCTACATAACCAAATTGCTCAGGAGAAATAATGTGAGGGAGAATGGGTTTAATATGAAGGGCTAATACCTTGGTGAGGATTTTGTAGATGACATTGCAGAGAGTTATCGATCAGAACTGCTTGGGGTCTGTGACTCGCACCTCCTTTGGAACGAGTGTGATAAATGTGGCATTGAAGGTTGAGAGGACTTATCCTGATCTCCTGGAGTCTTCCATTATCTGCCACAATTCCTCCCTAACCAGGGGCCAACAATAATGAAAGAAATTTGTGGTGAATCCATCCAACCCTAGAGTTTTTCCAACTGGCATTTCTTTGATTGTTGAGTCCAGTTCCTCTAAAGTGAAGAGATGCATAAGGGTTGAATTATGTTCCTTATAAACTAGGGAATGGATGTATCGAGTTATTCTTCCAATTGCTTCGGATTGATCAGGATGAGGCTCTTGGAGGATATTTTCATAGTAGCTGACCATTTCTTGTTCTATGTCGGAATGAGAGGTTAAGGTGCAGCCATTAGTGTCTTCCAGCTTCAGGATTTTGTAGACGTGTCTCCGATGGATCATGGATCGGTGGAAGAATTTGGTGTTCTTCTCTCCTTCTTTCAACCATTGAACCCTAGATTTTTGTCGCCATAAAGTTTCCTCTTGAGCATGCCTTTCTTCTAGTTATTGTTTTACCTGGGCTACTCTACCTGCAATTCTTGTGTATATCCTTGGGTGATGATTTCTTGTTGGATATTGTTTATCCACTACTCTAGAACCTTTTGAGCTTGGAAGATGTTCCCAAAAGTATGAATGTTCCAAAGTTCCAGGTGTTGCTTGAAGTTCTTCTGCTTTTGTTGGAAGTAGTACATCAATGATCTGTGTGATATGGTTGCGTCTTTCCACCATTTATGGTGATTTTCTTGAAAATTTGGGTGAGTAAGCCAGAATTTCTCTAAGCGAAAGGGTCACTTTCAAGGAGAACTGGTGATGTCCACCCAGAGTTGGATTGGCCAGTGATCTGATCCAAAGGATGTGAGGATGCTTGCCTCCATTGAAATACCTTCCATCATCATCTGTTTCGAGACTAGGAACTAGTCCAGCCGACATGCTATATGTTGTGAACTAGACCTTCTATTGGACCATGTAAAAGTCCCATTGATGGTTTCTATATCAATCAATCCTAATTCCTCGAGGGTTTCTTTCAAATCCTATGAATCTCATTCTAGCCTACGAGTTCCTCCTCTTTTTTCTTCAAGTGAGGTGATCATGTTAATGTCTCCCCCCAGAATCCAACGTTTCCCTGTGACTAAACGACTTAGGCCCTTCAAATTCTAGAGAAATCGTTGCTTGTCCTGAAGAAGCCGAGGGCCATACACATTAGTAATTATTCCCTCTTTGTCTGATCTTATTTCCATGTACTCTGTTGAGATCGTCCAATTACTAGTGAAGAAGTCATCTAGGAGAATTGTGGTGGGGTTCCATAAGATGGCTAATCCCCCGAGGCTCCTCTTAAGTCGGTGGATATGGCATGAGATTGTTTCCAACATTGGGAAAGGATTTAGTCGGCCTCCATGCCTGCACATTTTGTTTCCTATAGAAGAAGAATGTATGGATTCTCATCTATGATGTGTGATCGAAGAAGTCTTTGCTTGCTTCTTCCATTTAGGGCTCTAATGTTCCATGAGACGATATTTGTGAGGAAGATGGGGTTGGGTGAGGCGGAAAGGTGTCAGAAATCAATTGGATCTGACCATAATTAACTATAAAATGACTTACCTCCTGCGTGAGTTGTTGGATAGATTTGCAACCACATCTTTTCTCATCCTTGGGTTTGTTGCGAGTGTCTTTGTGGGGTTCCCTCTAAATTCCAAGTCCATTGCTTTCTCAAGATGTGGCTCCTGTGGTACAATTCAAATAGAGTTTGTGAACTTTTTGTAACTGATCGAGGGGTATTGTGTATAGTTCCTTGCGCTGATATGATTTTTTCAAATTCACCAGATCAACTTGGCTAGGTCTCACTCATCCAATTCAATGTCCATATCTCCCACTTCCTTAGGGGTTGGATCCAATCCTCCAGGTATGCTTCCTGTACTAGGCAGGATCTGCTCTCATATTGGTCCCTCGGAGGTACTACTTTTTCCCCTGCCTTTGGATTGCCTTGTTGTGCTTGTTGTTCCAAATTTTTCGTCGACAATTGATTAAGAATCTCAAAGGAGTTGTTGGTGCTTGGGGTTTTCACCTGATTTGTTGTTTGTTTCCTTGGGCCTTACTTGCGTCTTTTCAGTTATGTTACAAATCCATCCTTTATCTTTTCAGTTGCTCCCTGATTTAGCTTGGTTGGATTATTGAGAGGGAAATCCCTGAACAGATGTTCATATTCATGACATTTGCGACATATCAAAGGAATGTGCTCATAATCGATTTTCTGACTCCACTCTTCATATTCATATTCTAGATCTATTTATCCTGAAAGTGGTTTGGAGAAGTTGAGATATACACATATGTGTGCGTAAGCGATATATATTCTTTGTTTAGTGGCCTCTGAGGTTTTTCCATAGATCCCTAAGGTATTTCCAATCCTTGCTAAGATTTCTTCTAACCATAATTCTTGAGGGAGTGAGTAAAGCCATATCCAAACTGGTGCATGGAAGAAATATTCCTTCTTTGGACTAAATATTTCTATCAAGAACCTTAAAAAAATCCCAGTGGAGTTGTAGAAGTAGGGTCCTCCATAAAAACTGTGATCACGATCTTCGAGATTGTGAAAGATTATTGTGAAGAAGCCCTTCAATCCCAGTTGGATTTCATGGTGACCCTTGGGCTTCCACCAATGCTTAATTCATTTTTCCAGGTCTCTCTCGGACAACCATAACCCAAGAAATTCACTAATCAAGGCATGGTCGCACATGTATTTTTTTTGTTCTTAGATTCGAATCGTGTTGAATTTGTACCCTGGGGCTGTTGGCGCCTGCTGTAGACATTTTCTTGGTTCCCAGATCCAAACCACTTTTGGATGGGAAGCCAAGGGGCTGATGTCCATGTTTTTACCTGAGTTGTTGTCGTCAAAGGAGATCAAGTCTCTGAGGTGGGGAGGAAGCTCAAATGGTGGTCGAGTGACTTTCCCACCTCCTACCTGCACCACTGTCACATGGCAATATGAGGGGGTTTGTACCCCCTATCCTGGTGGCTCCATTGAAGACATCAGAACACTTGTCTGACAAGAATCTCGTCGGGACAAAGAATGGAGCCGGTGGAACTGGTCCTGTTGCTGCCAAAAAAAAAAAACTAGGAAGGTTCGATAGTTGCAGAGCTCTCCTAGATCCTTCCTTTCTCTTATTAGAGGCTTTATGAAAAAAATAAAATAAAATTTAATATCATGTTATTATTGATGTGAATAAGAAATATGTTTTTTTTCCCTGACATAAGTTAAGATGTACTAGTATGTTGTGTTGTAGGAAGAGTTGACATCATAACCAGATATTTAAAACTTATGGAAAACATTATGATGTTCCAAATAGAAATATCCAAAGCAGAAATTGCAGATATTACTTACATTTATTGTAGAAATAAATAGATTTGCAAACATAATAGACAAATAAGAACCAACGTATTATACCTTTATAATTTTTCACAAGCTTTATGTAGTACTCTGTTAGACCAAGGAAACCTTGTAAACTTTTAAGAGTCTTAAGACGTGGCCAATCCTTCAATGCTTAAATTTTATTTGGGTCTACTCTTACACCATCATTACTAATAATATGACCCAAATATTCTACTTCCGAGACACCAAAGGCACATTTAGACCTTTTGAGAAATAATTTATGACGAGAAAGTAATTGCAAGACCTAATCTACATGGGTAACATGAGCCTAAGGATAGATATCAAGTAACATTGGTAAAATTCCTTCAAGGAAGAGGTATCATAGTATTAAGACTTAGGCCTCTAGTGATGATACCTTTACTACATTAAATTATTCAAGCCATGATACAACTACCTTTGATGATTCCATTAACAATGGATCAAAACCTTCTTCTAGACATAAGAAGAAAAAAAATCTAAATATTGCTTATAGGGGGAGTTTTGGAAGATAAAACCACCTACCTTTACTGGTGAGGTGAGTATAGTGAGGAAGTTGAGGCATGGCTTCTTGGAACAAGGAAGTATTTCTAGGTACATGATTATGTTAGGATATTTAGGCACTTAGGAGTTAGTTAAGATCAACTTGATCTAATGTGTCGTTAGGTATACGTGTGTTTCTTAGTGTGTTTCTTTAGTATGCATTTGTAGTTAGGTAATTTGACGATCATGATATGTTCCCGATATAGAGTGATCCGACAAATGATATTCTCCTCGATCTTAATGGCTACATTGATCTATGAATTAACACTTTATTGGTCCATAATCTCTATTTAAAGAGCATGGAGGGTCATTTGTTGATGATCGATTGTGAGAAACTCTCTTGTAAATCTCTCTATAAATTTGTATTTTGCATTAATAAATTTCTCCAAGTGGCCACGTTGGCTGGGGTCATGGATGTTTCTCGTAGGGGTTTTATCATGTCAAAACATCGATGTGTTGATATTTAATATGGTTGTGTGAGTGGTTACTAAAGTTGTTTGTCCTCTATTGGAATACATGTGTTGTCAAACATGGTATCAGAGCGCACTTGAAGACCCGCTTCTATTGTAGATCGAGATCATGAAGCCATGTTGCATCATCTTTGGTTTATTCCATTTGCGTACATTTATGGGTTGAGAGGATTGTTCCATTGCATCTATAGCACTCATTTCAATTAGGATCACTTTTTGTTTCACTCAAAAATCTTTCTGTTTGCCCAAGATATGGTCATTTTAGTCGGATCCGGAGGTATAAAGACCGAATACGCCCTTTTAAATTTTTGCAAAGTTAATATTTCAGTTTTATTTCGATTTTCTGCTTTTTTATTTCTAGGTTGCTACTCTTTTTGATCTACATATGCTCTTTTTCTCACACCCTATGTGATCTCGACAAATTAGATACATATTGGAAAGGGTTTTCCTGTCTACATATGCTCTTCGTCATGTGCTCTATGTGAACTTGGTAAATCAGAAATAGAGGGAAAACTTGCATTTTTCGGGTAAGCTAACCGAGATCTAATCCTTGTTGTCATTGAGAAGCAAAAAAATATTCTTGTGTGAAAATAGTTTTTTATGAGCACGCTCTCCAAGGCTATCTTCCACAACAACAACAACAACAACAACCCCAATCCTCCTCCTAAACAATAAATATGTTTTGCACTAGCTCACTTGGTTAAAAGTTACTTTACTTAGTAAGAGGTCTTGAATTCAAGTCTCTCTTTTGTTACTTTTTTTGAAAAAATTCATGCATTCATTGTAAAGTTCATTTCACTTAAGTTATAAAAGTGAATTTTTAAGTTATTTTGCATACAATGTTCATTTGCAAAGTAACTTCATTACATAAAAGTGATTCCCGCTTATTCTATAAAAGCGGGTCATTTCATAAGTAACTTATTTAAAAGTGAGCTTATAGGCACATTTAGGAGGAGCATCGTCACGTGGACCAACTTCTACTTGCCATGTGGCTCTTTGGTTAGCGTTTATACATTTTTTCAAAATGTCACAACTTTGACATCTGAAGTTCGTTTTCAATGCCATTTTTTTCTTTTTAAATAGCCTATTTTTTCAAGATCTTTCCATCCAGGCCATCAACTTCATCTTTTTCTGCATATTTTAATATGGCATCTCCCAGTGATCTTTTGCTTACCAACGACAACCACTTCCAATGGAAATCCCATATGGAGGATTTAATAAGGAGTAAAGGATTGTATCAGATTACCTTGGGAAAAGAAGAAGAACCCATTGACAATGACAAGTACGTCAAATGGATTAATAGGAATGATGAATCCCATGGACTAATCAGAATGTCCATCTCTCATTATTTAAGGTTTCACCTTCAAGGACTTGATGCCCCCGATAAAGCTTGGGAAAAGCTTGAAGTTGTGTTTGGAAAACACAATATTATTTGAGCCCACCAGATAGAAAATCAGATAATGACTTTAAGTCCAAATGATTTTTCTTGAGTTGAATACTATTTATCTAAGTTCAAAACACTTATAATTTTATGTGAAGAGTGTAACATAAAGATGAATGATGAGCATTGCATATATATCATTCTTGCTAAGCTTGGTAGTGCATATTCAATGTTTGTATCTACCTTCTATGTCACCAGAGAAGCTCTAGGGACTTCTTATCAAAAACCCACTCTTGAGTCATTTTGTGATGCTTTGATTAGAGAGAAAGATAATCTTGTGCAACTTGGAGTGATCAACACTGCAGGTACATCCAACAAAGCCTTAGTGGCCTAACATAAAGATAAATCCAAGAATTCTAAGAAGCAACATCCTAACCACAACAACAAGCAAAAAAAAGGGTTCCAAACCCACTCAGCCAACTTCCTCTCCTAATGATGACAAAGAAGCAAAATCTAAAAATAAGAAGACTAACAAACATTGCAACTTTTGTGGGAAAGATGGTCACGATGAGTCCAAATTTTTTAAGAAACTGGCAGGGTTAGAAGCAATGTTGAAGAAGCACAACATCAATATTGATTCTTCTTCTTCTTCTTCTTCTTCTTCTCATGGGCATGCACTTTATGCTTCTGGTTTCTCCTTCAATGCAACTTCTAATTCTTCTTTTGATGAGTGGCTCATTGATTCTAGAGCATCTTATCACGTAGCTAAGGATAAAGCCATATTTTTTGCTCTTAATGAATGTAACACCAAAAAAATATTTGTTGGTGATGATAGATCTCTTAGTGTTGTAGTGTCTGGAATAGTTCAGGTAGATAATGGTCATTTCAATGATGTATTATGTGGTCCAAGTATTTCATGCACCCTTCTATCAGTATATCAAATCACTCATTCAGGTGAAGGTAAAACCATAGAGTTTTCACCTCACCAAGTTGTAATCAAGGATCTCAAAGATCCTCAGCATGTTATTGCAACCGAAATTGCTGATGATATTACCAAGTTGTACAAGTTTGACAACTTTGGGTCATCATCTTTTCCATCAGTTTTTGTTTCTCATAGCGATGACTTAAGCAAAATTTGGCATGAGCGGTTTGTTCATATAAACTATCACTCATTTCAACAACTATGTAATCAACAAATGGTGACTGGTATTCCTCTTGTTTCTTGCAGAGATGGTGTTTGTGTCGGTTGTGTTCTCAATAAACATCATCGAGACAGTTTTCACAAACGTGTCTCTTGGCATGCCTTGACCCCTTTGCAGCATGTTCACGGTGACTTGTATGGTCCACTTTCTTCTCCTTCTTTTTATGGGTGCAAGTATTTCTTAACTTTCATTAATGGATTTTCCGGACGCACTTGGTTTTACTTATTAAAACTTAAGAGTGAAGTTTTTGACAAGTTATTGGCCTGCAAGGCCATTGTAAAAAAACAATTTGGACATCAACTTCAAAGGTTAAGAACAGATAATGGAGACGAATATGTGAACAATCAATTTACAAGTTACAACACTGCACAGGGCATCCAAATGCAACACACTATTCCATATACAACATAACAAAATGGTGTTGCTGAGAGAAAGAATTGCACATTAAAAGAAATGGCTAATTGTATGATCCAATCTAATGGATTAAGTCTAAAGTATTGGGTGGAAGCCATTAACTGTGTAAATTACATAGTAAATCACACTCCCACAAAGGCTCTTAAAAATATAACATCGAAAGAAGGATGGACTAAACTTAAGCTAGATGTAAGTCTTCCCTATATTTGGCAGTGTAGCATGAGCTCACATTCTTGATGAGAAAAGAAAAGCATTGCAGCCTAAAAGTGAGAAGTGTAGATTTGTTGGTTATTTTGAAGATGTCAAAGGTTACAAACTTCTTCAACCTCATTGTAATGAAATTATTATTAGAAGAGATGTTAAATTTGATGAAAATCTCTTGGCATGCGAGCCTAATTCAATGTTTGTGCCTTCTTCGGCCTACGAGCCATCTTCAACATTTGTGCCTTCTTTGGCTTACAAGCCATCTTCGACGTTTGTGCCTTCTTCTATTCTTATTCTGGTTTCTTCTTCTTCAGATGATGACAGTGAGGATGAAAATCCACCTCTGCCTGCTCACCTTCATCTAGATGAGTCCATTGAACTTGAACCTGCACCAGCACCACCACTTCCTAGATGGGTCTGTTCATCACAAGAAGCAGTTGGTGATCTTATTGATGATCCTTCATATCAACATCATGCACATTCACAATTCCAAGGAGCCTCCTCTCTTTTGGCTAGAGTTTCAGAGACTCGTGATCCAAAGAAATTTGTAGAAGCTTCAGGTCATCTAGATTGGGATACAACAATGAATGAAGAGAATCATTCTTTAATGGAAAACGATACTTGGGATTTTGTACCTCTTCCAAAAGGAAGAAAACTTGTCATATGTAAATGGGTCTACAGAACTAAGTATGCATGATATGGAAGTGTTGAAAGACGCAAGGCTTGATTAGTTGCTAAAGGATTTTCCCAAGTTGAAGGAATTGACTATAATGAAACCTTTTCCCCTGTAGCCAAAATGAATTCCATCTGCCTTGTTTTAGCCCTTGCAGCCTTGCATAAATAGGAGGTCCATCAGATGGATGTTAAATCCACCTTCTTGCATGGGGATTTGCAAGAATAAATCTATATGGAACAACCCCATGGCTATGTCTAGAATGACTCTAGCCTTGTTTGTCACCTTAAGAAATCTCTTTATGCTTTTAATCAATCTCCTCGAGCTTGGTATGCCAAAATGGACAACTTTCTTCTTAATACTAGCTTTTCTAGATGCCATTATGAACCCAATGTCTATACCAAGAAATTAGGATGCCATCTCATAATCTTTGTTCTTTAAGTTGATGACCTTATCCTCAAATGTAGTGACCCAAAAAATTTAAACCATGTGAAAACCAACCCTAAGAAGAAATTTGAAATGACAGACTTACACTTTTTGCACTATTTCCTTGGCCTCCAAGTTTTGCAAACCAAGGAAGGAATTTTTCTTTCTCAGTCCAAGTATGCTCGTGAACTTCTTCGTCGCTTTCACATGAAAGATTCTAAACCAACCCCTTCTCCCTTTCAGTCTAGAGTCAAACCTTTTGCCACCTATACTTCTCCTGAAGTTGATGCCACTTTGTATTGTTAATTAGTTGGTAGCCTCTTATACTTGACTCATACTTGTCCTAATATTTCCTTTGTTGTTGGTCTTATTGCCTTGTATATGCAAACACCCCATGAAATCCATTAGAAAGCAACTAAATTAATACATTAGTATGTTCGGGGTATAGTTCATTTCAGAATACATTATTATTCAAGGGAGACTCCTTTATTGGTTGGTTTCACTGATTCAGATTCGACCGACGACCCTAATGATCGAAATTCTAATGTAGGTTATGTTTTCAACCTTGGTTCAGGACCTGTCACTTGGGCCTATAAGAAACAACATGATATTGCTCTTTCTTCAACAGAAGCAGAGTACCAAGCAATGATTAATGCAAGTCAGGAAGCCTTGTGGCTTCGACAAATCCTTTCAAAGTTTGGATTCTAGTAGCAGCGTATGACCAACATCTGGTATGATAATCATAGTGCCATCAAGATCACCAAAGACCATGTTCAACATCAATGCAACAAACACATTGAGGTACACATGCACTTCATAAGAAAAATCATTCATGATTGAGTTATTGAAGTGCTCTTTTTCCCTATAGAAGATCAAGTTGCAGAAATTTTCAGAAAGTCTCTTACATAAGAGAAGTTTTCCAAACTTTGATCTATGTTAGGAGTTCAAGAAGTTGTCATTAATGGGGGATAGGCTCTAATGCATCCTTCCTTCTCCTATTGTGTCTCCTTTGTAAATCCTTCAATCCTATCCCAAGTTGTTCTTAAGAGGAGATGTTAGGATATATAGACACGTAGGAGTTAGTTAAGATCAACTTGGTCTAATGTGTTGTTAGGTAAAAGTGTGTTTCTTTAGTATGCATTAGTATTCATTTGTAGTTAGTTAATCTGACGGTCGCGATATGTTCCCGACGTAGAGTGATATGATGGATCATATTCTCCTCAATCCTAATAGCTACATTGATCTATGGCTTAACACCTTATTGGTCCATGATCTCTATTTAAAGAGCATAGAGAGTCATTTGCCAATGATCAATTTTGAGAAACTCTCTTGTAAATCTCTCTGTAAAAATTTACGAACAAAACAAAAATAAACTAAGTATTGTTATGAACAAAACAAAAATAAACTAGGATTCAACAAGATTTGGAAAGAAGAGAAAAAGGAGAAGTTTGAACAGAGGAAGAAAGGATTTAAGCCTCAACAGTGTAAGTATCAATCAAGAATTTTAAGTCAAACTATCCAGCACGAAGTAGCTTCTAGAAAAAATTTCCATCTCAAGGTAGAAAAAAAACAACAGAATCAGTAGCAGGAAAGCCAAGGGGGCCTTGGAAAGGGCCTCTGAAAGTATTGGGGATGCAGAGAAGAGAATTTACTTAAGGATTGTCCTCGTAGGTAGGAAACTAATAAGACTACCTACAATATACAAGGAGTTGCAATCATGAATGATGTAGCAAAGATTATTCCTAAAATATATGTTGCATTGGAGGATTGACAAGCAGACCACCAAGCTTCAGTGGTGGAAGTCGATGGTAAGATTACCAAGCAAGATATTTCTATTTTAATTGGCTCAGGATCTAGTCATAGCTACGTTGCACCTAAAATTGTTGAGTCTTGTGTTCTTCAAAAGTGCAAGCATAAGAAATCTTGGTTAGTTCAATTGGCTATGAAAGTTAAGAGGAAAATCAGTGAGTTGATAGAAGATTGCCTAATGGAAATGAATGGACTGCTTACAAGGGTTAATTTGAATATTTTACCTTTGGGTTCATACGATGTATTAATTGGCATGGATTGGTTAGCAGTACATAAAGTACGGTCGAATTTCTACAATAAAAATTTTGAGTGTATAGATGGTGAAGGGAATCCAAATTTTGTGAAAGGCACTCTGAGATCCATCTCTATTAGATAGATTTCAGCCTTACAGCTGAAAAGGAGTTTCAAAAAAGGTTGCTAATTATATGCATTTCATGTATTGGAATCAACATAAACCAAAGGGTCAAAGTTCGAAGACTATCCAATACTCTAAGAATTTAAGGATGTTTTTCTAGATGATATACTTGGTTTACGTCCTAAGAGAGACATTGATTTCTAAACTGATCTTGGGCTAGGTTCTGCACCTATATCAACTATTGCGTACATAATGAGTACACCTAAGTTGATCAAGCTGAAAATGCAACTACAAGAATTGTTAGACAAAGGGTATGTTAGACCAAGTGTGTCTCCTTGGGGAGCACCAAGTACTATTTATGAAGAAAAAAAGATGGTACTCTTAGATTATGCATTCATTACAGATAGTTGAATAAAGTGACAATGAAAAACAAGTACCCTTTACCCCAAATTGATGATATGTTTGATCAAGTAAGAGGGGAAAAACTATTTTCTAAGATTGACTTGAGTTTGGGATATCATTCAACCAGGATTAAAGATGTGGATATTCATAAGATAACTTTCGGAACAAGGTATGAGCATAGTGAATTCATAGTGGTGCCATTTTGACTTACCAAGTCATCGACCACATTCATGTGTCTTATGAATAACATTTTTAGTAAGTACCTAGATAAGTTTGTATTGGTATTTATCAATGACAATCCTATTTACTCTGAATTTGAGGAAAAAAATGAGGAACATCTCATATTTGTTTTGTAGATACTAAGAGAGCATCAGTTGCATGCTAAGTTTAGTAAATGTGATTTCTTTCATAAATAGATACAATATTTGGGACACATTATATTAGATTAGGGAATTTTAGTTGATCGAGAAAAGATCAGGGGCATTATAAACTAGCCCACTCTGAAGAATGTGACAGACGTAAGATCATTTATGGGAATTGCAGGATACTACAAGAGATTCATTGAGAGATTTTCAAAAATTGGACATCCTATAACCTCTTTGCAAAAGAAAGGAATAAATTTTGTGTGGTCTACCAAATGTGAAGAAAGCTTTCGATGGTTGAAGCATATTCTAACTAGCGCACTAGTTCTAAAGATTGCAGACCTAGATAAAGACTCCATAATGTGTACATATGCATGTAAGTAAGGAATGGGTGGAGTTATTATGCAAGATAATCACATGATAAGTTATGAATCCAATAAATTGAAAGGAATTATGTTACCAATGACCTAGAACTTACAGCCATAATATATGCATTAAATATGTGGCATCACTACTTAATGGGTAGAAATTTTGTTTTGATGATGGATCATAGTGGATTAAGATATCTATTTGATCAACCTCACTTGAATGCTAGATAGTCTAGATGGTTATCATTTATTACTGAGTATGATTTCGAAATCAAACACATAAAGGGCAAAGAGAACAAGGTAGTTGATGCACTCAACAGGAGCATGCAAGTAATACACTTAGCAACTATTAGTACTTGCGAATCTAATTTGAAGTCCATAATAAAAAAATATTTGTGTGAGGATGAGTACTCCCCACAAATAAGGAAAGGTTTATTGCAAAAGCCACCAAAAAAAATAATATGGTGGATATCGAATGACTACAAAATGATTGATGATATATAAGGATATATTGTACATTCATGATTCAATGGAGTTAAAGAAACTGATCTTGGATGAAATGCACAAGAAACCTTACTTGATGCACCCAGGTTACCAAAAAATGATTAATGTAGTAAGGAAATAATACTTTTGGCCTAGAATGAAAATAGAAGTTGTTGACTATATTGCAAAATGCATAGAATGTCAATGGGTTAAAGTGGAACATAAACATCCAACATGTATGTTGTAACCTTTATGAATTCCTAAATGGAAATGGGAAGTAATCACTATTATTGGATAAATCCGTAAGTGCGGACACAAACCGATCTCCCTAGATCCACCTGGATCTAGAACAAAGCAAAACAAAATAATACTCTTTCCCTAGATTTTAACTATTGAATGTACTAGGAGGTAAGAACAAAGAACATACCTTATGATCGCTTCCTTTGGTCTTTGTTGCTCCCGCTTCGCTCCAGTGCTCTCGTACAATCAAGACCAACAATACAAACCAACCGAAGTGAAAAAAGCACAATCTACTCAACAGTCAATCTATGTATATGATCAAGGAATTATACAATAAAGTGAAAATAGCTTTATGGGAAAGAATCGTATTACTGTATCATATTGAATGTGAAAGAGAGATTACAACCATGGCCTTGATGTCGTAAGGTCCCTTCCAACTATCCTTCGTTCCCCACACACTTCTTGCTCCAAGGATTCTTAAACCATAGATCTGATGGCTACTCACAATCTATCTTGACAAAGCAAATCTCAAAGCCACTCCAACCAAGATAATAATTCCAAGCCACCCAAAGCTCAAGAACCAACAAAGCTAACTTTCTCCATGAGAACTCCTCTCCTTTTATAAGTTGAAGAGGATAAGGTGAGGAGGTTAGGATGATCCCACTAAATCATGAAAGCGAGTAAGATCCAAACCATTCGGATGCCACCTCACCATAGAAGTTTCTCCTTCTAGAAAATTTGAGAAAACGCTCATTTTTCCCACGTGTAGGCATTCTCGCACCCTAGCTATAGAGCAACCTGTGAACATCTCGCACCCTATCTATAGTGCAACCTGCGAGAATGGGTCATTCTCGCACCCTGCCTATATAGCAACCTGCGAACTTCCTTTTTTATAAGGTTTTTACATAGGAAAATGCAACTTCTTTTCTCAGGAAAAGTTCTTCT
>ML779988.1:402801-450125 GCA_009831015.1 Picea engelmannii
GATAAAAGTATACTCGGTTACATTCTCATTGATTTACGAGCATGAGAAAGAACAAAGACCAAGCTCGGGATTGTTTTCATTTTTACGCAAGCTTTAAAACAAAACAAAACTATGCTTGGAATAGATTTTAATTTTTTACACAATCTTAAAAACTAAACTAAATTGTGCTTGGACCTGGTTTCATTTTTACACAAGCTTGAACCAGAGGAAAGCATGCTTGCAACTTCCCAACGCATGGTTGGTACTTAGCCCCCAGCTTAAGAAACTAGTGGTTCTACTTCAGCATGAAGTCCAGAGGCTGGAAGTATTGCCCCCCAAGCTTCGTTTCATCCAACAACAAAGGAGAATGAAATGAAGCTTCAAATACTAGACGAAGGACTTGACTCAAATAGAGAGGGGGAAAACTATTTCATTTTTTAACGAGCTTGACACAGAAACAAGAACTATGCTCGTAACCTCTGTTTCATTTTTTAACGAAGTTGCCACAGAGACGAAAAACTATCCTCAGAAGTGGTTTCATTTTTTAACGAGCTTGAAATCAGAAAACTATGCTCAAAGACCTCTATTTCATTTTTTAATGAGGTTGCCTCAGAGATGCAAAAACTATCCTCGGAACCTTTGTTTCATTTTTTAACGAGGTTGTTGCAGAGACACAAAAACTATCCTTGGAACCTCTTCTTAATCATGGATTCCAAGAGGACAATGCTCTGGAATGACACCATGTCAAGGGACAAAACTCAGTCATGGCTTCCAACAGGTCTTCACTGGAAGGAAGAAACACACTCTGGAAGGACACCATGTCGAGGGTCGCAATAGGAGTAAAGAGATCAGGCTCTAACAACCCTATCGAAGAGATCACCATGTCAACTACTGGATCTAAGTCATCAGAAGTCGAAGCCATGGAAGACAATGCCACATAATTGACCTTTGGTTGGGGTGATACCGTCTGCATATAAGAAACATTTAGGGAAGCAATCCAGTCAGGGTCAATGAATGAAAGTTGATCAACAGTCACAACTCGTCCATCGTGAGGGAAAGATATCACACGAAAAAGAGTAGACGCAATAGCTTTCATGGCATAGACATAATCTTGCCCAAGGAGTAAAGCAAAATCCAAGGGGTCTTGGACTACCATGACGTCAATACAGACAGTTTTCCCTCCCAAAGTTATAGGAAACTGAGGAAGGGTCCCTAAAGGTTGACTAGTTCTTCTGTTAAAATCCAACAGATTCTGCGTAACCGGCGCAAGTGGAGGACAACCCAAAGCTTGCCAAGCAATAGAGGACAAAATACTAACAGATGAACCTTCATCTATCAATGTTTGGGGAACATCCCGACCACAAACCTGTACTGTAATCTGGAAAGGAATGTAAGAGGGAAGACGAGGTCCAGTTAGCACACCCTAATCAAAACGGATGACCTCATTACTTGGAGGGGGTTCCACGTGAGAAGGAGGAATACCTCTCGGCACAGCAGATTATGTATCAACAAGAAAAACATGGGCAGTATCGGGTTTACTCTCTAGCGGGAGAGTAGGATCGACCGATGATGAGATCAGATCAACCACTTGGGTTTCATTCTCCAAGGGGAGAATGGGGTCGACAGGTGTAAACGGATCGACCACTTGGGTTTCACTCTCTGACGGGAGAGTGGGGTTGACCGAGGATGGGATCGGATCAACCACTTGGTCTACTGGTTCATCCAAAGACGTGACCAGATTGACCACTTGATCAACCAAACTGACCGACAGGGGAACTGGATTGATCATTCCATCAACTATAGGTGGGTTGAGAGAAAGCTGACGGTAAGCAGCTGGAAGTTGAGGCTGTGAAACAGTCATGTCTTCCAGTAATTTTGAGGCTTCGTCCATTCGAGAACAAAGGTGAGTGAGATGACTCCCTTTGCATAACATACACGGAAACTTGACTCTACTTTTCTTCTTCCCAACCCTATCATGACTGGTTGACAGAAGGTCATCAGCATGTTGTTCAGAGGCTGATGATATGGGTTGGCGAGGATGTGTAGACCATACTTCTATAACCTTGGGTAGACCAGGGCAATCCTTAAGAAGATGGCTACCCTTACAAAGCCTGCAAGGGTACTTGGGCTTACGAATTGTTTGGGCGATCTTGACATCATCAACACTCCCAACAAGATTAACAGTAACTGGTTGTTTTCCAACATGTTTGACAGTGGTTGGAGGTTTGGATCCTTACTTAATTTTCTTCCTCTTATTCTTCATTTTCTTCTTCTTCTTATTCACCGGGTTACTAGCTTCAGAACTTTCACCCAATGAAGAAGATGGAATGGAAGGCAACCTTGCAAGTGAAGAAGGCGAAGAAGACCTTACTGGTGAAGATAGTGAAGGACCAACATGAGGTTGATGTTCTCGGGGGGAAGTGCTTACAACTGAAGCACTTACTGCATTCGGGATTACCTGAGTGGAAAACAACCACACCGGCAATCCAATCGTGAGACCTGGAAGGCTCAAAGTAGCGATGTGAGGAGGACCAATGTTTCCATAAGAAGGAAAAACAAAAGGTTCCACTAGAGCAGAGGTTTCTTCATTGGTCATTTCGAGAACTGATGCCATTAAAAACAAAAATCCAATATAGAGTCCTCTAAGGAAAACAAACAGCACACGCTAAAAATCTAGTAAGCAAGCAAGCAAAAAAAACCTTCTCACAATGAACGCACTAGTTGGTGATGAAATCCAACGTCGCAGGAACAAAGTAAGAAGGGGCTGAGATAGAGCGGGTGGAAAAGTTACGTTGACGACCTGCTTAACAGACTTACACCTTGGTGCAAGATCCCACACATAATCGTGGGTATACCCTCCAAGGAGCCCGAGTGAGTTTGGCCAACGTCAATTCCAGGTACCGTGAAGACTTGCCCCTTCACAGTCACCTCGTGTAAAGAACCTAGAGAGATAGGCCACTAAGGTTACCAATTACTACAATAAAGCTTGGGGGGATAGTCGACAGTCCGATCCACATGCAAGGGCAGGGTATCTAGCCCGAAATCAACTCGAGAGGCTTCCACTCATCATTGTGGGTATACCTCCAAGTGACCCCCGTAATACGTGCAATCTCTACACCAAGACCAACAAAGTAGGGTGAGTAACTCTGCTAGTCTCAATGCGACCTCGTGATTGACCCTTGTGTGAGAAGGGCTTCCCAGGACAAAATGTAATAAATGGATTTAACCACTCCCTAACTCAAGATTCTATGTTTTTTTGCAGCTTTGGAAAGTTATCTTTCACACCTATTCCAAAGCCCTACAACTAATCTAATGTAGGTTTGCTACCAGAAAGTATAAAAATATCTAATCAATTTTTATGAGCGCTTTATTTTATGGCTGTTGTTACTCAAGAGGAAAATGGCGTGAACAATATGGAGTTTTGACCGACTCGAAAATTATGCAAAGATATGAAGATGCAATCTTTTCATTTCGATGAAAGCTATGCTACGAGAAGGAGAAAACATTTATCATTCCCATATGCACGATGTCCCAAAATATATTCAACTCATCCATATCGAAATTCTCAAGAAATGAGAAAAAGGTGTTGTACACCAATGCACGATTCATGGCCCCCTCCGGCCATGAGGGGGAAATTTTTTCATAATTTAAGATCAAAAAATGCTAAGAATCATGCAATTTCGCTACTTCAAATGCAAGGATGCCCCCAATCTAATATAAAGCCAGAAATTAAACTTTTTGTTTCAAAAATTTCACTAAAAGCAATAATGATTTCTTAAAACAAAGAAACCCAAACTAAAAGTTTTCTTTTAAAACGAACTATTCAAAAGGAATCTGATCTTTCCCTAAATAATTCTAAAGAAAACACGCGCTTTGTAATTGAAAGACACTCAAAGCAAGAGACTAGTCCTTCACAACCAAACAAAGTAAAGATGGCTAAAAGCAACTCAAAGAATGTCAAGAAGACTGTAAGCAGATCAATATAGGCTCCAAAAGTTCAATCCAGTTGTTCAAAGAAAAACTGGGCATCAAAAAATGACAAGACCCAATCCAAAAAATTTCACAAACAAGTTCGCAGCCTAGCAATAGAGTGCAGGTCGAGAATTAGGTATTCTCGCAGGCTAGACATAGGTAGGGTGCGAGAAGTTCACACTGAACCTAACAACAGGGTGCGAACATCAATGATTCTCGCAGTCCACAGACAGGTACAGTGCGAGAATGTCTGTAATCAAAGAAAATTTTGAAAAAGGAGAGGGAATCTAAGTGAACTTCTAGATCCAAAGAGTCTGGATGGATGTCCCACGGACTCAGAAACCAAAAAACAAGCAATCAAAGGAAGGGAAACTAGACTAACTAGGAAACAATTCGTTCCCCAATGGAGTTGCCAATTTTTTTATTGGATAAATCCGTAAGTGCAGACACAAACCGATCTCCCTATATCCACCTGGATCTAGAACAAAGCAAAACTGAATAATACTCTTTCCCTAGATTTTAACTATTGAATGTACTAGGAGGTAAGAACAAAGAACATACCTTATGATCGCTTCCTTTGGTCTTTCTTGCTCCCGCTTTGCTCCAGTGCTCTCGTACAATCAAGACCAACAATACAAACCAACCGAAGTGAAAAAAGCACAATCTACTCAACAGTCAATCTATGTATATGATCAAGGAATTATACAATAAAGTGAAAATAGCTTTATGGAAAAGAATCATATTACTGTATCATATTGAATGTGAAAGAGAGATTACAACCATGGCCTTGATGTCGTAAGGTCCCTTCCAACTGTCCTTCGTTCCCCACACACTTCTTGCTCCAAGGATTCTTAAACCATAGATCTGATGGCTACTCACAATCTATCTTGACAAAGCAAATCTCAAAGCCACTCCAACCAAGCTAATAATTCCAAGCCACCCAAAGCTCAAGAACCAACAAAGCTAACTTTCTCCATGAGAACTCCTCTCCTTTTATAAGTTGAAGAGGATAAGGTGAGGAGGTTAGGATGATCCCACTAAATCATGAAAGCGAGTAAGATACAAACCATTCGGATGCCACCTCACCATAGAAGTTTCTCCTTCTAGAAAATTCGAGAAAACGCTCATTTTTCCCACGTGTAGGCATTCTCGCACCCTAGCTATAGAGCAACCTGCGAACATCTCACACCCTAGCTATAGTGCAATCTGCGAGAATGGGTCATTCTCGCACCCTGCCTATATAGCAACCTGCGAACTTCCTTTTTTATAAGGTTTTTACATAGGAAAATGCAACTTTTTTTCTCAGGAAAAGTTCTTCTCCCTTCTCTCTTTAGGAACTCAGGCCACTGACCCCTCTGAAGGAAACAGATAGGTTTACATCATTAACGATCATAGGGATGACGAAAATAATGTGTAACAATCACCATGGACTTTATCACAAGTTTGCCAAAGACGCTAAAACAACATGATGCCATCATGGTTGTAGTTGACAAATTGAGCAAGGTTGTGCACTTTATCCCTATAAAGTCCACATTTAAAGCAGTCAATATTGTAGAGTTTTTCATGAAGGAAATTTTTAAACTGCATGGAATACCTACCACAATTATATCTGATAGAGTCTCAAAGTTTACATCAAGATTTTTGAAAGGATTGTTTGAATGCTTAGGTACACAGTGAAATTGTAGTATTGTGTATCATCCACAGACATACAAGCAGACAAAAAGGACAAATCAAATACTAGAAGACATGCTTCACATGTATGTCATGAATAAACCAAATATTCGGGGAGACTACCTGCATTTGGTAGAGTTTGTCTATAATAATGATTACCAAACATCTTTAAAAATGAGTCCTTTTAAGGCACTGTATGGGAGAAGGTGTAACACACTTGTAACTTGGGACAACCTGGTAAATATAATCACACTTGGACCGAAAATGTTGAAAGAAATGGAGCAAGAAATCATCAAGATCAAACAAAACCCGAAGATAGCCCAAGATATACAGAAAAGTTACGCATACACAATCAAAATGCATAAAAAATTCAAAGTTGGAGAGCATGTGTATCTTAAAGTGAAACCAAAAAAGAGTTCCCTAGAGCTTGGAGCCTATGCCAAACTTGCACCCAAATATTGTGGACCATTTGAAATTTTGGACAGGATAGGACTAGTAGCTTATAAACTTGCTTTGCCTGCAAATATTAAAACACGTAATGTTTTCCATGTATCTCAACTTAAAGAATATGTCCATGATTTTGATCATGTTATTGATTGGGTTTTTATCTAGGTGGAACCATTAGAGGGAGGGTTCCCGGTACAACCCCTATGCATATTAGACAAGAAAGTCACAATTCTCTGGAACTAATCCATGGCTCAGGTAAAAGTGCAATGGAGGCACGTTGGGCCAAATAAGGCCACTTGGGAGATGGAGGATGGCACGAAAGAGGCATATCCATCATTGTTTTCATCATAAACATTGCTACAATAAAGGATCACCGAGGACGGTGTTATTCCAAGGGGGAGGGGATGTAATATCCCAATTTTACTACTTGAAATGTTTGTAATTAAAATTGTTAAATACTCTTCATGGATATTTTTATTTCTGTAATACCAACACCTTGGGGTAGATATACCATGGTGCTGTGAATATTGTAAGTATTTTATTTTTGTAGTTAATAAAGAAAACGACCAAGACCGACAAAGCATGAGTCCCCAAAGGGGCTATGATACCACGAGAGGGGAGAGGTGAGGGGATCTAAGGGGGGTTTATGCCTAAAAACATATATCTTATGTTACCTTGAACCTTTACTCATTTCAAAATTTGAGTTTGCAAAGTTAAAAGAGGTTATGAGGAGTGGAGGAAACAAATTCCTCAATCTAGGTCATCACTTCCTAAAAGTTATCAATATGTCTTCTTTGCATTCTTGGAACTAGGAAGAAGTTGAGTTGGAACTCTCATTCTATCATTCATGCATGGGAAATTTGAATGGGGACGGGGAGGTTATTAGGAAAAGGAGGAAAAAAAAACTCGAGAGATATTGGACAACGAAAAAAGAGAATTATTCCATTATAGAAGAGACCAGCCATGAAATGGAGCCTTTAGACCTAGAAAAAATGCCAAGAGACCAAGGAAATCCTGCAGAATCTTGTGATATCAACCTGGACCTTTCTATGCACACACTGAAGAGAACTAGAGGGAGGAATTTTTTAGGCTTTATGTAGTAAAGAAGGAAGTGCTCCTTGTGTTGTGTGGGGTGGGTAATGTGGGTGCCTAAGAGTTGCTCTATCCTTAAGAATCTTAGTAGTGAAAATTACTTGGTCTAGACCTATTTACTGTAAATTCAAAATCCTTATTTTCCCACTTCGCCTTGGCGGTATCATAGCCCAACTAGAGGGTGGTGTCCACAGTGGACTACCTATGGTTTGGCAGAAATCTCTCGGTCTCAGCCGATTTCCTGGTCTAAAGCATTCAAAAGATAAGTTCATCCTTGTCTTCTATAATTTATTATATATTTTGATTATAAAATTGTATGGTTGTGAAAACTTTGGTTCTGTGAGAAAATTCTTGTAGGTCATTGTTTTCTAGAATTATTGTTGTTAAATTTAAATTCGGGCTAGTGTGTCTCTATGGAGGGAAAATTTATATAGCTACTGATTTAAAATCTACAGTCATGGACTTGTCTCTCTTGTTGTTCTTATGAGTATTTTGAGAATGAGTAATGAGTAGATTGGTTGTGTCTTATTGTTAAGTTTAATAATGTTTTTACTTGTTAGTAGCCTAACAATCTGTGTGGTTTTGCTCTATACACAGTATCCAAAACTTTGTAATATTAACCTTCAATGATATATGTTAAAGAGATTTTTTTTTTTTTTACTATCTTCATTCTCTATCACAAGCCTTCTATGCATTTTCTTCTTTTTTCATGATATAAGAATGCAATTCGTATAACCAATATAAGGATTTCTTTCCAAAATGTTTCGTCATTTGTGAAATTTTGTCTTTTGATGTGGAGTTTGCACATAACCCAAATTGGGGGAACTTACGGGTTCAATGTATGTTGGTTGTGTATTTCAATACCCATTTTTTGTGCACCAATAAAGTACAAGATGCAATTTTTTCCGTGTTTGAACCATTACGAACTCTTGCAAATGAGAATGTGATATTTAATGATCCATTGAAAGGATAATGTTCCTTATGAACTAAACTTCTCTAATATTAGTTTCATCTGCATGAATCCCAATGTAGGCTATTACATGCTCCTTTCCCTTGAGAGCTTGGTTCTTGTATGCTTTCTTATTGTCTCTTGTGATGTAACTGACATGCTGGTGCTCTTGCCAAAACTCTTAAATTGTTAATTTGATGTGTTTTGCATCTTGCCTTAAGTGGTTATGTTCAAGAGTTTGATTCTACTCTGCCTATTTCTTGTCATCATGTGGATTTCATAGACTTATCTTCTATTTCACCCTATCTTCTCTCTTGGTTTGCCAACGTACGAGATGTTTTTGCTACCCCGGTTTCTAGTTGGTAGATTTTTCTAGTCGTTGATTGTATTGAAATGGCTACTATCTCACCTTATGACATTTTAAATCAATCTCTACACTCTCTGGAATGTTAAACAACATATAATAAACTAATATTCATGTTATGCATCGAGTCTATATGTGTCCAATGGATCCAATTTGGTGTATATCTAGTATTTGTTAATGTTCATATTTTGTGTGTCAATATTTGTTTTTATAAGAGTGCAATTAGGATGATCTTGTTATGACCATCCTTTACCACACTTTTGCTCTAGTGACAGGTACTCACGTTCTAAATCTTTTGTCTAAGCTGTCTCATTGGTTACTGGATCAAGATTTCATATATTATTTGATGCTTAATTATTAGAAACTGTAAGTGATTGACACAAGATAAACTAAATGTGAGATCATAGCTAAATTGATGTTCCAAATTACCAGGGCTTTAATTTTAAACATAATTTTACCAATGGTAGACCATAGTAGGCATTATGGAGTTACAAACATTTACCTGATTGTTTGATTTCATACTTCTACTCTTGGTCCAAAGAAACTTGTTAAGGAGGTATGAAGTAAACATTTTTTTATTGATGAGAAGATTAAATTTGAACATAAGTTTTCCAATGGTTCCAAGCATGTATTTTTTGGGTTTGACAACATTAATTATATTGTCTTACTTCATACTTACTCTCATAAATTCCATTGGAGCCTGATTATTACGATAAAAGTCTTGTATTGCTCTAGAGATTATGGATCATTTCTAAGGTCTATAGTTTCCACATATGTTATTTCAAATATAATTGTTTCTTTTGCATGTAATTTCGTATGGAGTACATGATCTTAAATGTGAAAAGTTTGATAATATGACCCATTTGTTTTAGGGTGGTATTTCACTATGTTATCCCCCCATTCCTAGGGATAACTAAGGAGATGATGTGTCAAGGCTTGCAAGTTGCAGACATGGAGTATCGAGATGCATATCAATAGGCATAACTCTTCACTCCCCACACATCACCATCTAATCGATGGTAGCAACATCCATCACACCCAACCTGGCCCACAAAGGACAACAAGTCTTGCTTCATGAGGTAACAAGTTCGGTGTCGTGGTAAGTGTCATTTTAATATTTGAAGCATTTGAACATGTTGCAAAGGGTCCTTTCTTGATTTTGAAAATGTTTGCTTGGAAATTATGCTTTTTGCCTCATTTTACCTTGGTGGTTGACATGTTGTCCTAGTAAGTGGCTCACCCTTGGGGAAAGGGTTGCTACTAGGGGGTCTCCTTGAAAGTTCATCATACCATTCCTACACATACTTATCACTTTCCATATTGCTTCCCTTTCATTTCCTTATCTTTTGGGTTTTTAGGCATATTGACCTAAGAAGGGCTTGCACCTCATTTCATGGAAAGAAGGGGTTAATAGCCCAGAGGTAGATTGCAACTGCTATAAAATGTTAAAAATTCGCTTAAGTAGTTAAGTGTATTCAGTATTATTTTAACTTTAACCTATTAGAGAAATAATTGCATGCATAAGGATCAGTGAAAGAAAGACATCCATGGTATGCATAAGATTTATCCTCGGAAACCCTCGTGGGTAAGAAAACCCAACAATGCTTCTTCAATATAGATTCTTCAACAAGTACAATGTCTCTCTCTCGAGAGATCTCACCAAACATGAGATAATCAGAAGATAGACCATAAACCCTAACCAGAACAGGGTAGTGCACCACTAGACCAAGATATTCCTCCAAGAGATAGCCAAAAACCCTTCACTAGAACACCCTTACTCTATAGTTGCATCTCCTCCTCAGACTTGCACACTTTTCCTTGTGTGAGAGAGCTTGCGTTGTGTGTTCTCCAAGTGAGGCACCTAGCCTCTTATAAATACAAGTTGTGCTACCTCTTAATTAGGTTAGGGTCGACTTGTATACTTTACCCTTTCTAATTTACAATTGACTTTTACAAAGGCATAATAGGGTCGACTTCTACAAAGGCACAATAGGGACGACTTTTACAAATATAACATAATATTATTCTTTAGGGTTTTGACTTGGTCTAATACAATATTGATACAATAAGAATATATTTCGAAGCTACTCAAACTTCAACACTCCCTCTTAGTAAGGAAGGTATTCTTCTGGCACGATCATCACGACTGCTTTTGCACTTCTGTACACTTGATCATTGACTTGTTGACTTTTCACAAATCTATATTGAAGAAGTTTTGTAACCATGTCAGCATCCAGGGTCTCATCATCCATCCAGAATTTATGTCACCATGGGGATTTAACTCACCGGCTCACACAGAATCTGGCATCTAGTTCGTAAAGAACTAGTAACTCGTTAGCTCACACAAAATTTGACATCTAGTTCATAAAGAACTAGTAACTCACTAGGTCACATAGAATCTGGAATCTATTTCGTAAAGAACTAGTAACTTGCCAGCTCGCATAGAATCTGGCATCTAGTTCGTAAAGAACTAGTAACTCGTCGGCTCACACAGAATCTGACATCTAGTTCATAAAGAACTAGTAACCTCTGGTTGACAGACCAGGAAACCAGTCCATAGTGACTAGACATCTAATTACAAGGATTAAGCAATGCAGTGTGCACGCACTACGCATCTATCCCAAGGCTAGGAATCACCTCCAAACACATATGTTGTCCCACCAGCTTGAAAAGTTGGGTAACTCACCAACCCTGAAGACTCGACATCTGCTAACCTTGTGCGAGGTCATGTTGATTGGTGCCACAATCAATAACGTTCTCGTGAATGACTACCTAATGCCACTGCCACATGTCGATGCTACTGTCCTAGAATCACATCTGTAACTCGTCACTCCCTCTTATTAGGGAAGTCCTTCTGTACCACACCAAGCTTGTCTCTAAAGTACACAAACTTTACTCTAGACAGAGGCTTGGTCAACACATCTTCTATCTGCTCATCTGTAGCGACATACTGGAGCTTCACTGCTCCCTTCTATACCATATCTCTGATATAATGGTACATGATCTTGATATGCTTGGACTTGTCATGAAACACCGGGTTCTCTTTCAACTTTACACAACTCTGGTTATCACACCAGATACAAGTCACCTCTAACTCGAGATCAAACAATCCTGCACGAAACTTTTAAAGCCATATTGCTTCGTTGTCAGCTGAACATGTTGCTATCTACTCTGCCTCGGTCGTATGGAGCACCACACTACTATGCTTCTTGCTAAACCACGAGATCATAGTTGATCCCAAACTGAAGCAACATCCAAATGTACTCTTCCAGTCTGCAACACTATCGGCCCAATCTGAATCAGTAAATCCTTGCAGACTTATCTCATGATCCGATACATATCTGAGTCCATGATCAATTATACCTTTCAGGTACCTCATCACATGTTTTGCTGCAATCAAGTGAACACTTCTCGACTCCACCATATACTGACTCAATGTGTTCACCGCAAAACATATGTCTGGCCTCGTGTTCATTAAGTACATCAATGAACCAATCATCTGTCTATACACAATGGCATCCACTATCTCTGAAGATGTATCACTTAGTAAATTCAGATTTGTCACCATCGGTGTAGGCATGGCCTTACAATCCATCATTTTGAATCTCTTAAGAATCTCTATAACATATTTTCCTTGGTTAAGGAAAATCTCACTCGGTCTCTGCGATACCTCTAGACCTAAGAAGTAATGCTTCATACCTAGGTATTTCATCTCGAATTGTGTAGCTAGCTTCCTCTTACTTTCAGTGATGAGCTTCTCGTCTCCTGTTAGAAATAGGTCATCCACATACAACAATAATATCACTGGTCCACCATCCACAACCTTGAAGTAAAGGTTGGAATCTACTTTACTCTTGGTAAAGCCCAAGCTCACCAGGAAATTGTCAATTTTACCATACCATGTCATGGGTGGTTTCTTTAATCCATACAAGGCTTTATTCAATCTGCACACATGTGTCTCGAAACCTTGTGGTTGCTCCACATACACTTCCTCTTCTATTACACCGTTTAGAAAAGTTGTCTTCACGCCCATTTGGTGTACCTTCCATTTCATCACTACAACATTCACAAGTATAGCTCTAATCGAAGTGTATCTCGCCACATGAGCAAATGTCTCCTCATAATCTATTCCTTCTTTCTGGGAGAAACCACATGCCACGAACCTTGCCTTGTACTTATCGATACTTCCATCTACTGAATGCTTCGTCTTGTAAATCCACTTGGAACTTACCATTGTCTTCTCTTTCGGTCTTGAAACCACATCCCAAACATCATTCTTTACAATGGACTGATACTCTTCAACCATGGCATCCTTCCATTCTTTCTTCTATGTAGCCTCTTCATAATTGGTAGGCGCAGCATCAATAATGTCACTTAACAATGCCACGTAACTAGAGTATGGTCGCGGTCTCTTGCTTTCTCTGAAGTATCAATCTAGAGTACCATACTTCTTTGCATCTTGAATAATTTCTTGAGCCCAAGCTGGTCTTCTCTTCTTAGTATTCATCTCTTGGGATGAATCTACAGGTCTATGTGGCTCTTCCATATCATGATCTTCTAGTGCAACATCGTTGCCTACATCTGTATCTGTAACTCTGGGAGCTTTGAGCTCCCCATCATGGATCTCATTTGTATGATATTGCCTTGATCTACTGAAGGTTGCATCCTCGTCAAAGGTGACATCTCTGCTAGTCTCAATATGTCGGTGACTAGGGATGTAGAATATGTATGCCTATGATATCTCAATGTATCCAACAAACATACCCTTCTTTCCTGAAGGGTCCAACTTCGATCTCTTGTCCTTGGGGACATGCACATACATTGGACAACCAAATATCCTTAGGTGGTTGACCTCTGGATTTTCACCTGTAAACATTTCTTCTAAAGTCTTGTTCCCAAGTACACAGTGGGGACTTTTGTTATGTACATCTACTGCGGTCCTGGCTGCTTCTTCCCACAGATGCATCAATAAATCTTGGTCATCAATCATGGCCTTTACTGCTTCCATGAATGTATGGTTCTTTGTTTCTGCCACGCCATTCTACTGAGTATTGTAGGGAGTAGAGAGCTCCCTCTTAATCCCAACTTCTTGGTAGATGCCTTGAATTCATCTGATGTGAATTCTCCTCCATTATCTAACCTTAAGATATTTATCTTCTTCTCAAAAATGTTTTCAACAAGTGCCCTGAATTCTTTGAACTTGTTGAATAATTCACTTTTAGCTTTCAAAAAATAAATCCAAGTTTTACGTGAGAAATCATCAATAAATGAAACATAGTATACATATTCGTTAAGTGAAGTGGCTGACATCGGTTCACACACGTCTGAATTTATGATGTCCAAGGCTCCTTTGGCTTTTCTATCATTGTTTGGAAATGGTTTCCTCACGTGCTTTCCTTGTGTGCATCCCTTGCATATGCCTTCACGATTCACTTGGATTTTTGGTAAACCTGTCACCATCTTGCTCACGATTGGTAGTGCTTTGTAATGTATGTGAGCAAATCTACTATGCCATATCTCACTTGGAGTAATTGTACTGTGTACTAATGTCGAGTTTGAATGTCCCTTCAATTTGTATAAACTTCCCTCTTGAACATCAATAACCACAACATCATCAATAGGCTTTCCTTTTGGCCACATGAGAACTTCATCATCAATGAAAGAAACTCTAAATCCTTTCTCATTCAAAGCTGAGATAGAAAGGAGATTCTTATTCAAACTAGGTACATACAAAAAATCCTTCATCTTCATAGGTTTTCCGGAATCCAATCTGTAAGATGTTTCTTGTACTCCTTTAATGGGATAATGATAGTCATCATCGAGCTTCACCTTGTGAGGTGAATCCTTCTGAACTAATTATTAGAAAGAATACTTGTAACCTATCATGTGCTTAGAAGCACCATTATCAATAAGCCATGTGTCACTTCCATGAGTGACTGTACCTGTAAGAGTTGATATCAATACATATTCTTCCCTTGAGTCATCTTCTTTGGCTCTTTCTTTATCAAGTTCATCTTCTTCTGCGGCATGAGCATGATGTCTTTTATACTTTCCTTTTTTGACTTTACCTTTAGAGTTGGGACAGTTTATTGCAATGTGTCCCATCTTTTGACAGATGTAGCATTTGTAATTTGAGAAATCCTTCTTAAACTTGTGTGTCTTTTGTAATCCACGAGGCTTCTTGTGTGAGTGAACTTCCTTCTTGCTCTTTCCTTTTCTTGTATGAGTTGCTAGAGCTTGATTTTCCTCATCACCTAGTTTCTCTTCTCTTGCTACCAATCTAGCTTCTTCCTAAGTGCAATCCTCCCATAGTCTGCTAAACCTTGTTAGCTTTCTTCTTGAACATATTCCCTGAATGAATGATTCCCAAGATCTGGGGAGACCATTCAATGTAGTCATTACCAATTTAGCTTCTTCAATTATGTCTCCAATGGATTCAAGTTGTTCTTTGATTTGAGACATCCTTGTGAAGTAGAATTGAATAGTCTATGAACTCTGCATATTCACATTCTTGAGTTGTGTCCTCAAGATCATCTTCTCGTTGATATTCTTGCCTTCATATAATCGAGATAAGGCATCAAACATTTGCTTGGGAGTTGTCAATGATGAGACATGAGGGATCAAATGATCCTTGATAGAATCAATAATGATTCTCTTTGCCTTAACTAGGTTCTTTTTGTGCTTTGCCTTGGCCTCATCTTGGTCTGGTTCTCGAACTTCTTCTTTGACAAAATCTTCTATATCATTCTCTTCTAGAATGAGCATCACTCTATACTTCCATGCTCAGAAGTTATCAACACCCTCAAGCTTGGTATTGGGTGCCATCTTGTCCTTGAGCGGTAATACAATAAAAAAAATAAAAACTTTTTAAAGAAAGATTTTGAACTTACCGGAGAGTGTGTTATGCCAAGGTGAACTTTTCCAACTTCAATTTATAGCTGCCAAGACGTCTTGATCTAACGTTTATGAGGAAAACCTAATTTTTCAAAATGAGGATTTTGGAATTCTAATCCAAGGGAAAGGTGCGCCCTCCTTAAGAAAACTCCTTGATAGATTTACTTTGACCAACATCCTCCATAAAGTGGGAGAAATCACCTTCTAGGGTTTTATGCAGTTGTTGTAGTTGCAACACAAACTGGAGTTTTTCAATCTTTGTCAAACCTAAAAATCTAAACCCAAGGAAAGATGTGTTATGGTTAGGGGAGTCTTCCTATGGTCTTGATTTCCCTAGCAAGTCCTTCTAGACTGTGAAAATGGCTTCTTTCAGGCCCGCTCTGAAACCATGTTAAAATTTTGCTTAAGCAGTTAAGTGTATTCAATATTATTTTAGCTTTAAACTATTAGAACAATAATTGCATGCATAAGGATCACTGAAAGAAAGACATCCACACTATACACGAGATTTATCCTAGGAAACCCTCATGGGGGAGAAAACCCAACAAAGCTTCTTCAATATAGATTCGTCAACAACTACAATGCCTCTCTCAAGAGAGATCTCACCAAACAAAAGATAATAAGAAGATAGACCAAAAACCCCAACCAGAATAGGGTAGCACACCACTTGACCAAGATAGTCCTCTAAGAGATAACCAAAACCCTTCACCAGAACACCCTTACTCTGTAGTTGCGCCTCCTCCTCAGACTTGCACACTTTTCCTTGTGTGAGAGAGCTTGTGTTGTGTGTTCTCCAAGTGAGGCGCCTAACCTCTTATAAATACAAGTTGGGCCACCTCTTAATTAGGTCAGGACCGACTTGTATACTTTACCCTTTCTAATTTATAATTGACTTTTACAAAGGCACAATAGGGTCGACTTTTACAAAGGCACAATAGGGCCGACTTTTACAAATATAACATAATATTATTCTTTAGGGTTTTGACTTGGTCTAATACAATATTGATACAATAAGAATATCTTCCAAAGTTACTCAAACTTCAACATAAAAGAATAAGAAAATTATGTTAAAAAGAAAGTGAACATAGCAAATAAGGAACACCAAAAGTCGATCCAACTAATTGAGCTCTACTCATTCAGTGCTCGCCTTGGTCCCAAAAATAATGCTAAAGCTTGGAAACCCTTAAAGGGAGACCCTCAAATTTGCAAATTAAAAATGAAAGCAGGGATTGAAAAGATGGCAAGAAGGGGTTTGGAAAAAGGTGGCACACAAATATTGGGTGACTCAAGAGCAAGCACACCCTCTACAAAGGCACCCATAAATGAGACAATATGAGCCCTTGTATGTCAAGAAACCCCATGCCCAAAAGTCACACCCCCATCCACCTCATACTCTTTTACATGACTTAGAGAGGTTACATGACTTAGAGAGGGTCATCTTGGGAAACACTCCTTGACTTGGGGAATGATATACCCAACAAGGCACCATGACAACCCTCCGATACTTAAATTTGTCAAGTTGTATAAGGTCTTTGAGCATTTCCTTATTTTGAAAAGAGGGGATTTGATGCACATGTTTGGGTGGTTCTTTTCTTAAATATGAATTACTTAGCATGACGTTTGTGACTTGTGGACCCTTAGAGGGTGTACTTGTTTGTCTTTGCAAGACCTTGTCTGGTGAAAGCTTGTTCGTGGAGGCACAAGGTTGCTTGGACCTTCATAGGGGCATGAAGCCCATATGTTGGATGATGCACCCCCTCTCATTGGACACTTGGGAGGATGAACGTTGCCTTTGGAGGCACTTGGACACCATGAGATGATTACATGCTAGCCCCTTGCACCTCAACGTTGGCCTTGGAAGGCCTAAAATGTCATCTTCTATGCCCTAGACGTCACATGGAAGCTAGGTTTTTTTATGGGTTTCTCATGGTTAATGGTGATGTGACATGGTTTGACGGAGTGAGAGACACTTGGAATGCACTAGAGCACTTGGTGGCAGGGCACATGGCCTTTGGAGGCCCAACGATCTTCACCAAAGGGTTCAACGTCCCTCTTAGAGGCCTAACATCCCTTTGGGGCATGATGTCACCCCTAAAAGGGGAATTACTTTTTTTATTTTTTGTAATTTTAAGTTGCAAAAGGGAAAATAGAAGAGATCGGCCTCTCTAATTTGTTGTTGACATTTTAAAAAGTAGCCAAATTGGTTTTAGGCGACCTCATATAAATAGAGGTCACCTCGGTGTCTTTTTATCATCGTGTACTTGAGAATTACATACTTTCTTGGCTGAAATTTCCGCCCTACTTGGGAAAATTGCTCTATCTATTTCTTGGTGGATTGTGGATGCTATTTACTTGTCTATTGGAAGGAAGGCTAAGGCACTATCTCTTGATGCTTGTTTCTTGGTAATGTGATGGAATATTCTTGATAAAGAAGGGTTTTTCATGCTATCTCTTGAAATTGGTAAGGAATTTATGCATAACTGTATTGTTTCTTCTTGTTTCAAGGTTAATTTGTCTAAATCCTAGGAGGAGTATAAGGGAATAAACCCTCCATCAAGATCCATTTTTATTTGTCATTGAAAGAGTTATTTTGCAAAGGTTGCTACAATGAGTAAAAGGGATTGCATCCTTGTAGATTTACCTTGATAGGTTTTGTTTGATCTAGGGAGCAAAAAAGATTACACCCCTAGAGAAGTAAAAATCCCTAGCTCATACACAAGAGACTCCATTAACCCAATTTATAAGGCACTAATATACTTGCATTGGAGATTGTATATTCATGCATTGGTATACGTGAATTTTTGAGATATTGCAATTGTTCAAGTTGGATCTATTTCTACATGCTATAGGATTTCTTGTGCCCCAGAGGCATCTTGATTGGCCAAGTAAATCTCTTTGTTGTTATAAATTAATTCTACAACCATTAGGGTTGCTGCAAAAACATCTTCTGTTCACTCATTGTTCACTTTTCTACTGCTAAAAGTCACTAGCAAGCTGCCATAATTGTTCTACTAATTGAGTGTTATATTTTGGGTGGATTGTTTGTTGATTTTGGTGGGTGGATGTTGTTGCTGCAACAACAGTTTGCTACAACCATAAGGTTGTTACAATACTTGTCGATAACTCTAATTAACAGCCCCTCAAATGCTACCAAATCTTGCTCTAACTATTGGGAAATCATCTAGTCATTGCTAGCTTTGTTTCCATCATCTTGCACTAGGTTTTGGTAGTCTAATTTGCAGCTGATCTAATTTTTTTACTACAGAAAATATATTTCCATGCTACTGCAATTTTGGGACAACAAGGTTTCTTGTTGATTCCCCATTGGTTAAAGGCTTTGTTTATCATCTATTGTCTTGTTTTGGGCAGGGCTAACACTATTTTGTAGGTACACAACTTTGGCAAATCATTCACCAACCATCAAGACTCTTTATCAATCCCTTTTCCATCTCCTAATTCCGACCTCTAGGGGAATCCTCTCATACTCCTTCACTTTCCATCTCAATCCCCCTAGGGTCACTCGAGATCCCCCCCTTGTGGTGATTTTCATCATCACTAATGTGAGGAGAGTGTTTATCTAAGGTGACAGTGGGCAAATACTCCCATAGTTGTCACACCTTTGTGGTTTGGGTTGGGCTTTTCCCAAGCTACAATATGTGCGATAACACACTCATCAATCTTGTTCTTAGAACATAAGCTTATGATTCTTGTAGAGTAAAGTTCTCTTGGTTTAATGTTCATTGCCAATGATTCATGGAAAATATGAGCATTACTTTTAATTCCCATCAATAATCATCTTTTCATTCATGTAAGAAGTGTAAGAAACAAAAAAACAGTGATGCTCGTAATTATGAAAGATTATGCTCCTTATAATTGTTTATTTATTTATCTAGATATAAATTTTAATATGGAAGAATTGAATGCCCATTCCCATTTCAGTTCCTTGAAGAAGACTTATAAGATCATTTTAACCAAATATGAAATTGTTTTTTATTCCAATAGTTGCATGCCTAGAGAAATACAGTCGATTAATGCTTTGATGGTATCTAGTTTTAACATGGAAAGTAATTGTGCTTGTGCTTGTCTCTCCATGTTTTGGAGGGTTGCAATTAATTATGCAAATCTATTTCAAACAACAAAGTTTTCATTAAACATTGCATATTCTTAGAATTGCTTGTTTTCTTTACTTCTATAAGCTAGCATGGAAGAACTGTTGTTCATACTAAAGTCACCAGACTCAGATTGAAAAAAAGAAAGAGAAAAACGAAAAATTTGGTTGTTAGCTTATGGATATATTACAATAGCACACTAAGGAATACAAGTGTTGGGTAATGGATAATAAAAAGGCACTGCTAATGAAATTACTGAGTTGTTAAAGGCCATGTTTGTTAGGATGGATGCCATGGAAGCAACTTTGACGAGAGGAGCAATAACATATCTTTGTGATGTGAGTGATGATGAATAGGAACTAGAAGTTCCACGAGAAGAAGTCAAAGAAGCCCAATCTCTAGAGGAGGGACTTCTAAGGGCATTGATAAATTTTAGAGGCTGGCCAAAAATGGAAATTCCCAACCTTCTTGGGAAGCTTAAACCTAGAATAACTCGTTGACTCGATTAGAGAAATTCTTTGATTTTAAAAAAAATCAAAGACCCTGCGAAAGTGAAGCTTGCATGCACCAGGTTGAAAGGTCATGCATCCCCACGGTGGGGTAATTTGAAATTGGAGATGTAGAGAAAGGGAAAGGATAAGACTATGGCTTGGGACAAAATGGTTACTGTGTTGAAGGGTAAATTTCTATTGGTGGACTACTCTTTAAATCTATTCAAGAAGCTGGGAAACTTCAGACAAAAGGAGATGACTGTGAAGGAATGCACCAAGTAATTTTATTGGATGTCCATTAGATCTAGACAAAGTGATACGTGTGATAAGACCGTTGCTAGATACATTAATGGCCTTTGATATTTAATCTAATATGAGCTTAGCATGGTAAGGATTTGGTCTATTGCGGAGGCGTACCATCTTGTTTTGGAGGTAAAAGATAAGTTCTCCAAAAAATAATAGAATTCCTCTGGTAAAAAAATGATGGGAAGAGGTAAAATCATGTTTGGCCCAGGATAAACAAGTAGAAGAAAAGGAGAAGAGGCTAGCACAGTTATCACTAGTAGCTAACAATTCAAAGGAAATTATGAATACCTTACAGGTCGGGGAAGTCCTAGAGGTAGAGGAGGAATCTTTAGTGGAGTGTGCTTCAAGTGTGGAGCAAAAGGGCACCAGGCTTATGCGTGTGCAAATAATTTGAATGTCAGTAGAAGACAAGAAGGTAAAACTCATATCTCTCAAGGAGGTTCAACAATTGGATCTATTGTGGGAGACAACATCAATTATATTTATCAAGAGTGTATAGAAAACCTTATGTTCAAGAGAGTGTTGTTGGAGTCAGAGTGATAACTTGAGGAGAAAGGATTGGAGTAGTGAAAAAAAACTTTAAAAGAAAATGCAAGATTGGAGGTAAGTGTTATTCATTCATAGTTGACGGAGATGGTACTAAAAATCTTATGTCTATCAAGGTGATTCAAAAGTTGAATTGAAAAGTAGCCCACACTCAAATGCATATACAATATCTTGGTTGCATAAGGGACATCATGTCACTGTGTCAAAACAATGCTTGGTAATTTTCCACATGGGAAATTACCATGACCGAGTTCTATGTGATATTGTGCTAATGGATGCTTGTCACCTTTTATTGAGAAGGTGATGGTAATTTGACTAGAAGGTTGTTCATGATGGGGTAACAAATATCTTCTTGTTGGAGAAAGGAAAAAATAGGTTTAGGTTACTACCCATGAAGGAGGGAACATGAGACATCAATAATAGCTACAACAATGGTAATGAGCAATGTCATGTACAATAAAAATATTTTTGAAAGAGGAGAAGAGGGTGAAATGATATTTTGCAATTTTGCCAAAGAATGTTAAATCTACATCAGAGAAGAGCAATACCCAATAAAGGTTGCACAACTATTGATAGAGTTGAAGGAAGTGATATCAAATAAACTTCTAAAGGGATTATCCACATGGAGGAGTATTTTCTGATCAAATTGATTTTATTATTGTTCAAGTTTGCCAAACAAGGCACTATAGATTGACTCAAGTTGAAAGTGAGGTGATTAACAAGAAAATGTGTGAGATATTGGATTGACAATTGATAAGAGAAAGATTGGGCTTATGTGTAGTGCCCTTTATACTAGCACCAAAGAAAGGAGGAGAGTGGAGGATGTGCATTGAATCAAGGACCAATGACAAGATCGCCAACAAATATCAATTTCCATTGCCAAGAATAAATGATTTGATGGATTGTTTGAGTGGAGTGAAGTGCTTATGAAAGATTGATTTAAAGAGTGGGTATTGCCAAATTTGAATTCACGATGGTGATGACTATAAGACAACCTTCAAGGAAAAGGAAGGAATGTATGAATGATTGGTCATGTCATTTGGGTTGACAAATGCACCAAGTACTTTCACGAGGTTAACGAATGAAGTGTTGAAGCCATACTCATAAAAGTTAATGGTTGTATATCTTGATGATACATTGATTTTCAACAAAACCAAAGAAGAGCACATGATGCATTAGAAGCAAATGTTGGAGTCATTGAAGCTAGAGACATTGCTAATAAATATTCAAAAGTGTTCATTCATGAAGGAGGAATTAATGTACTTGGGATTCATGATATGTCAAGACGGGTTGAATATGGATCTTGAGAAGGTAAGAGCCATTAGGGGATGGCCTACACCAAAAATCACATTTGAGGTAAGAAGCTTTCATGGTTTGGCAAGCTTCTATAGGAAATCCATTAAAAATTTTAGTGGCATTTGTGTGCCACTACCAACATGCATGAAGAAAGGAGAGTTCAAATTGAACATAATAACCCAAAGAGGTTTTGAGTTGCTAAAGAAGAAGGTAACCATGAAAATAATATGGACGTTTGAAAAGTGTTCCAAGTGGATTGTGATGCCAACAAAACAACGATTGGTGTGATGTTTAGCCAAGAAGGTAAGCCCATTGCATTCTTCAGTTGAAGTTGAATGAAACATATAAGATATATTCTATGCATGGTTAGAAGTTTTATGCCATCATCGAAGCATTGAAGAAGTGGTTGCACTACTAGTTGCCCAAGGAGTTTGTCCTTTACACTATCCATCGAGCATTGCAATAAGCAACCAATAAAAAGTTAAATCAACAACATGTGAAATGGGTTGAGTTCTTACGTCCCACAAAGCTACTCATTTGTGCTGAAGCATAGATCTAGAAGATCGAACCTAGTTGCTAATGGAAGAAGAACAATGTTGTCAATTACCATGACTATGGAGATGGTAGGGTTGGAAGAAATGAAAATCAAGTATAAGAAAGAGATAGATTTTGTTGAAGCATGGAAGGCCAACAAAGAACCATGGAATGAAGACTGAACTCCATACTTATATTTCTTTTTAGGATTAAAAAATTATGCATTCTAATAAGCTTAACGAGGGAGAACTTCATAATGGTGATGAGTAGAGATTTTGGAATGGAAAAGACCCATGCATTCATCGAGGAGCACTACTATTGGCCTCAAATTGCCAAAGAGGTGAAGAAATGGTTTGAAATTTGTAGAATTTGCCAACATGCAAAGGGGAAAAGTCAGGATATATTTAGATTGTGCAAGCCATTTTCAATAACGGAAGTGCTAGGGGAAGATGTCAATGTGGATTTCGTGTTTGGATTTCTAAGAACTTAGGGAGGCAATGATTCCATCTTCGTAGTGGTAGTCAAATTCTAAAAAATGACACATTTCATTCCCCACAAGAAAGCTAGTGATGCAACAAACATAGTTGTTTTATTCTTTAAAGAAATAGTTTATTTTCATGGTTTGCCTAGAAGCATAACCTTATACAAGGACAACAAATTTATTAGTCATCTCCAAAGGACCTTGATACAAAAGTGCATTTTAGTTTTGCATATCATCCACACACTGATGGGATAGCTAAGATAGTGAATATAAGCCTTGAAACTCTATTGAGATGTATAGTTAGAGAGGAACTGGGATAATGGGATTTGTTGTTTGCACATGTAGAGTTTTTGTACAACAATTTGATGAATGGGTCTATGAGAGAGAGTAATTTCTAGACTGTGAATTGTAGGTCACCACGAGGAGTCACTGATTTGGCAAGCCTATCTAAAACAAACAAGAGGAGTGCATATGCATAGTCATTTGTTGAGCATATGTAGGTAGTGCACAACTACGTGCAGTGACTGTTACACCAAAGCAACCAAGGATACAAACTAAGAGCTTACAAGAAAATGAGAGTGAAGTATTTTTCATTTTTTTTTAAATGGAAAAAATCTTCCTTTAACTATTAATGAGATTGATATGTACCAAAAAACGAAAAAAGGAGTGGGCTGCCTAAGCATCCTTCAGGAGTAGAGAAAAATGCATTAGGAGCATGGGTTGACAATCGCCAAAACACCCAAGTGTCAGAGTAAAAAAAAAGGTTGACTTGAATCATGCGGCCATTACATGAACATTCTACGAATCTTGTGAGCAATAACTCACTTCTCTTTTTACCAGGGCAGTTTGTTGTAGGAGCATCTTGCCCATTCACTGGAGAAAACCATTAATAGTCGCTTCTGAATTGCTTTAGTTCACACATTAGAGATAATTTGGAGGAGAACACACTTTCTTCTTAGTCGCTAAATCGTCAACAAGAACTATGGTTGAGATCCCGCAAGATGTTTGGGAGGTAGGATGGTTGGAACACAAGAGAAAGAGCAGATAAGTACGCCAATCAACCTCTCCTTCATTCATTGTCTATAATCTCTTCCACATGAATAAAAATTGGAGACAACGATTCATTAAAGAAGTTGGGGGGACATTCTAATCTTGAAGAGCCCCCTCATGATGTTGGAGTATGTGAAGTCAACACCCTTTGTGTTGGTTGTTGGGGTGGTTGGAGGAAGTTAATGCTAGAGTGAATTAGGGGGAAAGACGAAGAAAAGAGAAGGATGACCATTCATTTTGAACTTACAAAATTGAGAAGAGACATAAATAAGAGAGGAGAATAGAAGGCAAATGAAGGGGAGTCTTCTAATAACAACAAAGAAGAAGGGTGATTAAAGTGAGAGAACTAATTCTCGATGAACTCCATTATAAGCTTAGTTGAAACCTAGACCATCAAGCATATTTTTGTTAATTGGCAAGGGATAGTGGCCAAGTTAAAAAAAAACCAGTAAAAGCTTATTAAGACATAAATGTAATTTTTGAAAGTTTTAAAGCTTTAATTAATACACTAATAATATGTTTATGTTTTAAGTTTTTCTCTATTATGTATTTTTATTTAATTACACATCGCAAGTGTGCTTCCATTTACATTACTATGTGCTTTGCATTTGAATTGGCTTACACCAAATTACTCTAACCTAATTGCTTTTACATTCATCGTGAATTAAAATTAATCAATGAACAATAAATGGAGACAATAAAGAAGGATGATTTGAAGAAGAAAAGTACATTACTACGAGCGGGAAATTAAAATTAATGATGAACAATAAATGGAGACTAATAGAGAAAATAAAGAAGGATGATTTGGAGAAGGAAAGTACATTACCAAGAAAGGTGAAGTAATAGTTATAATAATCCAAAACAAAACTTGGAGCAATGAGGGTTACTTTTAGAATTGAATTTGAGAAACAATAGAGAAGAATGATTTGGAGAAGAAAAATACATTATGAGGGGGAAAGTAAAATTAATCAATGAAGATTAATAGAGAAAATAAAGAAAGATGATTTGGAGAAAAAAATTACATTACTAATAAAAGAGGTGAAGTAATAGTTATAATAATCCAAAACAAAAATTGAAGCAATGAGAACCAAGTTTAGAATTGAATTTGAATTAACTGTGCTAAATTATCATAAAATAAATTGCTAAACCTTAGCTCAACTAGAGTACTATATTGTTTATTATTTCTATAAATATGTAATTTGTTCATTCCAAATTTTACTGGAATACCCTTTCACTTATAATCCAAAGCCCTTAACCACCCGGTGTGGATGGTTAACAGCCAAGACTCTTTATCGATAGGAGATTATTTTGTAAATAAATTACATGGTCTTTGCAACAACAAATACAAACACTCGTCTAAACCCTTTGCAACAACAAATACAAACACTCGTCTAAACCCTTTGCAACAACAAATACAAACACTCGTCTAAACCCTAGGTATAGTAAACCCTATCTCGTCATTTTCTTTCTTTATCATCTGTTTACCTTTAGGGTTTGGGAGAGGAGAGGAGAGGAGACGAGACGAGCCGAGCTGAGCTGAGGCACGAAGAGGGCTTCTTGTGAAAGCATCTGAATCGAAATGGGTAAGAAATCAACTACTGATCTTCATTGAATTTACAGTCTGAAATCCTTAGTATCCAATGGATCCCATTTTAGAACCATTTTAGTTTCTCAGAGTGTGTTTTGCTTTGTTAATACGTTCTTTATTATTTGTTTTGGGCAGCCAGGATTAAGGTTCACGAGCTCCGTAATAAGAGCAAAGCAGAGCTGTTAAATCAGCTCAAGGACCTCAAGGCCGAGCTTGCCTTGCTCAGGGTCGCGAAGGTTACTGGAGGAGCGCCCAACAAGCTCTCTAAGATGTGGGGTTTAGTTCCCTTCTCCCCCTTTGGCTTCCCAGCATCTGTTTGTGTATTTTTAAATTACATTGCATTCTTTAATCTGTTCGCAAATCTTCCTTGCTTATTTACTCGTTCTTCAAGTCTTTTCTGCGTATATCTGAATTTAAAAAAGTGACGTGGGCGCGCTTTGTTTTGCAGCAAGGTCGTGAGGCTATCAATAGCCCAGGTACTGACTGTGATTTCTCAGAATCAGCGATCTGCATTGAGAGAAGCATACAAGAAAAAGAAGTACTTGCCTCTTGATTTGCGTCCCAAGAAGACTCGTGCTATTAGGCGACGCCTTACTAAGCATCAGGTGTGCTTGATTTGCTGTAAACTCCATGGAAATATATTGTATGCGTGTTTGTATAAACAGAGGCAACTGTTCATGTAGACTTTATCCTGCACTCTCCTTTTGTCTGGTCATATACTAAGCTATATTGAATAATCTCTAGGGTTTTCTCCTGATATAATGCTTGTTTTGGATTTGGAATCTCAATACTTTTGTGAATGCCTTGTGAATGCCTGGGAGACACTCGGTGGTTCTCTGAGTCAAATTTAGAAAATCACTGGCTTCATTCCTTAAATTGTGAAAAAGACAAAAAATAACTGAGGCGGCGTGTCTTCTAGCCCTACACATATTTTATAATTGACACAGTTAATGGATCAAAGTTCTTAAAGTCTCGGGAAGGGCAAACGATGGGATACTTTTTTTTATTTCAGAACATTCAGAAAACATAAACTGATACGATTATAGTTATTTGTGCGCGATTTTAAATTTTTGAAATAGGATTCTTTAATATTTTGTTCATTTTAATTTTTGCCATAATGAACAAAGCGTATTATAGAGAACATAGGGCGCAAAGAGGCTGCTACCATGAGCCTTAGTCTGGAAAAATTAAAAACCCCTTCTCTCTAGATCCTCACTACATAGAAGTCATAAAACCTGTGTTATAAGCAATACTTAGAGTGGAGACCCGAAATGCCGTCTGGGGGTTGACACGGATGGGATATGGCTTGGATATGCCACTACAACGTTTGGCGACTGTATCTGGATTTCGAAAATGCCATACCATCTTTTGAGATTCTCGCATTTCTGCCCAAACTGTGAATTGTTCCTGAAGTCTGAGATGTTTCTAATCTGTAAGCCTGTGTTTCCGGCTAAAAAAGGTAAAACAGCATTTAAAAAACCTAAAAGCAATCTTATAAATATCCCAGATGGTATAGAACTTGTATTAATGAACTTATCATTAACTTAAATTTTAACATTAAGAGTCAAGATTTTAAGATGTTTGGTGGTGGATTCAAGCACACTAGCCCTTACTAGCAGAAAGTAGAATTTGGGGTGTTTTTCAGCATTTCAGCTTGCTTAACAGCTTTTTCAGCATTTTAGCATTCCAGCATTCAGGGTTTTTGCAAACAAAACATTAGAGCCCAAATTCTCCTTGTCTAAGAAGGAATCTGGAGTGATGGGACATGTCCTAGGCTGAAACCCCTTATATGATTTTTGAGGGAATGCTTATACTTGAAATCTGAACCACAGCTGTAATACCAGAGCGTCCCACAGTTATTCTCATGGGTGCACCAGTCACCCCTAACAGCAAACGTTCTGTTGCACTTGCATCACATGAAAGGCTTGATTCTGTGCTTTTGTTTGTAATGTATGCAGAGTGCGGAAGTCCTTTAATTGTATGGCCCTGGGATGTTTTATGTTATTCTTGCATCCATGTGTAAAGCAGTAGCATGGAGGCCTAAGCAATATTGCTGTAGGCTGTGTGCCTCACAATGCTTCTGGCCCTTTCCTGTTTTTCAATTCATGTCCCCACATATGCATCTGCACACACAATCACAACTCGATCCGAATCGAACTTATCACCTCAAATCCTTCCAATCCAATGGATTCCTATGTTTTCTGTTTTTCATTGCAATCAATTGAATGCATCTGCACACAATTACAACTCAATCCATATCAAAATTAGCACTTCAAATCCTACGTGGCCATTTTTTTTATGTGGAAGATATTATGTGAGTGCATGTTGGTTAAACAACAATCAAATAAACCGTACTATAAAATCTCTTGATTACAACCTACTGTTATGTTATGAGAAACCAACATCAATACAGACTCACCATTAAATACATCTTGATTGTGAGACCGAACCCTAACACAATAGGGCTTCAGCTATATTGGCCATCCTAGAAAGAATCCATGCATCTTAAAAGCATGAACCCTGACACATAGGGCTTCAGCTGTTGGGCATCCTAAAAAGAATATGCATGCATGTTAAAAGCTCATGCATCTAAAATGCTTAGCAGAATGTTTACCTGAATTATAACAATATGTTAAGGAAAACAATACAACCCTGAATCATGGATTTCGTGAATAGATCAATTTTTTTTAACATTCAAGTTATGAATTTGCTGGGCTGCGGTTAGTGGTTGGATGGAATATGGTACTTACAAAGAGCTCAAGCTGAAACCCCAACTGATATACAACCCTTGTCTGTAACTTGATTTCCCTTTGTCAACAAAGAAGCTTAACCCATATCTTATCAATCAAATTGATTTAAATAAATGTCAATAGAATAGTTTAACTTTTTAAGAAGATACTCAAATTAGGTGTTGGCTTCATTGCAAGAGGGTTGTTCACCTCTGGTCTGCACTATACTCTCCTTGTCTGCTTCGCTGGAATCAGTACTCCTCAAGTTCGGTTTAGACTTTTCAGACAAGCTGTTAGTAGGTCCTAGATGCAGAGATACCTTTGCATTTTCATCTGGATCTGACCTGAAATTCTCCTTCTCACTCCGTTTTTCTTTTCGGGGGCTGAGGTTCAGCAGCTGTGGTGGTTCTTCTCCTAGGGACGGTGACTTGCAGTACCCTTTAGGTGGCCTGCTGTAGCTGTTGGAAGAAAGACATGATTCTGATCATTTTTATTAACATCATTTGTGCCATGAGAAGGCATTTGATGACCCACAAATGAATCTGCTGTATAAGGAATTGCTACGGGGAGATGTCGAATCTGTTAGTGGATAGAGGTTGAATCTCCTGACTCTGTATTCATTTTGTTGGCTAACTTGAAACCCTGCCTCCTAGAGACCTATTTTCATTCACCATGAAAAGCGATTTCTTGCTTAGTATCAGTATTTATAACCAACTCTTCTCTCCAATTAGAACCCAGGCTTCTTGTCCTGATGATGTATCCTGATATGGATCCAAAACGTCGACAATCCATTGACAATACTGTGGTCTCTCCGAACATGCCTGAAAACACTCCTCACCACAGAAATCTCATCAATCAGATTTTATGCTTTTGATCCTACAGGGTCTCTGGAGGATGTAAATAAAAATATTCTATTCTATTCTGTAGTAAAATGATCGAATTGAAGGCACACGATTCACCATTGTTGCATCATACCTTTCTCCAGCTACTAAAGCACCAAAAAATGTCATAAAACTGATACAAAGCCCTAAAATGACCTAAAATGATAAGCATAGGTTGATCTGATCAGAGGAACTAAAGTAGTTGGTTCTACTTATTCTCATCATTTCTGGCACTTTGAGAAGGGACCAATACTGGTGTAAACAGAGCCAAAGCTAAAAGTAGTGGAGAGGACAAGAGGATCTATGGGCTGTGGAAAAGTTAAGATTGATGGATATCAGACATACAGATCTACGATGTTATGAACAGTGCAGACAAAGAATGGGGCTGCACAACATCATCTTGTGGATTCGTATATTCTGTGACTCACAATTTGAGGGCAGTACACCAAAATGAAATAAGATCAGTAGCTCTACAATACAGTTTGATTGTGTTGGAAATAAGAAGCTGAAAATGATGGAAGGGTAAAAGCAGAATTTGTAAGGACCCATCGAAATTATATTCTCTTTCCCTTTCCAGTGTTATTGAATTTCTACACAAAGCTTACATTCTTTCACACAGATCATTTATTGAAATCTTTCTTTCTGGTTCCCTCATCATTTTCATATTATAATTTTTAAATAATCATCTCCTCATAATCTGTGGGTATGTTTCTATTTGGGTGGTAATGGGGTGTTTTTCAGCTTTCGAGTTTTGGCATATTTAACAGCATTTTCAGCATTTCAGTATTCAGTATTTCTGCAAGCAAAACCTTGTAATAGTTTATGATACCCTACTACACCCGATGAGCTACTTAGATGCAAACACTATTTTATTATATTGTGACGATATTTGGACTCTAGAGGGCCATTTAGAGCCTTAATCTTTATGTCTCATGGTATTTCGAAGTTTGAATTTCATGGTAATGAACATTGATTATAGTGTAGAATAGTATTATTAAATTGAACATCGAATATGATGTGTAGAGAATGGTATTTTCAGATTTGAAATTCATGAATGTTATTTGAATTGTCATAACTTTTTTCATATATATTAAGATTCAGATCTTGTCACTGAGAGCGGGGGGTGAATCAGTGACACACTAATTTTATCAATTTTTCTTTTGGTAATGCAAACAAAATTTTAACACTATTTTATCGTGGAACCCAACTGGGAAAACCACAAACACTTTTCTATTAACTGCAAAATTTTGTTTTGTATGTTACATAGAAGGAAGATGTTCTTCCTTTTAGATTAACACCCATTGATCAGGATGCACCCACACCCTTTTTCACCAGCACCAACTGGTAGGAGGCTTCGACCCCCTGTTTAGTCAGCTACAATTGACAAGGAAGCATCTACTCCCCTGCAGGCTCCAACCTGTCCTTGCACCACCCAACCACCTTTAATTTTTGAATCTGGAAGACTTCTGTATCATGTCTTTATTGCTTTTCTCTCTGCTTCTGTGATTTAATATATCTTCTGATTCGAACTGCAGAGACACTTTCATCTCACCATTCTTTCTTGTTTATATAATCTTCAAACTGGTGTGAGTTATAACGCATTGTGTCCTTTCGTTTGGACCATTGCACCTCTTCATTTAACTTAACCATAATCTTTGCAAATACTGCAGAAATCAAGTTTTGCTGAAGTGCTTCCTTCAAACCATTTACATATGACCGACAACGCAAAACCACGGGCTTATCAACTTAAGCGATGTATTATCTTTTACCTTTATTTCTCTTATTCCATATAACCACAAGCGGTGACCAGGTGCTAGGCCAAGCGAGTGCTTGATCACTTATCAAAATCAACGGTCACGTTTTAATCTCCCAATGAGATGGACGATTCTCATTTACTTCAGGAATTTGGGACTTCGTCCTTCGTGACTTCTAGCCTCTTTACAAATCTCTCGAACAACAGACGTGTGTCCATAATCTTTCAACGGTTGAGAATACTCCCGAAGTGTTCTTCGGATGGGCAACTCATGTCCTCTTCGAGACTTCGGGACTTAGGTTATTTGCTGGTGGTGAAAACTCGTGAAGTAAAAACTCCCGGAGTGACGTAACTTGTTGATGTCACTTGTTGATGTGGCACTTCTTGAGTGGCTGCCATGTGTTACCTGGATTCGTGGCTTACGTATGCTTAAAGTACATATGGGACCTTGACACTTGTCATCAACTGATTACGCCACGTGTCCTATCCTCGTGACTTCAGAACTTCGGCCTTTGGGACTTCGAGTAATTCGATTTCTCCACTTCCCAGTTTTCTCGAAGTGTAAACCTTGAGTAACTTGACTTCATCCAATGGTCAGTCTTCAACCCGAAAAGGCTTAACACGATCTAATGACTGTTGGGAATTCGACTATTCGGGATTTTGGGCCTTTGGCCTTGCTTATCCTATCCTTCTACTTTCCTCAATCTGACGGTTAGGATATCTTCTGAAGTGTCTCCTCAGATTAGAAGGTTTATGTCTATTTTGGGACATTTGTGGCTTACTACGTCCTTCCACTAAATATGATCTGACGGTTCTGATATTCTCCCGAAGTGTTATTCATATTGGACGATTCACATTTGCTTCGGTACTTCGGCCTTCAGGTGATCTTACTTGTTCTCAACCCTTTTCTCCCGAAGTGGTCAACGTCGAAGTTGACCACTGCTACCTTGGCGTGCTCTGAATAGATTGAATGATCCTCATTTACTTTGGGACTTTGTATCGGACGGTCTTCATCTTTACTTATCCTATCCTATCCTATCCTTCCACTTAACTTGAGCCAACGGTCGATGTGGATTGTGGAACCATAACTTGCGAGTGGTTTAAGTCGTCGCCCAAACTCCGCAATTTGAAGTTGTGCGATTGTTGGTGGATTGACCACAGACGTCGATCTTTGAATCTATAAGATCTGACGGTCTAGACTAGTTGCGGGATTGGAAATAACACGTTGTTTAATTCTCTTTTTGCTCTCCGCAATCTATCCCTGCCGTTGATCTGACGCTTGCGTTTCCAATGGTCCTGATTTGATATGATCGTTGACTAGTCCTCCAACGATCGTTCTCTTGTAATCTGACGGTCTAGACTAATTGCGGGATTGGGAATAACATGTTTAATTCTCCTTTTGCTTTCTGCAATCCATCCCTGCCGTTGATCTGGTGCTTTCCCTTCTGAGTTTCATGTGCGTCATTTCTTCTGAGCTTCTGATCTGCAGTCGCTAACCCTCCTGAGCTTTTTAATCTCTGCGTACTGTCATACTGTTTGACATCAAGGACAACATATTAATGACACTATGTCCAACAATATATATATATCTGGCATTTCCTAAAAATTTGCTGCATCTGTTTCCATGTCTTGATACTTGTGTATCGATTTCTGTGGCCTTTGGTCATCAGTTTACCATGATAGATCATAAATATAATGAAGTATGAAATTAAAAGCTTCAAATGGGCAATCCAAATCAGTGATTGTTCTTGAACATGCAATAACTTGAACAATAACCAAGATCAACCCTCCAGTCCATGCATCCAGTGCATGGATTTACTTAAAACCTTAGAATGAATCGACGATATGTTTGCCACCATGCTGCTGTTTAGAATGTTAATCATGAGAGCATTTATTCTGGGTGTTGGATGCCTGTTATGGAATGTTCAATGATGGATTTTATTTTTGTTATTTACTTAAAACCTTATAATGAGTTGACAATATGTTTGCCACCATGCTGCTGTTTAGAATTTTAATCATGAGAGCATCTATTCTGGGTGTTGGATGCCCATTATGGAATGTTCAATGATGTTCTTACTGGAAGTTTTGAATCTTGAACTTGTTCTTTTTTCTAATGCTTGTATTTCATTCGTGGTTCTTTGTGTCCCAATTTATTTCTCCCCAAAGATTGGCTTGTCTCCATGTTGTGTTCATAATAGTTTTGCTACTATGCCATTTTGTTTTGGTTTATCATTATTGTGTGCTCTATATTGATGTTGAGCTTCTTTTTCACATTCTTCTCAAGGCGGGGATAACATGTTCTATTTTGACAATGTTCTTAATTTCCAGGCTATATGTTTTCCATTTGCCAATGTCATTCCCAATGCAGATTTTTGTTTTTCTTGCAGCCACAGCCTTAGAACAGGTGGCCTTTTTTAAAGTTTTCTTTAGGATTTAGTTTATAATATTAGGCATATTAATCCCTAGTTTCCTTGTCTCCCTGTTCTCTCCTTATTTCCCATACATAATTCTAGTAGAACAGTGTATGAGTTTCAGTTCTATGTATTTACTGGTAGTATGCAAATTATGATATGGATGGCCTCCAATGTTGAAGGGTTAGGTATATGCTAATGCTGGATTGCTGAGAACTGCCAAACCTCCACTGATTAGTTTGAATATCCAATGTTTTTTGTGATTGTAAAATGTCAATTATGGTATTATTTTCATCTGGATACCATATAGTTATTCACATCGTTGTCCACCACCACTTAAAATTCCAAGAGAGTAAATTCAACCTGATCCATTATTATTTTGTATCTATGTATACTTCAACCTGAAATCCTAATTTATTCTTTTGCATGTCAGGATATGTCAAATAAGAATAGGAATTGGGGTTTAGTTTTTAATTTCTATTTTAAGTGTTTATATAACCTTGGCAATTTTTGGTTTAGGGCACTTGTCTTTTATATGATAATTTATATGCAATGATCACCTTTGATGAACTTCAGTTATTTGTGGGGGTGTTCTTTTATTAGGGTAATATTTTATCTTTGGTGTTAGGGCTTCTAGTTGAATTTTAAGTGTACTCACACTCACGAGAATTATGGCAATGATCACCTGAGAATTATTTGCTGTGTTCCTGCTTATGACTATTTAATATGCTACTGAGTATCTGATTTTAGCTGGGGATCTGTTTTGGTTTGGTCAAGGTACGGTACTAATGTGCGATTTGTCTTATTTTTGTTTCAGGCCTCATTGAAGACTGAGAGACAGAAGAAGAAAGAGATGTATTTTCCTATGAGAAAGTATGCAGTTAAGGTGTAAAGCCTAGGATTTGAGCTTTCATGCAAATTTTTTTGTTACTTGCAGGATGATATTGCCTATTATATTTCCACTGAGTTTTTGGCAAATTCCTATTTGCATCAGAATGCAAGTTGTGATAGGTGTTCTTTCAATGTTGAGCAGTTAATATTGTTTGCCTTTTCTTTCTCTTGAATTGCAACCATATTCTAATGCAATGAATGAATTATAATATTGTGGTATCCCCATGTGGAACTCACGAATGAAATGATTGTAATCTGAGTAGAAAATGGGCATTTATTTTAAATTTTCACTGTTAATAGTTTTTCAACAGCATAGTTAAAGTTTAAACTAATTGACTCGGCAAATGACCTTTGCAAAGACTAAACAGTAAGAGCATGACTTGGACACAGCGAAAACACTAGTATTTTTTGACAAAAACTGGGTAAATGAAAAAAAACTGATTGAGTCGTCAAATGACCTTGTGAGACTAGCAGTAAGAGCATGACTTGGACACAGCAAAAACACAAGTATTTTTTGACAAAGATAGGGTAAATGAAAAAAACTGATTGAGTCGGCAAATAACCTTGTGAGACTAGCAGTAAGAGCATGACTTGGACACAGCGAAAACATGAAAATTTTGACAAAAACTGGGCAAATGAAAAAACTGAATACTAATCAAAATCCTTGGCAAATAAAATAATAAACAAAAACAGCTGAATTTCACAAAATCTATTTGTTTTATTATTTATAAAAAAATGTATATTTTTTTCTCAAGTTTCAATAACTTGGTGAATGATTTCTAGAGGCTTTACTGAGGGTTTTAACGAGTTTCAATTATTTGGTATGCACTCGAGTCTGAGCAAATATTTGATTTGTTTATGATGTGTATTACTCACTACTGAGATTTTGTTTGTGTTAAGTCGACCGCAATTGTGTTGGTGCTGTTATGATTATTTTTTTTGACAATTATTCATAATTCTGGACTTAGAATTTTCTTTGTTATGAAGTACGGAAATTCTTTATACAAGAGTTTTGTTATAGAGCCCTCCCAGCTCTTTCAGGATGAAATTCTGGCCATGTTTTCATCTTTGGTAGGATTTAATTGCCCCAATTTTTTTTTTGTTAATCTCGAAGTGCGTAGTTGCCTATATCAGACTAATTAGTAATAGTCGAACCTTCTTAATATAAAAATTTTCTCGGGACATTTATGTTATCATTGTTGTTTTTGCAATATTAATCTGATTGTTTGTAGTGAGGAATGCAAGACACAGTAACACGGCTTAAAAATTGCAGATCTGTGGATGAAGCCCTTTCAAGTGAGTCACAATATTGCTTTCCTCAAAGAAATGTCCTCGTGGCAACCTTTTTAAAATCAAGAAGTGTTGAAAGCTATGATCACTTAAATTTGTAATACATCAATCATTTTCTATGTCACCCATAACGTAACTTCTAAAATCTATAGTTGAGTCAAATAATAGGTATAAGGATGTAGGTTTGTGTAATTATGGATTTTAAACTATACATTGTCTATGCATATACCTTCTCAAACTGAGAGAGAATCAACTAAACATTTGATCGATCTAATCATGAGTGGAAGCATAGCAACAACACTTTCTGCATATCACGGGAGAAATTAAATGCAACCATCATAACAATGAAGCATATTGTTTGTATATTCTATTTGATATATTCTAATTAATGGAGCTATCATTTACCTTTCTCATTTCCTTTTTTAGTCTTTTGTTTGATTTTTGGATTTGCACAAGTTCCACAAATTTCCATTTTATTAACGTTCTTTGTTATCTTTATATTCTTGTTTTTAGTGGTACATAGAGGTAAATAATATCTTTATTTGGTAAATAAATTGAATTTTTTACTTATACACTTTTATTCTTGAAAAATAGTCGGAGAGGTGAATAATATCTTTATTTAGTAAAAGCTCTCCAAATGCATGTTTGCAGCGGAGGATTAGAGAAATTGTATCTAGCATCATCTTCTGTAAACCTTTTTGGCAATAGAATGGGAAAAGCATGCCTAGATTAATGTTTTCATTTAGGTAGATCTAATTGCTCCCTTCTTTTGTTAATCACGTGTTCAATATTTGCCTAGTTGAATCTTTTTAATATGAAAATGTTCTGAGAGCATATTTACATTTTCATTATTGAATGAGTTAATGTTTGCAAAAGGGTGTGACCATAATTTATTGATTGATGATGTTGTCCACAGTTTTATTGAGGATGCATCTCCGTCTTAGATAAGATTGCTAGAAACTTGATACTTCATGCCTAGAAGTTTTGCTGCTAGAAAATTGACAACTTATCAAGGAAAAGAAAGATTAGAACAAGCCTTGTATTGAATGATTGGCAGCGGTGTAGATATTAGGAAAACAATCTCTTAGTTGTAGGTACCCTCTGCATACCAAAGACCATCTCCAATCGGGAAGGCAAGATCTATTAGATTTGCTAATAAAATAATCTCTTCGGTGTAGTTACCCTCTGCATACCAAAAATCTTATCCAATCGTGAAGGCAAGATCTATTAGAATTGCTATGCAAAAATCTAAGAGAATATCCCTCTTTATAACAAAAATGAAGAGGGCTGGCGGATACCTACAATAGTTGGGTAGATAAGGATTGTGACCTATGCAAGCTTACAATTGTGACTATGAGCTTACAACTGTGACAACTATATCGCTGGCAATGTTGGGAAAAAGAACATTGACGAGCATTAATATGTCAAAATTCTATTCAACTTTGTAAATGTTTTTGAAGTTTGAAAAAAAAAACCAAATGTTCGTATTTTGAGTGTATTAGAAATTTTAGACTTACAATGTGAATGAGAACTCTCCATGAGCGTCCCATGGATGTTAGCTGTATCTTGGGAGACAAGTGATTGCCACAAGTCCACTTATGGTAATAACTTGGAAATTGGGTGGATATTTTTTATGCTCAAAAGTTAATTAAAAGTTCTATCAGTGAATTCTTCAACCACAATTCAATTTTGCTCGAAAGTGAAAATAAGTTTTCTCTATTATTTCCCATGCCCACCCTTTCTCAATTTGAAGTTTAATAGATGGTTGTTACAAGTTGAAATTAAAAAGTAAAAGGGCTTGCAGTAGACATTTTCTGGTGAAGAGATATTTAGAATGTTATAAGATAAATTAAAGCATATCCCTTGTAGCTATCATGAACTTAAAGTATATCCCTTATAGCTATCATGAACTTGTGAAAATATGGCAATCATTACATCAACCTCAAATTTAGAATAAAGAGATATTTAGAATGTCATAAGATAAATTAAAGCATATCCCTTATAGCTATCATGAACTTAGTATACCCCTTATAGCTATCATGAACTTGTGAACATATGGCAATCATTACATCAACCTCAAATTTAGAATAAAGGTAAAGGGATCATGAAAACCCTTATTTGTGTGTGAACATATGGTAATCATTACATCGACCTCCAATTTAGAATAAAGATAAAGGGATCATGAAAACCCTTGTTTGTGATTTACCCTTACTTAAAAATGGTTAAACTTGGTGTAAAAATTGCATTTTCAATCTTTTTTTGCTTTGAACTTTTATAGTTTATACTCTCACTATTGTGGTGACTAGCTCAAAGCATATACTAAGTCGGAGCATATTTATCTTTGTCACTAGGATCACTCTTCCCCTTTACCTTTACATTTTGAATAAAACACAATGGAAATGGTGTACTCTCTTCCCTTTAGGTGCTCATAGACCATTGTTGGGGTGAATCTCAAAATTGCTCGTAGTACAGATGGAAGTGCATTGGGCTTACTGGATCAAGTGTCTCATCATAGACAACTCCCTTTTTTTGTGAGAATCCTCTGGCTATAGATTTCGCTTTGTATTTCTCGACACTTCCATTCGTTGCATGCTTGATCTTATAGATCCACATGGAAATCACCAGAGACTTCCCTTTTGGTCTTCGGACAATATCTTATACATCATTCTTCAAGATATACTGGTGTTCTTTTGTGATGCGCCTTGAGGGGCTTGTATGTTCCTCTGCCTCCTATAGAGTGAGCCTAGGCAAGCCTTTTATGCCCTACTGCAATATCTTTGGACATATCAACTGGAGCAATTGGATCAGTTGGAATAATGTCTGTCTCCCTTTGAAATGCTGAAGGGGGAGAAGGTATTGTCTTAATGTCAATCTCTATCTGAGATTCTCTTGATTTTTGAAACGCCATCTCTTCTTCAAGGACAACATCTTTGCTTGTCTCAATATGTCTTTGACTAGGGATGTATATCTGGAATGTCTTAGAAGATTCACTGTTATACCATAAATGTATCCTTTCTCCATGAAGGGTTTATCTTGGACTTCTTCTCTTTGGGTACATGAAAGATTACATTGGGCACCCAAATATTCTGAAGTGTTCAATCTCAGGCTTCACTTCGATGAAGGTTTCTTCGGGAGTTGTGTTTTTCAAAGTTCGGGGAAGACTCTTGCTCTGAACATATACTGTGTCATGCATGCTTCTGCCCAAGGAATCATAGAAACATTCTGTTCATGCATTATTGCATTGGTTGTCCCAATGATGGTTCTATTCTTCCTCATTCTCAAATAGTTTTGACTCTTTCTGAAGGATAAACATCTTCCTTTGTTCTTACCCTGTTTGGAACAAGAAAACAAGAGGAACCAAACCAAGAATATCACCTAAAGGAGAATAATGAGTACATCTTTAGAATCAAAACAATTTAAGGATTGTTGTCCTAGCTACAACACCTACTTGTAATGTAGCAAACTTTAGAAATATAGGTTAGAGGAATGACAATTACAACAATCAAACCTGGAGTCTTCACTTTCAGTGTGTTGTTCCTCTGAATGCACTGAGATCCCTCTGGATCCATGACTTTAGCAAAGGTTCCTTCCTCCTACAATTACCTTTATGACAATGATACAAATAATATATATACAAGTGCATACCTGAGGGTGTTGATATGATTTCTCCAATGTCACCTGGCCGATTTTTGTCCTCTGGCATCTTCATGAAGAAGGTAGTCACAGTATCACCTTTTTGTATCACCCACAATAAGCTTTCCTTTGAAGTTTTGTCTTCCCGGAACTTGAAGTTGCTTGATCCATCAAGCTGATCTTTCATCATAGTTCTTGTTCATCATAATTTTAGATTCTTCACAACCCCATGTCAACTGGGCTAGAAAACCTAACGGCTAGGCTAGGCTAGGCTAGCACTTTTAGGTTTTGTTGGACTTATCACTGCCAACACTAAGCCTTTGAAAGATAGGAGAATACTGGTGAGCTCCTTCAATGAGTTGTAGAAATTAGTGAAACCCTAGAAACCCTAGGGCCTCAAAGTCAAAATGCTCAGAAATGCAATTCGAAGCTTGCTGGAGGTGCAGTGAAGGAGGCCGTACACTCTTATGCACTTTTTAGCCCCAACGTCCAAGTGACGAGTGCTGAAACTCCTCAAAGAGGTAGGCCGTACGAAATTTTTGGAAACCCTAGGAGGGCCGTACGGTTTTGCAGAAGAGAGAGAGGATGATTGAAATTTGCTTGTGCAATGGGTTCTTCAAGACCTATGCTCTGATACCATGTTGGTTTTTCAATAATCTAGGCTTAAGCATGAAGTTCATTCCATTTTAACATTTTACTTAAACCATAGACAATTTGTTGCAACAACCAAGATCACAAGAAGAAACACCATGTACAAGTACATAAGAAGTATCTTGGGAAACCCTTCTCAACAAGGGAAGAAAACCTAGTCAATTCTTTGCTATATTCTTCAAGAGAAAGACCTCCACCACCAAGTAAACCTAGCACACAAACCCTAGAAGACTAGCGCCCAAGAGAGGTGCGCACTTTTTCCAAGAAGATGTACTTGCTGAAATTTTCAAACTCAGACTATAGATATGATTCCTCAATGGGGAATTTACCTTTACTTATATTAGACTTGACCTGTCAACATAAGTGTTTATTGGCACAACATGTCTGACCTCTCTATCTCATAATATAATTAATATTAACTAGATTAATTATCATTTACATTAATTATCAATTACATTAAGGTGGGGTCGACCTGTAGCGTTTACATTACAATTAGGGTTACAGGCAGGTATGACTCTTGAACAATATAACAATGGATCTCATACACCCACTAGTGCTCAACCACTAGGGGCACATCCATAGGGATGTCCATATCTCTATCTCATTGTGTCTCACAGGAGAACCACACGCAATAGTGCTCAACCACTAGGATCACATTCACCTATGCTCGTCCACATGCACGTCCACTCAACAGATCTTCTTTCCCACTGCATTACACAGGAGAGTCATCTGGAGTTCATCATCTCAACTCTCTGCTCAGAGGAGGCTAATACATCATCTTCATCTTTATCTCATGACGATGCACCCAACTCTATGGGAATTCACACGTTCACCTTGTGCTCAACCACATGCACGTCCAACTTAGTAGATCTCCTTTCTCACTGCGTTACACATGAGAATAATCTGGAGTTCTTCTCAACTCTCTGTAAGGAGGCGGCTAATACATCGTCTTCATCTCTGTCTCATAACGGTCTTCATCTCTGTCTCATAACGATGCACCCAACTCATGGGAATTCACACATTCACCTTGTGCTCAGCCACATGCATGTCCAATTCAACAGATCTCCTTTCTCACTGCGTTGCACAGGAGAATCATTTGGAGTTCTTCCAAACTCTATGTAAGGAGGGGGACATCACTATGTTCTAGTTTTGTCTCAGATATGAACCACACACCCAACTCATGGACTATCTCTCAGGTCAACTCAATCAGTGTGTGTCCTGGAGGATGTCTCACGCAACTGTAATCATCAACAACTAGTACAACTTAGAGATGGACATACAACTTAGATATGATGTATTGATATCATGCTAGATATGTTCATGCTAGTACAACTTAGAGATGGCCATAAAACTTAGAGGTGACGTAGATGGCTCGTGTCATGCTATATATGATCATGCTAGTACAACTTAGATATGATGCACTAGCATCATGCTAGATATGTCATGCTAGTATAACTTAGAGATGATCATACAACTTAGAGGTGACATAGAGAGGCACTGATCTACATCATGCGAGTACAACTTAGATATGGCATACATCTTAGATATGATGCATTGACATCATGCTAGATATGTCATGCTAGTACAACTTAGAGATGATGTAGATGATACTCTAGATCACGCCAGTACAACTTAGATACGATGCATTCACATCATGATAGTACGACTTAGAGGTAATGTAGCATTGTTGATGCAGGATGATATCAGATGATATGATTTGATTGCTGTGGAGACTGTATGTCTCTAGACAATAGCTATATGCTACTGTGGTGGATGTGCTCCCACTGATAGTGATTGTGTGTCACTGGTTAGTCGCTGTGTGCTACTAGGAGTGGTTGTGTACCACTGGATAGTAGTTGTGTACTATGTTCTATTGGATGGCATTGTAGCAGCTGTATGTTACTATCTGATTGCCATGGAGACTACCACTAGTGTTGGAGATGATTGCCAACTAGTAATGATAATTGCCAACTAGTGGTTTGATTTGTGTGATCATGAGATAACCTGTGTGGAATGGTCTGTTTGTGCTCAGTACCATTACAGTTAATACTTCCCTAGCTAGGAGGGAGTGTTGATGTTATGGTAGCTACGGGAGGTATTAACCTCCATGTGCAACCTTTGACGAGACTAGAATAATTTGGGAAGCTAGAGAAACCCTAAACAAATGTGTAGAAACACTAGAAGACAAGTCAAGTCAGTAAAAAAACTAATATTAAAGCATTAGATTCTAAAAGGACAAGTCGACCCAAATAAGTGACAAGAACTACTATAAATAAGAGATGATCTAGCTCATTTGTACACACTCACTTCACTCTTTCTCTAAAGGATGGTGCAAGTTTGGAGCTGTAGCTGCAAGCATGGAAGGCGGATCTTCTGGAATGGTTCTTGGTGTCTCTCTAGCGCCATCTAGCCTAAAATGTGCGCCCTACCTTCTAGTATCTCTTGGTGGTGTTCTTGGTTATATTTCTTGGTGGTATTCTTGGTAAGTACAACTGCAACTACTGCAACTAAGTATTGTTCTTGTTCTGTGGCTTTGAGACTTTCTGTTTGGCGAGCTATCCTTGGAGAAAGATGTGCTCTCTTGGTTATCTGTTGGTTCTAGTGCTGCATCTGGAATCATTCTATCTAGAAAAGGTTATGGTTGTCGGGGGTGACAATGTGCCTATGGTTGGGTGACAATAGTGATATTGTCTATGGTAAAATGAGCACATCGAATATTTTAACAGGTTATGGGCCCCACACCACCTTCAGGACAATCTAACCACTGGAAGGGAGCATGGTAGCTCTTTGTTAAGCTCGTTGCGGCACCAATTGCAACTACAACTAGGGTTTTTGATTGTGCAGTTGGAACAAACCCTAACCTAACCTTATGGGCACTTCAAGTGAGAAGTTTGGTATAATTCCTGGACATTCTAGTGCGCTTTAACCTAGCACACCTGTTGGTATTCTCAGCAAGAAAAAATGTCAAGTTTAAGTTTTTGGTCAAAGTCAAAGGTTGATTCGTCAACGTCAAAGTAAAAAATCGACTAGTGAAATGTCGATTTTTGGTCAAAGTTTAAATTTCAGGGTTTCTAGCTTGTTCTAATCATTAAAACTTTTTGATTTAGTTTCTAACCATCTTCTTGTCAAGATGGTGTCTAGTTTCAGATTAGAAGACAAGCTAAACGATGCTGCAAATTTCAAAGGTATGCACTTGTATATGCTTTTCATGTTATATCATCTAGCAAAAACATGAGTGTCTTTTGCAGGGAATGTACAAGAGACCTTGTCCAAGCAATGATCTTGGATTCAATACATTCATAGGAACAAATAGTTGAGGCTCCAGGTTCCAGGTTTGATTGATCAAATTGGTAAGATTTGCACATATCAAGTTTGATAGTTGCTATAGTTGTGACAAACAATCTTTGAAAGGTTATATCACTGCTAGGTATACTTGGTTGCATTGATATAGATGCGTGTTGCACTTGTTTGCAAAATGAAATGACATCTCGTCTAAGAGATATTTCTTGTTCTCGGGCATGTTACCTTGGTAATTCTATGAGCCTTGTTAGCATAGATATGTTCTTATGAAAATGTTATTGGAAATACTTTTGCTCTNCGTGTTGCACTTGTTTGCAAAATGAAATGACATCTCGTCTAAGAGATATTTCTTGTTCTCGGGCATGTTACCTTGGTAATTCTATGAGCCTTGTTAGCATAGATATGTTCTTATGAAAATGTTATTGGAAATACTTTTGCTCTTGTTGTTCTTGTTTCGCGCAGGTCACAAGCGATAGCACTGAGAAGGAGCTACATTGACAGTTGTAAACATGGAGCAGAGGACTCCATCAAGTGGTGAGGCAGGTGATCTCACCAAGTACCAATTCTAAAGGAAGCGTGGTAAGCAAAATAAGTTTTGGACATTGTTCACTCAGATGTGTGTGGACCAATGTCAAACCTCATCACCAAGGGGGAGAGTACACTTTAGATGACTTTAAGAGATTCTACAGAAAGGTTGGGATTAGGAGGAAGCTCACTACAATACTCAACAGAATGGTGTAGCAGAAAGAAAGAACCAATCCATTGAAGAATCTATCAAGGCAATGATTAAATGACCAGAGTCTATCCATGTTTCTATGGGGAGAAGCAACTATGACAACTGTATATGTTCAGAATAGAAGTCCTCATCGTATATTGAAGAACATGACTCCAGAAGAATATTTTTTCGGAAAAGAAGCAAGTCTTGTACACTTGAGAATCCTTCGCTGTTAGTCAAGTAGAAAGAATGGAATGAAGCTATGATGGAAGAATATCAATCATGAAAAATGATGTATGGGAAATTGTGCCTAGAATTGAAGGAAATTCTATAGTCACCTCAAAATGGGTTTACAAGATAAAACATGAAGTAATTGGGAGTATCGATAAATACAAGGCAAGATTCGTGGTTAGAGGGTTCTCCTAGCAGGAGGGAGAATACTATGACGAGACTTGGATTTTCCAAGAGCCATGCTGATCCATATCCTTATTACAAGTTTGTGAATGGTGCACCTGTGATCCAGATACTATTTATTGATGATTTGTTTCCGACAGGTGCAGAGCCTCTCATTATTCAGTGTAAGAGGGAGTTAGCCTCTAAATTCGATATGAAGGATATTAGTATCATGCATTATTATTTGGGACTAGAAGTATAACAGAAGCATGGTGAAATCTTCCTATGGCAAGGGAAGTATGTTGTAAAGATTCTTCAGAAGTCTGGGATGATGGATTGCAAATCCATGGCAACTCCCATGGTGACAAATATGAGGAAGGTGGGAGACTCTGATTCTGATCCAGTAGACTCGTCCCTGTACCGACAATTGGTTGGCTCATTGATGTATTTGGTGAATACCCGACTATACATTTGCTTTTCTATGGACACGTTGAGCTAGTTCCAGGTGGAACCTAGACATGAGCATTACATAGTTGCACAACATATTTTGAGATATCTTCATGGGACGCTAAACTATGCTTTGAGATATGCCTCAAACAATGATGTACAATTGCATGAATTTACTAATTCAGATTGGGCAGGGAGTGCAGATGAAAAAAAGAGTACTTCTGGTATATGTTTCAGTCTGGGCTTTGCTATGATATCATGGGCTAACATGAAACAAAAGTCTGTTGCACTCAGCACTGCAGAAGAAGAGTATATTGCAGCTTGTGATGCTTGTATGGAAGCAATGTGGCTCCGTAAGCTAGTTTTTGGACTGTTTGATTAGATGCTGGATTCGACTGTGATAATCAGAGATGTGTGAAGCTCTCAGGGAACCCGGTGTTCCATGACAGGTCGAAGCACATTGAGATCAAGTACTACTTTCTCTGTGATAAAGTCCAGAGGGGAGAAGTGATTCTCCACTATATCTCCATTGATGAGCAGACAACTGATATTTTGACGAAGCCTCTGTCCAAGATAAAGTCTGCATACTTAAGGGACAAGCTAGTGCTCGTGGAGATTGCTCCCTTGGTTGAAAGGGAAGAGATGACTTCCTCGATTGGGAGGGAGCTATGATATGTGGCATCATGGACTGTGAGTGAGCTACGTATTTTTATCTTGCTAGTACAACTTAGAGATGGTCATACAACTTAGAGATGATGCTTGCATCATGCTAGTTATGATCATACTAGTACAACTTAGATATGATACATATGGTTGGAGTTATGGATGATAGTGGCATGAGGTGTATCATGCCAGTACAACTTAGAGGTGGACATACAACTTAGATATGATGCATTGACATCATGCTAGTTATGTTCATACTAGTACAACTTAGATACGTCGCTCGTGAGCCACATCATGCTAGATATGGCCATGCTAGTACAACTTAGAGGTGGACATACAAATTAGATATGATGTATTGACATCATGCTAGATATGTTCATGCTAGTACAACTTAGAGATGACCATACAACTTAGAGGTGATGTAGATGGCACGTGTCATGCTAGATATGATCATGCTAGTACAACTTAGATATGATGCACTAGCATCATGCTAGATATGTCATGCTAGTACAACTTAGAGATGATCATACAACTTAGAGGTGACATAGAGAGGCACTGATCTACATCATGTGAGTACAACTTAGATATGGCATACATCTTAGATATGATGCATTGACATCATGTTAGATATGACATGCTAGTACAACTTAGAGATGATGTAGATGATACTCTAGATCATGCCAGTACAACTTAGATACGATGCATTCACATCATGCTAGTACGGCTTAGAGGTAATGTAGCCAATGACATTGTTGATGTAGGATGATATCAGATGATATGATTTGATTGCTGTGGAGACTATATGTCTCTAGACAATAGCTATATGCTACTGTGGTGGATGTGCTCCACTAGTAGTGATCGTGTGTCACTGGTTAGTAGCTGTCTGCTACTAGGAGTGGTTGTGCACCACTGGATAGTAGTTGTGTACTACTATGTATATACACAATTATGTTCTATTGGATGGCATTGTAGCAGCTGTATGTTACTATCTGATTTCCATTGAGACTACCACTAGTGTTGGAGATGATTGCCAACTAGTGGCTTGATTTGTGTGATCATGAGATAACTTGTGTGGCTATGCTGATGCTACCAGTGGAATGGTCTGTTTGTTCTCAGTACCATTACAGTTAATACCTCCCTAGCTAGGAGGGAGTGTTGATGTTATGGTAGTTACGGGAGGTATTAAGCTCCATGTGTAACCTTTGACAAGACTAGAATATTTTGGGAAGCTAGAGAAACCCTAAACAAATGTGTAGAAACACTAGAAGACAAGTTGACTTAGTAAAAAAATTAATATTAAAGTATTAGATTCTAAAAGGACAAGTTGGCCCAAATAAGTGACAAGAACTACTATAAATAAGAGATGATCTAGCTCATTTGTACACACTCACTTCACTCTTTCTCTAAAGGATGGTGCAAGTTAGGAGCTGCAGCGGCAAGGATGGAAGGCAGATCTTCTGGAATGGTTCTTGGTCTCTCTTTAGCGCCATCTAGCCTAAGATGTGCGCCCTTCCTTCTAGTATCTCTTGGTGGTGTTCTTGGTTATATTTCTTGGTGGTATTCTTGGTAAGTACAACTGCAACTGCTGCAAATGAGTATTGTTCTTGTTCTGTGGCTTTGAGACTATCTGTTTGGCGAGCTATCTTTGGAGAAAAATGTGCTCTCTTGGTTATCTGTTGGTTCTAGTGCTGCATCTGGAATCATTCTATCTAGAAAAGGTTATGGTTGTCGGGGGTGACAATGTGCCTATGGTTGGGTGACAATAGTGATATTGTCTATGGTAAAATGAGCACATCGA
>ML779988.1:479660-526005 GCA_009831015.1 Picea engelmannii
AAGTGGGAGAATGTTGGGTATGTGTTATATTCTTTGCACGAGTAGTAGTGTTTGAGCGCCTGCGCCGGGTGCGCAGGGGGGTAAGAGGGGGGGTGCAGGGGGGCGGAGCCCCCCGCGCGGGGGTTCGGGGGCAGCGCCCCCGATTTTTTTTTTTTTTTGGGCCGACATATTTTCGCCAGTTTCGAGCCGACATATTATCGCCGGGCCGACATATTTCCGGGATGACATATTTCCGAGACCACATGATATTAGGTGGTTTTCGGCACATGGTTTTTTGCCGATGGTTTTCTATTTCCGGTTAAGGAATTAGGGTTTTGGACTAATCCAGGTCATTGGGTTAGGGTTTTGGATACCGCTGGCTCCTATATGTATATTGTATTGTAAACAATGTAATACAAGGTGTATCAATATAATATATGCTGGTTTTCCCGGTTTGGGTTTCCAGGTGAAAATCTCTGTGTAATGTTTGTATTTGCCATTGTATCTTTTCTGTTCTTTTCTGAATATCAGTTTGTAGTAGATATTGTACAAGGTTAGAATTTACAAGATATGATCATGCTAGTACAACTTAGATATGATGCACTAGCATCATGCTAGATATGTCATGATAGTACAACTTAGAGATGATCATACAACTTAGAGGCGACATAGAGAGGCACTGATTTACATCATGTGAGTACAACTTAGATATGACATACATCTTAGATATGCTGTATTGGCATCATGCTAGATATGTCATGCTGGTACGTCTTAGAGATGATGTAGATGATACTCCAGATCACGCCAATACAACTTAGATATGATGCATTTGCATCATGCTAGTACAACTTAGAGGTATTGCAGCTGATGACATTGCTGATGCAGGATGATATCAAATGATATGATTTGATTGCTGTGGAGACTGTATGTCTCTAGACTGTAGCTTTATGCTACTATGGTGGATTTGCTCCACTGGTAGTGATTGTGTGTCACTGGTTAGTAGTTGTGTGCTACTAGGAGTGGTTGTGTACCATTGGATAGTAGTTGTGTACTACTATGTGTTGGATTACTGAGAGGGGTGTTGAATCAGTAATAGCGTAATTATAATCCTTTTTCTTCAAATGTTATATCAATGTAGAATTATTATCCAATAATGAGAAGTAAGAAATAAACAATCACACACATACACAGTACACCATTGTTTTACGTGGAAACCCAAATTGGGAGAAAACCACATAATGCTTTTTCTTATATGTCTTGAAGAATTACATTCATTGGAAGCACCAACTTCCTTTGTTTTCTAGCTGCAATTGGATGGAGGCTCCAACCCCTAGTTTCTTAGGCTACAACCCGAGGGAAGCTCCAACTCCCCAGTTCTCTGGCTACAACCACCTATGTTCTCCGGCTACAACTGGAAGGTGGTTATAACCACCTGTCCTTGCCCTGTCCTGCCACCCTGAAGTAGAAGTAGAATTATGGAACCACTATCACACTATCACTGTGAGATATACTGCTGTAAACCTGTATCAATAAATCTGAACCATGCATCAACCTGTACCTCAACCTGTAATCAACCTGTACCATAAACAGGTGCATCAACCATGCATGGACCTGTACCAAACAACCTGTAACCAACTTGTACCATAAACAAGTGCATCTAACCATGTACCAAGTATGTATCGATCATGTGTCAAATACTCATCAACTATGACTCATCAATATGTACCAACATCATCAACTATACACCTTATGTATGTGCCAACTCATCAACTACTTGTCTCAACCATGTACTCAACATGTACTTCAACCAAAAACCCTCATCAATTTCATCATCCAAATATGATTTGTAGCTCTGTAATAGACCTGGTGTATATGATCACATTCCTGCAAACCTTCCTTAACTTTAACAACAAGAGACTATCATTTTCATCAAATTTTTCTTTAGTCTCACATGCCTAGTTTTGGATTAGTCAACAACCCTAACTTGAAGTAATCATAACTTTTAACCTGTAATGTATAAAGATATGAAACTGATACAAAATGTTCTTCAGTGTGTTTTATGCAATTCTTCTAGGTGTCATTACTTGGAACCTCTCAGAAAGGGAGTTATAGCAAAAATGACATACCTTGCTAAATTCTAGCTTATTCTAGAGAGAGACCTTGTAGAGAATTTCCCGTATGAAATATTCATTGAATTGATCTGAAACTGTTACACAACATACTATAGACTATACCCTAACCAACACATTTGGTCTCACTAAATTTTGATTTGTTATGAAGAAGTTATGATGTTTTTACCCGAAACACCTGTTTTTGACTAGTTTCAGGACTAGCCACAAACCCTATTTTCCACGGAGTGTAACTCCAAAAATAAAACGACCCACAAGATGATTTTTTTACCATAGATACTTGGGTATGTTTTCTCAATGTCATAGAAATTTCACGGTCTGAATCATTATAGAAAAAAAGTTATAGCGAAAATGGTGAGATGACTTGTAAATAACATACCTTAGAAAGCACCATCAAAAGAATTTATCCTTCCTTGCATTTTGGCCTTCTTTTCTTCACCTTCCCTCAGAAATTTATCTTAGATATCCTTGGTTACCTCAGACACCTATAGATATTCAATATGCTCAAGTGTGATTTAAAATGAGAGAGCCTTGCCTCTTATTTATACTCTCCAAGTAGCTTCCTTAAAAACATCTTCTAGGTCACTTGGCTCACTTTCCTTATTTTAGGGTTAACCCACTTCTAATTTCTCCATTAAATTTATTATTGAAATAATTTATTTTGTATTCACTTTGAATTATAAATCACTCATCACTTCACTTTATTATTTACCTTTTAAAATCTCTTAAACCACTTGATATTTGATTTGGTTGTGTGAGTGGTTACTTAAAGTGTTCGTTCTCTGTTGGAATATCTGTGTTGTCGAACATGGTATCTGAGCCTATTTGAAGACCTGCTCCTGTTGTAGATCGAGATCGTGAAGTCGAGTTTCTTCATCTCTAGTTTATGTGATTTTTGCACATTTTTAGGCTAAGAGAACTATTCCATTGCATCCCGAGCACTTGTTTCAGTCATGAACACTTTTCATTTCATTCGAAAAGGTTTATGTTTTCCCAAGATACGACCATTTCAGTTAGATTCGGAGGTATAAAGCCTCAATATGCCTTTTAAAATTTTTTGCAGAGTATTATTTCGGTTTTATATTGTTTGTTTTCAGGTTGCTACTCTTTTAGATCTGCGTATGCTCTTTTCCCCGCGCCTTGTGCGATCTCGACAAATCATAAACATATAAGAAAATGTGCATTTTCCAGTTAAGCTAATCGAGATCTAACTCTTGTTGTCATCGAGAAACGATTTTTTCTTGTTTGAAAATATTTTTTTATGAGCACGCTCTCCAAGGCCGTCTTCATCATCAACAACAACAACAACAAAAATACCCCCAATCCTCCTTCTAAAGAATACAATATGTTTTGCTAGCTCACTTAGTTAAAAATTGTCTTATTAAGTAATAGGTCTTGAGTTCAAGTCTCTTTTTTGTTAATTTTTTTGAAAAAGTTCATGCATCCATTGTAAAGTGTATTTCACTTTACGTATAAAAGTGAATCACTATAAGTAGATTTGATATTTTATTTTAAAGTTATTTACTTTGCATGCGACTTTCTTTTATAAAGTAACTTCATTGTAAAAGTGATCCCCACTTCTTTTTATGAAAGTGTGTCACTTCATAAAACAACTTATTTGTAAAAATGAGGACATAACTTTCACATCCGAAGTCCGTTTTCAGTGCCGTTTTTTAAAAACGCCTATTTTTCCGAGTTATTTCTATTGATATCATCAATTTTAGTTTTAAATCCATATTATCTACATATTTAGTATGGTTTCTTCCAGTGATCTTTTGCTTACCAGCACCAACTACTTCCAATGGAAATCCCATATGGAGGATTTATTAAGAAGTAAAAGCATGTACCATATTACCTTGGGAAAAGAAAAAGAACCCACTCATGATGAAAAGAAAGTCAAATGGGCTAATAGGAATGAAAAATCACGTGGACTCATCGAAATGTCAGTCTCTCATGATTTAAGGTTCCACCTTCAAGAAATTGATGACCCCAATGAAGCTTGGGAAAAACTTGAATCTGTGTTTGGTAAACACAATATTATTCGAGCACATCAGTTAGAAAATCAAAGATTGACTTCAAGTCCAAATGATTTTTCTTGCATTGAAGACTATCTATCTAAGTTTAAAACACTTAGAATTTTATGTGAAGAGTGTAACATAAAGTTGAAGGAAGAGCGTTGCATCTATATTATTCTTTCTAATCTAGGTAGTGCATATTCTATGTTTGTATCTACCTTTTATGCCATGAGAGAGGCTCTAGGGAAAGCTGATTAAAAACCCACTATTGAGTCCTTTTGTGATGCTTTGATTAGAGAGAAATATAAGTTTGTACAACTTGGAGTGATCAACGCTGTAGGCACCTCCAATAAAGTCTTAGTCACCCAGTAGAAAGATAAACTCAAGAATCACAAGAAGCAACATCCTCACCACAACAACAAGGAAAACAATGGCCCCAAACCCACTCAGACAACTTCAACTCCTAATGGTGACAAATGAGCAAAATCTAAAAATAAGAAGACTGATGAACATTGCAACATTTGTGGGAAAAACGGTCATGATGAGTTCAAATGTTTCAAGAAGATGACAACTTTAGAAGCAACGATGAAGAAGCACAACATCAATATTGATTCTTTTTCTTCTTCTTCTTCTCATGGACTTGCAATTTCTACTTCTGGTTTCTCCTTCAATGCAACTTCTATTTCTTCTTCTGATGAGTGGCTGGTTGATTCTGGGGCATCTTATCATATGGATAAAGATAAAACCATATTTTCTTCTCTAAATGAATGTAACACCAAGAAAATATTTGTTGGTGATGATAGATCTCTTAGTGTTGTAGGATATGGAACAGTTCAAGTAGATAATGGTAATTTCAATGATGTATTATGTGTTCCAAGTCTTTCCTGTAACTTTCTATCAATATATCAAATCACTCATTTAGGTGAAGGTAAAACCGTAGAGTTTTCACCTCACCAAGTTGTAATCAAGGATCTAAAAGATCCTAAGCATGTTCTTGCAACTAGAATTTTTGATGATATTACCAGGTTGTACAAGCTTGACAACTTTGGGTCATTATCTTTTCCATCAGTTTTTGTTGCTCATAGCAATGACTTGAACAAGTTATTGAAGTGCTCTTTTGCCCTATAGAAGATCGAGTTTCAGACATTTTCACAAAGTCTCTTATAGAACTGAAGTTTTCCAAACTTCGATCTATGTTAGGAGTTCAGGAAGTTGTCATTAAGGGGGGATAGGCTCTAATGCCTGCTTCCTTCTCTTATTGTGTCACTATTTTAAATCCTTCAATCCTATCCCAAGTTGTTCTTAAGGGGGGATGTTAGGATATTTAGACACTTAGGAGTTATTTAATATTTACTTGGTCTAATGTGTCGTTAGGTAAAAGTGTGTTTCTTTAGTATGCATTAATATGCATTTGTAGTTAGGAAATCCGACGGTCACGATATGTTCCTGACATAGAGTGATTCGACGGTTCATATTCTCCTAGATGTTAACGACTACATTTATCCATGGCTTAATACTCGATTGGTCCATGATCTCTATTAAAAAGCATGGAGGGTCATTTGCCAATGGTCGATTTTGAGAAACTCTCTTGTAAAATATCTCTATATTTTTTTTCTTTTGCATTAATAAATTGCTCCAATTGGCTGCATTGGCTGGGGCCGTGGATGTTTCCCTGTAGGGGTTTTTCCACGTCAAAATATCGGTGGGTTGATCTTTGATGTGGTTGTGTGAGTGGTTACTGAAGGTGTTCGTCCTCTGCTGGAATACATGTGTTGTCCAACACTTGAAACTTTCTTGTAAATTGTTTCAATTTTTTAACTCTTTGATCAACATTCCGCTCTCCAATGTCTTTATATAACAAAGATGAGATCAAATATTTATATATTTAATTTTCAAAGCAAAGTGAAAATATGAAAGAACAATGTATTTATATAACAAAAATGATATCAAATATTGCTATATTTAGTGAATGCATGATAAATTGAAAAATTAATAGAAACTTAATTTATCAAATAAATGAGAAATAAAAATAGCAAAAGATTTATTTAATTGTATTAGTTTTTTGGATTTGATTATATTAGATTTTTGAAAACATTGAGATAATTTAATATATAAAATTATTACAATACAATGAACTATGAAAATATGTATACTTAAAACTTTATTTAATTTTCGAGGGAAATTTTGTTGGGAAAAATTTCATTTTCCCAGTTATAAGATTGTTTATGGGAAGGTGGATAGTTGTACCATTTTATGTTTTGTGAGAAGTCATGGGTTCATTTGATAGACGAGTTTCCGCTTCTAAAGTATCAACATCTTGTTTGTGTACATTTTCTTTTGGTATTTTTGAATATTATAGAACTGTTCAAAATGCCAATGAAGAGTTTTATTTTTCATTTAGTGAGAGTTTTAGCAATGAGATTGGATATGTTGAAGAAAGTCTTAATTTCAAGGATTTTTAGAGCACCATTCATGAAGGGGAAGAATATCATGGAGAAAATTCTTCTAAGTAGTTTAATGATAACATTAATGGTATGGACAATCCTCAAATTTTTGCCTCCAAGTGATGATTTTGCTAATAGTTTAAATAATTGGGATGATAAATTTCTTCTTAGTGATGACTTCAGTGGAAGTAGCAATGGAGATTTCAATGGTAACATCAATGTAGAGGAGAGAAACAATGATGTTTCAAATGATGATGGCATGTTAATATTGATGAATGTTTTAAAGGTAGTGATGATGATTATGATGATGGTGAAAACTCTCCTTCCAAGTGGGAAATTTAAAGGCACCAATGATGATGATGATGATTTTCCTCTAAGTGGGGATTTGTTTTTTGTAAGCACACTCGATGAAAATTTTATTAATCTAGAAAAATATCATACAGGAAAAAATCCTTTGCTGCTGGCCTGCCATAGGGAAACCAGACCAATAACAAAGGTAGAGGTCCTCAGTCCAAACTGTTTGTCCAATATGTTTAAACAAGGTCTTAAGATCTAAAAAACCAAAAACAAACCCTACATAGAATTTGCTACTAGCTCTTGGCATAGATCTTTTTTGATAATTCATAACAAACATCAAGACAATTTAAGGCTCAGTGTCCTAGTGACCTAATGACATCACCGATCGATCTTGAATCTGCTCCGGGGCCTAATTTGTTGTACTTCTCGGGGTTGAAGCCGTCACCACAGTGCTCGACTGGGGTAGGCGGGCTAGAACTTCACACATCATCAAATGAAGGGCTTCCAACTAACACTGCATTGTATTTTATATGGCCCAAGAGATTTTTTATATGCCAATAAAGCTCCATTGTCTTCCAATACTTTGTCTCCCTTGCTCGAGTCGTCCCAACATCCAAAATCCATCGAATCGTTGATTCTGTCACCTCTTGCCCAATGTTCATAGCTATGTCCTGATGAACTGTTGTCTCTGCTTCTTCCACATGGTGTTGGAAACGTGGAGGAATGGAATTAAAGAAGGAAGTTGTTGCGTCAAAGGCTTTGTGTTGCACCCTTGAAGCTGAGGCTTCATTACTAGGCTAGTGGGTCAAAGTCCCTGTTGGTGAATTCCCACCTTGACGATAACCTCTTGGGTACTCCTACTGCAGAGCCATAGCTACAAAGACACCCAAGTGAGGTCGACGCCTAGCATGCACAATCTGGGGGAGGGTCTCTGCCCCACCTTCCTGCTAGATGACCCGATAATTCTCCACTACACTCCTCTGATGGAGCTGCTAATGAAATCACCACCCTTTAGACTTAGCAGAACGATTGTAACACATTCCTTTTGCCATCGATCCAAGAGTAATAGCTCCTGTTAATGGTTGGCCTTTATCCATAGTAAATTACATTAAACGCTGTTACTATGGATGGAGTGCTGACACTCCTCCTCCACATGCTGCTGGGTTATAATGCCATGTGAATGCACCTGGGTATATGCGTGAGTAACCTCAGGATGGGAGTTCATTCCCTCCCAATTTTTAATCACTCGCATTGATGTAGCAACTCCTTGCCATCGGTTTAAATGCCTACTGATCCCGTCATAAATTCCTTCTACTTCCTTGGGGCTAGGTGTTGTCTCGTTTCCTCTCCTTGGCTTGCCACATGGTGAAAGGATCGTCCTTCCCATGGACGTACTTTCTGAATCCTCTATGCCGTTCCCCTAATCCAACTGCCAGCTAGTCCTATTATTAATATTCTTTGTGTCCAACGTCCATTCAACCTCGGGGTCTGGATCTTTGTTGGTTCCCATCCCTGACACCCCATACAGGTGGTTCTAGTGTTTCATTGCTAGTGCTAGACAATTGGTCGCCAATCTGTTCATTTTATTAGAGTCCCATGCCTCCTCCCACTTGTTATTTTTTAGCTGAACCCCCTTGTTAGCCAACCAATATGCTAACTTATTTGTTATCTTATTGACATGGCTTAGAATGATAACGAGGATGTTTCTCATTAAATTTTCCACTTGGTCCAACGAAGCTTCAATACGCTAGTCGAAAGCTATCTTCGAAATCAGAGACCCCTGTTGAATCCGCTTGATCATATTAACTATCAAAAGGGAATCACCCTCTACTATTGCTTTCTTGTAGTCATTTTGCTTTGCTATATTGAGCCCTTCTTCCAGAGCTAAGAGATTTGTTGCATTATTACTTGTGGCTGAGTTTGCATGCATAAGTTCTGATGATCCCTTCTAAGCTATTACGGAAAATGCTTCCCAGACCTGCCTTGCCTGGGTTTCCTTTAGATGCCTCGTCGAAGTTAATTTTGATTAACCCTTGGGGAGGAGGCTACCAACTTGAAGGAGCCAAGACCTTTGGAGGTGATGTGATCTAACAAACTGGAGCCAAGGTAATTGTCAAAGCTAGATCTCTGAGAATATTTCTCTCATACTGGTTTGTCTTCCAATCCTCTTCCTTCCATGGTTGGGTGATTACTATTTCCTGAATAGCTTTGATTGTTTTAGTCCATATATCTCCCGGACACTGCGTTTCATTTATGAAGATTATCCTGTTGCGCTCTTTCTAGGTTTCCCATAACAAGAATCTAGGTTTCCATAGGAGGTTGACTATAGGGTTATGAGTGGAGTCAAGACATTATTCTATAGAGGCAATGGTAGATTGACAACTGCGATCCATTCTCCAGAAAAGGGCTTCACTCTAGTCCCATAGGTATTCCACAAAGGGATATGAGTTGAAAATATGCTCGATGGATTCTTCTTGGGAGAGGAAAAGCGGGCACCTTGAGGGTCTTGTGAAGCCTTGTTTTAAGAGGTTATCCCAAGTAAGCATTTTTTTTTTGAGCCAACAACCACAATAATATTGAAACTTTTGGCCATAAATTATGCTTCCATATCCGCTGATAAATTTTCGATTTGGGGAGATTTTGATAGTCTGCTGCAAGCGTATAAGCCTCTTTGATTGTGAAGGATCCCTTCATTGACCAACCCCAACAGAGTATGTCAGCCTCATTACTAACTAGGATCTTCTTGCTGGTTAAGTTCTCCCAAAATTGAGCTACTGTCTCTTGGTCCGAGGCACCTTCCCATCTTTCCTTGGGAATCCAGTTGCGCCATTTATGATGGACCTCTTCTTTGGCCCAATAATGAGTGACTCTAGTTTTTCCTTGGCTTAACATTTCTTCCTTTATTCTTGTGATTTGTTCTTTTTCCAACCATTTTGACATATGTTGCTAGGAATCTTCCCAAAAGAGAGCCTCCTGCCCGTTCCTTATTTCCCCAAAACAATTTTGCTGGATTAGGGATTTGTTTTTCCAAGCCATGTTCCAAATGTTAGAGCCACTTGGGGCAGTTTGCATTCAGATTAATCTTCCTTCCTATTCTTCTCTAGCATATTTCACCTTCCATAGATGATCCCACTGACATTTTTGGTTATCAAGCCAACGCCACCATAACTTCCCTCCTAGAAATTTACCCATAAATTTTGGGTCTCGGAGTCCCAAACCTCCTGCCAACTTGGGCTTGCAAATAGAGTTCCATGAAACTAAAGCCCATTTTTTTCTTTCTTTGGATCCTCCCCAGCGGAAGGATCTTTGAATTTTTCTCACCATTTTAAGAACAAATGTAGGGGCTGCTAGGACGAAGAACTAGTAGAGAGGGATGGTCCGGAGCATAGATTTCATGAGGATCAGTCTACCCGCTAAGTTAAGGGATCCGAAGGCCTAATTATCAAGTTTTTTGGTTAGACTGGAAATGAGGTCATCCCAAGAAACTTTATTGAGGGATATTTTGACCAGAGGGACACCTAAGTATTTCACTGGAAAAGTGTTGTGAAGGAAACCTAGAGTCTCTACTAGATGGGTTTGAACTGCGGGAGGCGTGTTGAAGAAAAAAAAAGAAATTTTCTTTGGTTAATCAACATTTCGGAGGCTTTCGAGAATTCCATTAGCACTTGTTTTATTTGGAGGGCTTCTCTGGTGGTAGGAGTGGCCATCAACATTGTATCGTCCACAAATTGCTGGTGGGTTGCAACTTTTTTCGTCCCCATGGAGATTAAGACATTTCCACTTTCCTTGCGCCGCTGCTGCTTGAATGGATCTCCCTAGCCCTTCTGTCATAAGAATAAACAGGAAATGGGAGAGGGGGTCGCCTTGGGGAATACCCTGAGAAGAGGAGAAGGTCGCTGAATGAGAGCCATCCACCATGATGGAGAAGAACGCTATCGAAATCAAAGGCATAATCCACTTGATCTAGGGAGGTGAGAAACCAAAGGCCTGAAGGATACTAGAGATGTAGTCCCAACTAAGGCCTTCATAAGCTTTGGCCAAATCCAATTTGATCAACAAGCTATGATTATGGGAATATTTTAAAGAGTGGATGTATTCTTGAGCCATAATTATGCTGTCCAAGATCTGACGGCCTTCCACAAAGCCTGATTATTCCCGAGAGATTAAAAGAGGGAGGAGAGACTTCAAATGATTGACTATAACTTTAGATATGATTTTGTAGATCACATTACACAAGGATATAGGTATGAATTTGCTAGTGTCTTCAATCTTATCCTCTTTTGGGATTAGGGTTAAGAAAGTTGAGTTAAAGGTAGGGTGAACTTTGAGGAATTTTCTTGAGTCTTTGACTGCTTCCCAAGCATCCCGTTTTATCACAGACCAACAAGCATGGACAAATTTAGTTGTAAAACCATTTGGGCCTTGATATTTACCTATTGCTTGTTCGACCTCTTCCATTGATATTTCTCACATCAAAGATTCATTATGTTCCTCGGTAACCAACTGCAATATGTGTTTGGTTATCTTGTTGATCACTGATTTCCTATTCTCTTGGGGTTCTTTCAACAGGGCACTGTGATGTTGAACTAATTCAATTTCTATTTCTTTGTGATTGCAGAGTTTGTTCCCTTGAGCATCTTCGATTTTTGTAATTCGATTTGAGTGTTGGCGTTGGAGCATTGATTTGTGGAAGAATTTCGTATTCTTTTTTCCTGCTTTTAACCGTTGAACTCTAGATTTTTGTAGCCACAACTGCTCCTCCTGTTTCTCTCGGATGGATATTTGAGCTCTTAATTTATTTTCCTCCTCTATGAGTTCATCCATGTGCCCATTTGTTATTATACTTTGTTGTATTTGTTTCCTCTTCTCCATAAGATGGCTTTTGGATGAAAATATATTTCCAAATTATTCTTTGTTCCATTTTTTAAGCCGTTGTTTTAGATTCTTCAAGCGTTGTTGAAGGCGATTCATTGGAGAGCCCGCTGCTCTCCACTAGCTTTCAATTCTCTCCTCTAAGGATTGATTATTCAACCAAAATTGTTCCAATCGAAAGGGCCGATTCTTGGGACTATCTTAGATGTCAATGGTAAGGCCAATAGGCTAGTGGCCAGAACCCCAAAAAGGCATAATAGAGGTATCTATAGCATAGTTGAGGTGTAAAAGGGACTCCAACACCAGGAAACAATCAAGGTGAGAGGCAATCTGCTGGGGACCTCTCCTATGATTGTTCCAAGTGAAAATTCCATTATTGGTTTCCCAATCCACTAGACTTAGGGCTTTCAATATTTCCTTAAAACGCTCCGAGTCTAGATCCAACTGGTTTAATCCCTCTTGTATTTTAGAGAGAGACGAGATTATATTGAAATCACCTCCCAAAATCTAGGGGTTTTGAGAGGTGTAAGGATTGAGGTTTTGAAGGGAGTTTAGAAAGGCTAATTTGTCATGAAGAAATTGAGGGCCACAGACATTGGTGACTATGCCTATTTGATTTGAGCCTACTAGTTGGAAATTTGCTGAGAGGGAGCGACGGGTAGAGAACAAGTGGTTGAGGATGATATCCGAGGGAAGCTTGAGGATATCCAAGCCACTGAAGGCTCCATCTGCGTCAATAGCTATCTATTTATATCCCCACCAACATTTAGAGGCTATATTTTCAAGAATGTCAGAGGAACACTTAGTTTCTTGGATCATCAATATAGACAATTTTTCTTTAGAGATTAGAGTTTTCAAGGCTCTGTGTTTGCTTGGGCCATTGATGCCTCTTATGTTATGGGAGATTACTTTCATTGAGATTGGTGGGGTTGAGATTGGTGGGGTTGGAACGAATTTTTTTTCGCCATACTTTTAATTCTTCCTAAATTGACCAGGAGTTTTCCTAGTTGTAGTAGCTGTTTATTAGAAGGTATACCTCTCTTATTATTTTCTTTGGTTAATTTAGTTGTTTCCTCAACTGATAATTTTTTGATGCCTAGAGTAGAGGCAATAGTATGCTTACCTTTCTATGTAGCGCTACTTTATCAATATGTTTTTATTTAAGGAGCGCTGATTTCAGGAGTTGGATTTGATTTTATGGGATTGAATGAACTTATTGCGTTGCAAAGGAGACAACTACGCTTTGTAGGTCCAGTCCTTCTAATTGCATCTCGTCATTGTCTTCATGATCTATTTTTGTTTCCTCTACATTCTTCATTTCTTCATCTTGATATTTGATTATGAGGTTTCTTGATGCATATCTGAGTCGGTATTCATCAGTTCCTTGGATTCAGGTCCTATGGGTTGGATTTGGTTATACTTCAACTAGATATGTCGCACCTTCGTCTGGATATCTGTCTGTGGTTCTTCAATTGTTGCTAGTTTTTCAAAGCTGTTGCTAGTTCGTGGGCCCTTAGGATTTGGCTGAGGTGTTGTCTTTCTGAGGATATTTCTCTTAGCCATGACATTTTCAACTCCTTCTGCGTCCTTTTCTTATTGAGCTTTGGGTTGATCTGAAGGTTTATTTAGGGAACAATCCTTGAACATGTGGCCATGGACACGACATTTGCGGCACCAGAAAGGGACGTGTTTGTAATCAATTGTTTTGATCAATTATGTGTCCCTATATCTGAGTTGATTGAGGCTGGTAGTGCCTTTGTTGTGTGTGGTATATACAATTTAGACAAAATAAGCCAACGTATTTCCAATACCTTCTAGGATCTCTAGATGCCAGTATTCTTGCGGGAAAGAATATATATGGATCCATACCAGTGCAGCTGTGAAATCCTCTTTCTCAGGGATGAAGTTCTCTTTCGAGATGCGCAAATATAATCCCGCTGAATTGAAAAAATAGGAGCCATTCTGGAATATCCTTTCTCGATCTTCGGGCAGATTAAAGATTGCCGTAAATAATCCCTTGGAACCCAGATTCAGGTCCACATCTCCTTTGGGCTTCCATCGTGTTTTAATCCACCCGGGGAGGGCCTTTTCTAAAGGCCACAATCCCATGAATTTGTAAATTAGTGCGTGATCTTGCATATATTGAATGTGTTGAGCCATTGCTTGGAGTTGAATCTCACATTGAGGGATTTTCGTTGTTTGGGAGATACAAGTCGAGGACTGACGTATCGTTGGATTCTTTGGGTTTTGATCCTGCTGGATTACCACTTTGGGCGAAGGTGAAGGATCTGTATTTTGTTCTTCTTCCATGGGGCTCGAGGTTTCAGAGGTAGTCGTCATCAACGACAGAGTTGGGTCAGTTCGTGACTTAGAAAGGTCAAAAAACAGGTGGGAAGGTGGGCGGTTGCTGCCAACCACCACATTCCAAAAGGATGGGGCGACACCACCTCAAACAGTGGCTTCCATTAATGGAAATAAAGGGTGGTTCAGGGATCAAACCTTGCAATAAAGGGCGGTTCAGGGATCAAACCTTGCAGGTTTTAGAGCTCTCGATTAAGTTCTCCTTCCAGACTGTCCAATTTTTTTTTTTCCTCCAAGTAGGGATTTTAAAGGCATTGATGATAAAGACTTTCCTCCCAGTGAAGAACTTAATGACATCGATGGTGTTCAAGATGATGGTTTTCTTTCAAGTGAAGACTTTTATTGTAGATGTAGTGACATCGGTGAGGATAATGATAATTTTCTGAATGATTTTGATATTCCTTATCATTGATGAGGTTATCAATGAAGATATGATAGGCCTATGAACACAAATCATGTTTTAAGTCATTCAAGTACAACAATTAAGGTGGTTAGCATTTTCTTATTGGATCTTGTAACAATGTTGAGTATGAATAGGGAGGATGATATTTATCTTAGTGAAGACAATATACATGGAAGGGAATGTTGAGTATGAATAGGGAGGATGATATTTATTTTAGTGAAGACAATATACATGGAAGGGAGTGTGATGATATTCTTATAAATATAACAAAGACAATATAAAAAAGCACTACATCTACAATCATAACTAGAGATATGACTAGACCTTTTTATATCATTCCAAATCATTCTAGTTATACAAGGTCAAGAAAAGAATTGCTTGCAAGCTCAAGTTCTATTAGTATTTTGATTTCAAGTGAATCATAAAAGAATTGTTTGAAAGGTATAAACTATAGGTATGCTTTGGAGAAAATGAATAAATACTTGTCAATGAATAAAACCATGTAAAATTGATATTTAGTGGGGTGTATGATATGTATAAATATAGGTTATGATTCACATCGGAAATCCTCTGCTTTGTAGAAAGACTTTCAAAAAAATTCACTTAATTAATTATCTGCGTCTATTAAGTATCCAAAAAATACTTAAAAAAAAAATTCACATTTTATTCAAAATCACATCATGGAAAAGATAGTGGACCATTAACAAATAGTACAATATCATGGGTATGTGACTTCTTTTCCAAGCATGGAGTGTATATCAAATACAAAATTAGTACATATTCGAAATAATTCTCAAGAGTAATAATACTTATATAAAGAATATGTTGAAGGAGATGGTAATTTCATTACCTATGCATATTTTACAAAAACAAAAACATGGAAAAAACAATTCAATAATGTCCATATTTCTAAAAAGTCAATGATGAGAGTTTGTAATACATGTGCTTTTCTTAAATCAATAAGGGATAAAGGGGTGAAAAGAGGCATGTCTCTACATAATTATTTTTTAGAATTGGATAATTATCAATTATGAAAACTTGTTATTAATATTTTCATTTTATGTTATTTATAGATCTTATTATTAAAACACTTTAAGAACATTGCAATCAACAATCAAGTGAATGATACAAGTTTTACCAACATTGAAAAAAATGTTGTGATGTTTTAGATAAATATCTAGGTTTGATTATCGACGACATAAATTAAAAAAAATATTTTTGCCATATTTAAAGGAGGAGAATTTAATTCAGTTTCACTTGGATGGTTGTATGATTTTTAATGGTCAAATGTCTCTAATGGTTCATTTCATATCTTTACAAATTCACAATGATACAAATTCAACCATAACCATAATTCATCATGTGCTTATTGGTTTGGTAATCTTCCTCAAGTTTTGTATCTACAATTGGACAACACCAGTGGTGAAAACAAAAATTAGAGTGTGTTTGGATATCTAAGCATGCTTGTTGAACTGATAATTTTTTAATAGGTTAAAGTCAATTTCCTTTTTGTTAACCACACACATGAACTTATTGATAAATGTTTAGTTGTTTTGCAGTATCGAAGAGGAAGAATGTTGGGATATTTCCATCATTAATTAAAGATATTAAGAAAGCATACTTTCCAAACCCTGTTTTTCACACATTGGTAGAAACTGTTGATGTACACAAATTTGTTTATGGATCTCAAGGTGAAGAAAAGTGCATTGAACAACTTGATAACATTAGGATTCCAACATCAATTTTGTATCAACAAGATTGATGGGAAAACATTTATATGGGGCAAGAAGTACTCAATTAGTGCATAATGGGGGTCTTCATCAGGTTTATATTTTCTGAAGTTCACCCTAGATCATCAAATGCACACATCAAATTTATCGTTATTGCAATCCGCCGCTAAGATCCAAAATGTAGAAAGCATAATAGAGATGTAAATTATTTGGAATGTTTGGAATAAATAAAAAATTCTATTAAATATACATACAATTACTTTGAGGTCATTGGTTATATTTGGTGGGAGTCTTTTTTCAATGATTAAAGTGACATAATTTCAAGCTCAACAAACAAAGATATATTGAGATATATTTTTGAAAAGTATGCCAAATGAATACAAAGAAAGACATGTTGAACAACATAAATCTCAAGGTGTTATTGGGTCTTCACACGCAGAGGAAAATAAATGTATATTGGGTCTAGAAGATCATGTGCACATCATGAAGCTGTCAAATACCTTACAGGGGTTCAATACTAGATACCAAGGAGGGTTACATGATTGCAGTTTTAGTGATTGAAGATCCACATGGTTATCCATTTTGGAATTTGGATTGAAAAAGTTTTGAAGATAAATAAAGAAAATGAAGAAGTTATAACAATTGAAGTACATTGGTATGAAAGATATACATTTCCAATTAATGGTATGTACAAGACAATGATGGTAGTTAAGAAATAGATCAATAGAAAGAGAAAAAGAAATGATCAAAATATAAATCGTCACCGAACTAACATCTTAAAATTAGAGGATGTTGACATATTTTTTTATGATTTCCATTTATCAAAGACAAGGACTCTTTGCTCCAGGACTACATAGATTATCGAGAGGTTTCCGACACAATAAATAGTTGCAAGATGGGAGTCTGGGGAACCTAGTTGTACACCTAGAAGGATTTTGACATATAAAAGGTTGGGCATACATGTAGAATTAATTGTGGATTCATTGATAATGAAGAATAATATGGGTCATATACATCCTCATTTACTCATTCATATGAAGATTATGTAGATTTTAATGGCGTGTCGGAATCCATGAGTTAATTTGGATAATTTCATAAAACATTTTGTATGTTTTTGATTCATATGATGTTTGAATGGCAAATTTAAAGGAGTGTTTGAACTTACATATGATCTTCCATGGAGTTATGAATTATTTCTATATTTGTTGGCTTATATGATTTGATTATTAATAATATAACATGTTTCTTAGCTTCTCTAATTTGAATATGAATAATGCAACAATATTTTATGAAATAATTTGTGTGTAATTCAATGCAATTTGTATTGATCTTTTAGTAAAACTAAATACAATATTTGGAAGCAATGTTGCATTTTTAAATTATAGGGTGATATTTTCATGTCATTAAGTATTGTTTGGTGCTTGGAGAGACAAACTAATCCTAAAGGAGTAGACCTTTTAAGTTTGATTTTATGGTTTTGTCTATAATAATGTAGGTTTTTTAGACCATAGATTCAAAATTGTTGATTTTAGCATGCCCCTTCCTCACTGTCCTCCTTGAAAAAAGTGGATGCTACTGGTTTTGTTGCAATGGTACAAGTTGTTGAGACCACGGTTTCAAAAATATCGCAATTTTAAGCATGCAAAAAAGGGGTGCTATTAGTAGCATCACTTTTAGTTTAGGCGTTGATTTTAAGGTTTTAGTTGCAATGGTCCTAGTTGTTAAGGTTATGGTTTCAAATAAGTTGTAGTGTTAACTAAAAAAAAATAGTGTATTATTGGTTGCACCACTTTTGATTCAAGGATTGATTTTAAGGTATTTTCTGAGCAAAAATATGGGGCTTTGAGACAATGGTTGAAAAATGTTGTTATTATAAACTTCATAAGTGCTACCAATAGCATCACTTTTTGATTTGGAGGTTAATTTTGGTGTTTTTGATACAAAAATATGGGTTTTAAGGTCTAGAGTTCTCATTTTGAGATCATAATTCCTGTCAAATTGACAACTATGTTTTAGGTGCTCTGGACGTCAACATAACATTTATGTGGATTAAACTTAGTCAGATACTTACGAGTCATGTCAACATTCATTAACACATTAAAATATTGTATGACATAGATTCAAGATGAGCTAACATTATTTGATCCCCACAAAGCACTATCCTAAATGAAACCTATATTTTTTTTATTAAAAATGCCTTTGTACACAAATTGAGATATGACCACAATCATATTTTGTCTTTGAAAAGGGTGATCTATAGATTTTTAGGGTTTTTTTTCCATGAAGAAGGTAGTTTGGACTTTATTGATTATGAATGCCATGAAATTGACATTTAACTTCAGGTTTTATCCATTCCTTTTAAATCCCTCTCTATCTTCTATGCCATGCAAAAAATTTCTCTACAATCTAAGGTCATATGGGAAAGTTATTCTCTAACGAAACTAGGTAACTAGATGGTATCACCACATTTGTTTAAAAATTCATTTTCAATGATTTTAAATAATGAAGTGGGAGTGAAAGTATTGAGTATTCCCCATTAAACTTTTAGTTTTGATTGTATTCTTTTGAAGGTTAATAAAAGGGATAAATTAACATCTTAATTTTTTTCCTATTAATCTTTTTGAAATATTTTCCCTTAATTATTTTTTAATTTTTACTAAAAAATCATCTCTTAGTTTTCATGTTAATTTTGATTATCATATAGTGATGATCTTAAACTTCTTGTAAACATAATTCAAGTTAACTTTCTAACATTTCCCAAAAATATTTTTTTTTGTTGAAACCATTGATTGAGTGTGATAAGATAGAAAATAAAATTGGGTTAAAGACGATAAGTTACTAGGCATCGATTTCTTTCTAGAAACAACCATAGTGCTTGCTATGCCACATGTAATTGTTTCTTGGAAGCACATTGGTTTTGAAATGGGTGTCCACCGCGTGTCACAAGGATTTCTTTGCATTTTTGAGTGGAAAATCTTGCAAGTTTTATTGTATCGACTAAAAGCTAGAACAATTAATCTGAGCATTTGGATCTCAGCCCAGATTTATGTTTCCTTTTTTCAACACCAAATTATCAACTTGAATTTGTAAGGGTTTGAATAATTTATTGGGAGTAGTCTAAAGGTTCTACATTTTTTACTTTTTTTCTACGACTACTACCAGAATCTAACAGTGTGATTGTGATCCAGGTGGATATCGGTGTCCACCCATCTTTTCCAACTAGCTCAAAATAGTTTTATGGCAATTTTGGTAATTTACTATTTTTAGCAGTTTTTCACTTCCGGAACCGTTTTAAGGCCCTAAACAATGTTTTTTGGGAAAATGGTGAGAAATATGTCGGTTTCTTTGATATTTCCCCCAAAATGAATCTCCTTGATGATACTTTTCCAACGAGATATCATACGCCTAAAACGGATATCGTATGCAAAAGTTACGACCTTGGGAAGTTGATCTACTAACTTACCCAAACGGGGCCCACATGATTTTTGGTGCTTCATCTCCTAGGGTTAGGTTTTTGGATGTATAGGGTTTTTGGAATTCCTGTTTATTATAAAAAGGCCTTCAGAGCCTCATTGTAATCATCTTCTTACGAATGAGCGCAGCCGTCACATCTCTTCTCAGAGATAAGCCACCACCATTCCAGCAAGCTTTTTTATGCTACATTTTATAGTTTCAACTTATTTCCTTATTGAATAGAAAACCAGTTTAACTGTATCTCTGTTTTTTTGTGTTAAGCACCTGTTAATAATTTGTATTCATTTCATTTTTCTCATAAAATCCAGATCAATGGTATCATAGCGGTCTTCTCCTTGTCATCTTAATGCATGTTCCCAACGAGGTCGGAGTACAAAGAGTTGGGTCTTGAGCTTGTTTCTCTTGAGGAAAAAAACTCTCACATGCCCAAGCGACCTCTCATGGCAGGAGAAAATAAATATGACGGGATAGGAGATCATTTCAAACTGTTGATTGAGGAATCCCTCACGCAACAAAGGAACGAGATGATGGATAGTTTTGCGCAAATCCTTCAGCGACTACCAACAAGCGACGCATCTTCTTCGAGCGAAGGCGCTGCCCCCTTCAAAGTACAAATAAAATTCGATATTCCTATATTTGAAGGTCAGATAGACACATATGTTGTAGAAAAGTGGCTGAATCTACTAGAAGCGTATTTTTTTGTCCATAACTTTTCAAATAGAGAAAATATTACTTTTGTGCTCCTCAAAGCCATTCCCCATGTCAAATATTGGTGGGAAACTTTATGTGAGCAAAAGAAAGCAGAGGAACCCTCATTATTTACAGTCACGACCACCTGGGAATCCTTCAGGGATTCTATTAAGGAACAATACTACCCTGTCATAAGTTATGATGACTTGTATACCAAATGGACCACACTGTGGCAAGAAAGAGACCAAGCAGTGCCAGATTTCACAAATATCTTCCATACCTTGCGCACCAAGATGGGTATCAAATATTTAGAGCGAAATCTGGTGCTCAAGTATCGTAGTGCTCTGCATAGATACATCCAGACCGAAATGGAATTTCTGGACAACGCATCCTTGGGCGCGGCCTAACGATATGCCATCAAAATCGAGCAGAAGCTAAAAAAAGACACGACAATTTGGGCCTCAGAACCCCTCACAACAGAATCCAGGAAAGGGCGACCTCAACCCACAGAACAAAGGATAGAGAAAAGATGGAAAGTATCAGGACAACCAGTCCAAGCCGCAAGCAAATAAGGACATCGAAAAGACAAAGAAAGATACTGGGAAGTGGTGCGACTTGCATAAGAGCCCTTGGCATAACACTGCTGACTGCCGCTCAAAGCAGTCGCTGGTGGCCGAAGTAAAAGTCTATGAATCAGATGCGGGTTCTGAATCTGAGCTAGAACCAGAAAGGGGAAGACAAATCATTGATGTGGAACCCAGTGCCACCGTTGCTACCACCAAGCTCCAGCCTGGTGAACCAGACGAGCCAGAAGAAGGAGAGTGCCTCTTCCATTCACAGATGTGGGTAAAAGGCATCCCGCTGCACTTCATCATTGATAGCGGTAGCCAAAAGAACCTCATCTCAATAGAGGTCATCAAGTGGTTGGCCCTGCTGACAACACCACACCCACAACCCTACACCATTGGATGGCTCCGCCAAGGAAGCGATCTCCACGTCAACCAACAATGTCGACTGTCATACGAAATCAAGCCCTTCAAAGATGAGGTATTGTGTGATGTTGCTCCTCTCGAAGTTTGTGATGTTCTTTTGGGCCAAACTTATTTATGGAAACGTCATGCTATATATGAGTCTAGGCCTCGTAGTGTTATTATTACTTTGAATAGGAAATTATACATGATACCTGAGGCAGTCCCACCTAGTCCTATTTCCTTGATATCTGCTAAGAAATGAAGGAAGGTAATCTTTTAGATGGGGAAGTTTGTATTCTTCGTGATTTGCTCTCAGAACAAGCGAAAGATCACAACCACATCCAGGGTCTCTACGGTCGACCTCTCCACATAGAAGAAGCAAGTAGATAAGTTCGTGGAAGAATACTCAAATATCTTCTCCTCACCTACCGGGGTACCTCTGCACTTCTAGGTCAAGCACCCCATCAATATGATCCCCGACACACCACTACCCAATGGGCCAGTCTATCGCCACTCTCTGTTAGAGAATGAGGATATCAAGCGACAGATCCAAGAATTTCTCCACAAGGGGCACATCTGTCCCAACGCATCACCTTGCAGGAGCCCAATCGTGATGGTACAGAAGAAATATGGAACCTAGAGACTCTTCATTGATTACCGGGGTCTGAATAAAATCACAGTTAGAAACCGGTTCCCGATTCCCTGAATCGACGACCTCCTTGATCAACTCACGAGGGAAAAATACTTCAGTAAGATTGATATGAAGTCTGGCTACCACCAGGTCTCGATAGAACATACATATGTATGGAAGACCGCCTTCAAGTCAAAGGAAGGCTTTTTTGAATGGTTGGTCATGCCCTTCGGTTTAACAAATGCTCCAACCACTTTCATGAGGATGATGGACAATATCCTGTGACCATTCACTAATACTTTTGTAGTGGTGTATTTGGATGACATTCTCATTTACAACAAGACTTGGGCCGAACACTTGCAACATATTCAACAGGTTCTACACACCTTGCGACAACACAAGCTATACGCCAACTTGGAAAAATGATCCTTCGGCACGGACAAGGTCCATTACCTAGGATACATCATTGATCAACATGGCGTACATGTGGATCCAAACAAGATCCAAGTCATCTGTGACTGTCCAACCCCAACCACACTCACTGATCTTCAGAGCTTCTTGGGCCTTGCCAATTTCTACCTCAGGTTCATGTTGGGATTCTCCCATATTACATGGGCCCTTAGCCAAATAACCAGGGGTGGTGGTAAGCAAAATTTGCGTGGGGACAATCCCAACAACAAGTGTTCGATGATTTGAAGCAATGCTTGTGCTCATCCCCAATAATTTCACTACCGGACCTGAAACAACCCTTTGATATCTAGACAGATGCTTTGGACTATGCTGTGGGCGCCGTTCTCACTTAGCAAGACCACCCCGTGGCCTATCATAGTGAGACATTATCAAATGCTGTTCGTAAGTACCCTACTTATGACAAAGAAATGTACTCCATTGTGCAAGCTTGCCGCCATTGGAGATTTTACTTTCTTGGGAAGGAGACAGTCATTGAAATTGATCATAAGCCACTATAGTTCATGCAGACACAAGGAAAATTGCAGAATGACTGCCATCAAAAGTGGTCCACATACTTGAAACAATTCCATCTCAACATCAAGTATAAAACAAGAAGCACCAATCACATCGCTGATTGCCTTAGTAGACTGCCAGTCGCGACACTCACCACAGTGCTAGACTCTTGCGGCCATGAGACCTCTGGATGGCCCCAACTCTATGAGACAGACCCGAACTTCACCACCACCTAACAAATGTTGGGCACAAACGCAGTCATCGATAATTTCCATCTTCAGGATGGGTTGTTGTGTCGTCTGGGCCATATCTGTGTTCCATCAAGCGAGTGAGCGAAGATGATCTGGGACACCCACTACAGTCGGGTGGCAGGACACTTCGACATCTAAAATACAGTGGCGATGCTACATAAACATTTATACTGGCCGAAACTTTGACAGGAGGTCAACAAGTATATCAGGTCCTGCACTGCTTGCACTATTGCCAAAATGACCACTAAGAAACAGGGCCTGTACACCCCTCTTCCTACTCCTGACAGGCCATGGGAATCCATCTTAATGTACTACATGTCGGGCCTCCCATCCAACAAACGAGGAAATGACTGTGTTTTTTTGGTTGTTGATCGCTTTTCTAAGATGGCGATTCTGGTTGCCTGCAAGAAGAACATCACAATAGAGGCCAATGCCAAGCTATTATTTGAACGAGTATGGGTACATTTTGGAATCCCACAAACCATTGTCTCAGATCGAGACAGTCAATTTATCAACACATTCTGGTCGAGCCTCTGGTCACTACCGGATACCAAGCTCACCAAATCCATGGCCTTCCACCCCTAGACAAATGGCCAAACCGAGGTCATAAATCGAATGATTGTGCATATCCTTCGCATGTATAATTCAAATCACCCTCACACATGGAATGAGAGCCTTCCATATGTCCAACATAGTTACAACTGAGCTCTGCATAGCTCAACCAACCACAACCCCTTTCAGGTGGGGTTGGGATTCCAACCATTGGGTCCCATAGATGTTGCACTTCCCCTTGCGGTCACCTCGACCGACTCATCTCCTGCTCCAACTGAAGCTGACAAAGCCACCCGATTCATTGAGCGGATCCAACACATCCACCAACAGGTTCAGGATATCCTACAGAAGTCCAATGACAAGTACAAGGAACACCATGATCAACATCGGGTGCCACATAAGTTTCAGGTGGGCGACAAAGTTTGGTTGCACTTGCAGAAAGAACGCCTTACATGACCCCATTGGAAGCTTCGCCCACTTTGTTATGGGATGTACACCATCACCAAGGCCATGGGGGATAATGATTTTGAGCTCAACATTCCTCCTTTCCTTGGTCTGCACCCAATGTTCAATGTGGATCTCCTTCACCCTTATTTCCCACCATTATTGGACACCTCAGAAGTAGCAGAACAACTGACACCAACAGAGCTCAAACTTGACTGCATACAATAGGCATCTAATGATCAGATTGTGGACACACAGATCAAGGGCACTCGACAACAATGGATCCAACTTTATCGAGTCGTCAAAGAAGGGCAGCTCCTGCACCAAGGCAAGTGGCTCACTTGGGGCCAAATTTAGCAGAAATTTCCTCATCTGATGGGGGAACTCAACGCAATGGAGACCATTGCTTCCTAAGGAGGGAGGATTGATCTAGGTGGATATCAGTGGCCACCCACCTTTTCTAACTGGCTCAAAATAGTTTTCTGGCAATTTTGGTAATTTACTATTTTTAGCAGTTTTTCACTTTCAGATCCGTTTTGAGGCCCTAAACGATGTTTCCGCTGCATTTGACAGTTTCAACTTATTTCCGATGCATTTTACAGTTTCAGCTTATTTCCTTACTGAATAGAAAACCAATTTTACTGTATCTCTGTTATTTTGTGTTAAGCACCTGTTAATAATCTGTAGTCATTTCGTTCTGCTCATAAAATCCAGATCAGATTGTTGGAAAAATCACAATTTTATAGTGCCCAAATCATATTCCTGAATGCATAAATCGATTCAACGCCCTCAAAAACCCTAGGGCGCCTGGAATATGTATCCTAAACCAATAAAATATACGATTCCAACTATTTTTCTAAAATTTTGACCCGTTTTTAAACGAAATTCGTCGAAAAAAATACCCAAAATAAAGTAAAAACGTAGAAAAATAGTTCTAGACATCGAGAGTTCGATGCCTTGATGAAAGCATAAGTTCAAGGCTACCATAATATAATATTTTGGACAATAGTGTTTTATTATAACACATGAATTTGAGCTGAGAATATCAATGGGGCAAGTTATTGGCGTATAAAGATGGAGTTCCTTTTCAATGAAATATGTGGTCTCTCATACATGGTGATTTATGAATGTTCTTGCACAAGCGCAACCTTTCCTTGACTATAATTAGTAGGAATATTGAGATCACTAAGTGCGATATTATGAACAACCTTAGAACCATTTTCCATACCTGGTTGAATTTATAGAAATTCTTGCAACCGGTATTGACGTTATCATGATTAGTCAATCCAAAGTTGATTTCTACTATGCATATTTGGCTGCCTAGAATGTGATCACAATAATAAAACACAATCATAATGAATAACATGATAGAGAATCCAAGGCATGTGGAGAATTTACTTGAATAATATGGTCCATGGATGGTAAATGGGGTAAACCGTAGGCCTTGTCAAGGGAACCTAACCCCAAGGGGATTAAGAAAGTCAAACCATGACCTCCCCAATTCACTGGGGAAGAGTTCTCACGTTTGGCTCATGACCATTTGAGATAATCCTTGGGACTCTAGATATTGGTACCCTGACAATTGAATTAATAAGGTTATTTTTCAAAACATTTCCATTGCTTTGAAGTAAGTTCTGATTGGAATTATCTCTAGGCTCAGTGTTGGCACAATATTGTGATTACTTGTGATTCAATTAGTAGTTTTTCAATGAATATAATCAAAATCCAGTTGACTTAATAGATAAGAGAGATCGTTTTTCTTAGAGATTTAAATTTTCTTTGTTTTCATAACCAAAGTTTCTTCAAGGAAGATATGCTCAAATATTTACAAAGAGTATCTAATAAGGATTTATCATAACCTATTGCAGGATTACGACAAGAAGGGAAAAACTCCACAACAAGATTTTGGGGTTAGTATTGTTGGAATACTGAGAGGGGGGGGGGGTGAATCAATATTATGAAATTTCTTACCACTTTCAACTAGAATATATAATGATTAACAATTTATGCCTTCATTTAACATTCCATAACCATAAGAAATATCACATCAAATAACCACATGCACAATACACCAGAATTTATGTGGAAAACCAAATAGGAGAAAACAACATAATGCATGTGAAGGGCACCCTCCTGGTGATGATTCCAAGGTGAGCATGCAACACTTGGTGATGATTCCAAGGTTTCCATGTGAGACTTGACTCCACTAGTCTAACTGAATTAAAAATGAGTAATGACTGAAGAGGATGTGGCACCCTCATATAGGGGAGAATATTCTCATCTAGGGGAGAATATATTAGACCAAGGGACACCCTCAACATAAACTAAAAAACATAGGAAAATAAATACTAGGTGGATGTGTCATATCTCCAATACCCCTCCCGAAGCACTAGTAGGGAGTACACAATGAATGGGTCCTGAAGAGAAGCCATGTTGGGTACCCATTTTACAATGCATCTAAGTAAAATAGAATAATTGAAAAATAGGTAAGAGGGAAAACCTCATGAGAACCCCCCCCCCCCTCAAAATACAATGCTAAAAAAGAAAGACAACTGCTAGGTAGTTGTGTCCTTCACCCCAAAAAGGTCTTGCAGAAAGTGGAATTTCTACTTGGTGAAAGTCTTTGTGAAGATGTCTGTAGTCTATTCAAAAGAGGGATAGTGTTGTAGGTCGATGATCCTATCATGTATCAGTCCTCTAATGTAGTGCATGTGGATATTGATGTGTTTTTTTCCCTGTCTCTGCATTGGATCTTGACAAAACTTCAGTGTGCTCTGATTGTCACTCCAGATGACAGTTGGGTGATGAAACATGATACTAATATCTATAAGGAAATGTTGTATCCAAATGGCATGCATTGTGAAGTTGAAAACACCTTTGTACTCGGCCTTTTCTGATGAAAAAACAATTACTGATTGCTTTTTATTAGACCAATAAATGGGGTTGGATCCTAAACTTAGAACATATCCTGATGTGGAATTGTGATATGTTCTATTGCTATCCCAATATGAATCAATGTAGCCTATGAGATCTAGTGTACATCCTGCTGCATGATGAATCCCATGGATAGTGGTACCTTTGACATATCTAAGGATGCACTTGGAAGCTTTCCAGTGTGGCTTGTGCGGCTCCTGCATGTATCTGGAAACTGCTCCCACTGCATACAAGATATCTGGATAGGAGTGAGTGAGATAAAGGAGACTCCCCACTAGCCTATGATACTTGGTCAATAAATCAATGGTGTATCCATTCCATCCTCAATATTTACTTTGGATAAGAAAGGTGTGGCTATTGGATTGCAGTTAGTCATGTGAAATCTGACCAAGAGATCTCTAGAATACTTTGACTAAGCCATCCTGATCCCTGAATCATCCTGGATGATTTCAAGAATAAGGAAATAGTGTAATAGACCCATGCCGGTCATGGAAAACCTACCATGCAAAGTTGTTTTGAGTGAAACAATAGTTGAGCCTGAACTACTTATGATTAATAGATCATCCACATATAACACTATAATCAACAAAGAGTCATAATTTCTCAACATATAAACATTTGGATCAGATTTACATTGAATGAAATTTTGAGAGAGTAAGTAAGAATCCATTTTATCATACCATGATCTAGGAGCCTACTTGAGGCCATAACGTGATTTATTGAGTTTGCAAACTAGTGATGGATTGCGTACGTACCCTTGCGGATGCTCCATGTAGATTCCCTCTTAGAGATCACCGTGAAGCAATGCATTCTTCACATCCATTTGGTGAACCTCCCACCTTCTTGCTGATGCAATGGCAAGATCCAACCTAATGAAATCCATTTTGGCAACTGTAGCAAGTATTTCATTGTAATCGATCCCATGAACTTGCTAAAAACCTTCAACCACCAATATTTCTTTGCATATGCTCACAAGTCCATTTTTCTTTCTTTCTTCATCCTATATACCCACTTGCATTTGACAAGCTTGCAATCTAATGGAAGAAGAACCAAGTCCCAAGTTTGGTTCTCGATGAGAGAGTTGTACTCCTCGTTCATGACTACTTCCTAGTAAGGATTCCCTTCATCCTCTGCATAGGTCTGAGGGTATGATGATAGAACCATGTATCAATGCATGGGAATTACTGGTTTCATGGCTATGAGTGCATGAGGGGCTTCCTCAAATTGGGATCTCATCCTCCTCAGATCCGTAGGATCACCCACAAGATCACTTATTTCTTGTAGGGTTGAATGTGCCCATTTGGGTCTTGGATAAGGATATTCACATGCATGCTCATGATATTCTGAATTAGATTCAGAAATCATATATGAAATTTGATCTGAGTGATAGGATACATCATCTCTGTGATCTTCTTCAAGAGGAAGCACATAAGTTTCTGCATGTTGTTTTCGAGATGCATGTAGAGGACTTTCTTCAAACCAGACACTCCTTTCAATGATCAACTCGCCTGTTGAAATATCTATCAATATGTATCCCTTTACACCTTTAGGATAACCCACACATATGCATTATTTTCTTTAAGGATCCAAAACCTTCCTCTTTTCTGAAGTTATGCGGGCCCATGTGCGAGATCCAAAGATGCAGAAGTGTGTGACTTCTGGCTTCATGCCGCTCTAGGATTCAAAAGGTGTCTTTTCTTTCACAAATTTTTGAGGAGATATTTTTTGAATGTATTTGGAACTGTTTATTGCTTCAGCCCAAAATTTAGAGGGAAGGGACGTTGCATGTAACATGCAATTTTCCATCTCTTTCAAATACCGGTTCTTCCTCGTAGCTACCCCATTATGTTGTGGAGTGTATGGAACTATGTGTTGCAACTGAATACTTGCTTCACCACAAAGATGTTGTACAACATTGTTTACCTACTCCCCCCCATTATCTGTATGGAGGATCTTGATCATCTTCACAAACTGCTTCTCTGCATGTGCTTTGAAATCCTTGAGATGCTCAAACGCTTCAGATTTTTTCCTGAGAAAATACACCCATGTGTGCCTTGACCAATCATCAATAAAAGTCAACACATATATAAACTTGTTCATAAAAGGATGAGGGAATGGCCCCATGAGATCACTATGACCAATCTCCAAGGGAGAAGAGTCCCTCCATGCCTTTCCTTTCTTAAATTACTCTTGCAGATGCTTTCCAAGAACACATCCTTGACAAACTCCTTCAAACAATTGTATGTCTGACAAGTCGTTCACCATCCCTTGTTTGCTGAGATGTTGCATGTACCTAAAATTTAAGTGGCCAAATTGTTCGTGCCAAATTCTACTATCATAAGTGGCATGAGTTATTATCAATGTGGAATCTGATTTAGCAACACATTTAGAGAATGTGTACAATCTATACTGATGATTTACCTCACCAACAACAATTTGAGAGTTGTCTTTCATGTTAGATATTTTCACAGAATTGGGGGTGGATTCAACCATTTTCTATGTGCTTGAATGTGTGATTTGGTAAAAGAGAGTATACTTATAGGGAGTTTCAAAACATGTAAGACATTCTAAAAAATTCGATTTTCAAGCTCTACTCTCCCTTGTCCAGTGACTTCTGCTAGAGAGTCATCTCCCATCAGAATGGGAGGACCCATGAATGATTTTAAAGATGAAAGAAACATTTTTTGGCTGCCATTTGGTGTAATTCTCCCGAATCAATGATCCATGCATCAAGAGAAGAATTAATTGCAATTAAATCATGTGCATTACCTCAATTTTCTGTACATTTTATTTAGTTTTATTCTTTGGATTCTTAGAAATGCAGTCTCTAAGATTGTACTACTGGAGTGTTTGCACCATGAGGTCAATGGTTTTCTTCATGCAAGAGGATTTAGGATGTAACCATGATTGCAATAAACTCACTTTGATTTCCCTTTCTTTCCCTTTCCTGCTTTTGAGCTGGAAGATTCATCATAGGGTTTTAAGTTCTGTTCCTTTCTTGGATTGGGATCCTTCTTTCCCTTTGATTTCTGTTTGGATTTAGAGTTAGTCTTGCAACTTTCATGTGCAATAAATGCATGCAATTTGGAGTTTTTGAGTGTTCCCATCTTGATAAGCTTGTCTTGTTTGTGTATCAGGGACTCAATGAATGCATCCAATGTGGAATTTTTTCCAAGTTGCACCCAATGCAATCCTTATTGTGTGAAAACTAGAGATGAATATGGCATACTATAGACCCAAATTTGATATAATAGAAAAAATCAATTGATTTTCTTGCTTTCATTTATCGATCATGCATCCTTTTAGTTGAAGAAACAATGCCTTGAACCTTGCGAAGAAGTCTTGGATATTCTCAAAATTACTTGCATGTAATGAGTTTAACTCATTCTCAAGAATATGGCCATGTATCTCATCCTATTTTCCGAAGAGGCTCTCCAGAGTAGTCCAAACATGATTTGGAGTTGTGTATGATTCAACGTGGGATAATAATTCAGGAGAGATAGATAAGAAAAGGAGATCAATGGCTTCATCCATGCAATTGAAATATTTGGTTTTATCAATGGTAGATGTGGGTTCAGTTTCTATTGCCATAATTATTCGATATAAGCCTATGCTTATGAGTTGAAGTAGAATCTTTGTCCTCCAATCGAAGAAGTTGTATGGCGTAAGAACTGTCGATGATGGAAATTCCATTCTTTGTGATTGCTTCAATATTCTCAACCTGCAATAGATGTTTTGTATTCCTTCTTCCTATTACTTGTGGGCTTTGATACCATGTGAAATTGGAGAGAAATATTCATAGAGAATCTATCTAGAAATAATGAACAACAAACTTGAAAAGTAGAAAGAAGAATTGGAGAAAGAATGAAATAATTGTATTAACCAAATGAGAGAATGGAAAAATACATTTGATATACTCTACATGGATGAACTAATGCACCATAGTGGCTGATCTAATGTGCCATAGTAGTGATCTAGAGAGATGTGGGCATAAACTGACAGAAACCGGAGTGAATTTCCACCTAGTCCTAGTTAACTGACCATGCAGTCATCAATAAATTGGCTCACACAAGTGGAGTTGAGAGAATCTCATGCATGCATATGTGTAGCAGTCTCCTAGCCTCATGCATATGAAGTGTGCCCTCCTAGTGATGATTCGAAGGTGAGCATGCAACACTTAGTGATGATTCTAAGGTTGCCATGTGATACTTGAATCCACTAGTCTAACTGAAGTACAAATGAGTAATGACTGAAGAGGATGTGGTGCCCTCATCTAGGGGAGAATATCTCAAACCAAGGGAAGCCTTCAACATAGACTAACAAACATAGAAAATAAATATTAGGTGGATGTTTAATATCTCTAATAGGTTTAGTGTCCCTTCTATTTTAGTATTTGATAATGCTCTATACTTTTCTTCATTAAAGTGGACTAAATTTTATTTATAAAAAGGAATCATTATTTTCTATTATGTGATCTGAAAATCCTTAGATGTCAATTAGTTCTTAAGCAGACACAAACATCCGACCAGATTCAAGAAATTAAGATTGTTATGACTATTTGCAAAATATCATGTGAAAATGCTTGGTTATCCATGACTTTATTAACTGATAAATAACTTGTAGAAAGAAAAATTCCAAAATAGAGAGAAATAGAGACAACAAATAACAAGGCTCATTACATATTTTGATAATGGAGTTCACCCATTTTGGGCTATGTGTCTGGGTCTGCTTCCAAATACTGAGACTGCTTTATTGATGCTCAAATGTGCTTCTTTTACAATGAAATTTTGATCTCTTTCACAAACACAAATATAACCGTCAAAATAGACATCGCCTTGACTGTAAACACCCTATACATCTCTCAAAGAGGCCCAAGGCTAAAAAACAATATCAAACCAAAATAGTAGCGACTTCTTGGCACACAAATCTATTAGGATATTTAGACACTTAGGAGTTAGTTAAGATCTACTTGGTATAATGTATCGTTAGGTAAAAGTGTGTTTCTTTAGTATGCATTAGTATGCATTTGTAGTTAGGAAATCTGACGGTCACGATATGTTCCTGACATAGAGTGATCCGATGATTCATATTCTCCTCGATCTTAATGACCATTGATCTGTGGCTTAACACATGATTGGTCCATGATCTTTATTTAAAGAGCATGGAGGGTCATTTGTTGATGATCGGTTGTGAGAAAATCTCATGTAAAATCTCTCTGTAATATTTTTCTTTTGCATTAATAAACTGCTCCAAGTGGTCACGTTGGCTGGGGCCGTGGATGTTTCCCCGTAGGGTTTTACCATGTGAAAACATTGGTGTGTTGATATTTGATCTGGTTATGTGAGTGTTTATTGAAGGTGTTCATCCTCTGTTGGAATACTTGTGTTGTCGAACATGGTATCAGAGCTTGTTTGAAGACCAACTCCTATTGTAGATCGAGATTGTGAAGCTGAGTCGAATCATCTCCAATTTATGTCATTTCCGTACATTTTTGGGCTGAGAGAACTATTCCATTGCGTCCAAAGTGCTTGTTTCAATGAAGAACACTTTTCTTTTCACTCGAAAAGGTTTCCGTTTGCCCAAGATACGACCATTTCAGTCAGACCCGGAGGTATAAAGCCTGAATACACATTTTAAAATTTTTTGTAGAGTATTATTTTGGTTTTATATTATTTGTTTCCGAGTTGCTACTCTTTTAGATCTGCATTTTCTCTTTGCCCTACGCCCTGTGCGATCTCGGTAAATCAGAAACATATAGGAAAAGGTGCATCTTCTGGGTAAGCTAACCGAGATCTATACCTTCTTGTCATCGAGAAATAAATATTTTTTCTTGTGTGAAATGAGTTTTTTTTAGCATGCTCTCCAAGGCTGTCAAAAACAACAATAACAACAACACCCCCAATCCTCTTGCTAAACAATACAATATGTTTTTCTCTTCCATTTGGTTAAAAGTTTCCTTATTAAGTAAGAGGTCTTGAGTTCAAGTCTCTCTTTTGTTACTTTTTTTTGAAAAAAAGTTCATGCTAAAATTGTAAAGTGTATTTCACTTCAAGTATAAAAGTGAATCACTATAAGTAGCTTTAATATTTTATTTTAGAGTTATTTATTTTGCATGCAACTTTTCTTTTATAAAGTAACTTCATTGTAAAAGTGATCCCCACTTCTCTTTATAAAAGTGGGTCACTTCATGAAACAATTTACACTATCACGTGGTCCTTTGGTTACCGTTTAAGCTTTATTTTTAAAACGACATAACTCTCACATCCGAAGACCGTTTTTAGTGCCATTTTTTGAAAACCGAATAAAATTTCAAGAACTTTCCATCCAGATCTTTAGTTTCAGTTTTTAAATCCATGTTATCTGCATATTTAATATGGATTCTACAAGTAATCTCTTGCTTACCAACACCAACTACTTCCAATGGAAATCTCATATGAAAGATTTATTAAGAAGTAAAGGCTTGTATCAGATTACCTTGGGAAAGGAAAAAACACCCAATGATGATGATAAGAAAGTCAAATGGGCTAATAGGAGTGATGAAGCACATGGACTAATCGGAGTGTCCAACTCTCCTGATTTAAGGTTCCACCTTAAAGAAATTGATGACCCTGAAGAAGCTTGGAAAACAATTGAATCTGTGTTTGGTAAAATCAATATTATTCGAGCAAAACAGTTAGAAAATAAAGTACTGACCTTAAGTCCAAGTGTTTTTTCTTGCCTTGGAGACTATATATCTAAGTTTAAAACACTCAGACTTTTATGTGAAGAATGTGAGATAAAAATGGAGGAAGAGCATTGCATCTATCTTATTGTTTCTAAGATAGGTAGTGCATATTCTGTGTTTTTATCTACCTTTTATGCCATGAGAGAGGCTCTAGGGAAATCTTATCAAAAACCCACTCTTGAGTCCTTTTGTGCTTCTTTGATTAGAGAGGAAGATAAGCTTGTACAACTTGGAGTGATCAACACTGCATGTACCTCCAACAAAGCCTTAGTTACCCAACAGAAAGATAAACCCAAGTATCCCAAGAAGCAACATCCTCGCTACAACAACAAGCAACATAAGGGTCCCAAAGCCACTCAGACAACTTCAACTCCTAATGGTTACAAAGGAGAAAAACATAAAAATAAGAAGATTGACAGACATTGCAACTTTTGTGATAAAGATGGTCATGATGAGTCCAAATGTTTCAAGAAGATAACAACTTTAGAAGCAACGGTGAAGACGCATAGTATCAATATTGATTCTACTTCTTCTTCTTCTCATGCACTTTCCGCTTCTGGTTTCTCCCTCAATACAAATTTTAATTCTTCTTCTGATGAGTGGCTTATTGATTTTGGATCATCTTATCATATGGCCAAGGATAAAGACACATTTTCTTCTCTAAATGAATCTAACACAAAGAAAATATTTTTTGTTGATGATAGATCTCTTAGTGTTGTAGGATATGGAACAATTCAAGTAGATAATGGTCATTTCAATGATGTATTATGTGTTCCAAGTCTTTCTTGCAACCTTCTTTCAATATATCAAATCACTCATTCAGGTGAAGGTAAAACCGTATAGTTTTCACCTCACCAAGTTGTAATCAAGGATCTAAAAGATCCTAAGCATGTTCTTGCAACTAGAACTGCTGATGATATTAATGGGTTGTATAAGTTTGACAACTTTGGGTCATCATATTTTTCATCAGTTTTTGTTGCTCATAGCGATGACTTGAGCAAACTTTGGCATGAGCGGTTTGGTAATCTAGACTATCGCTCATTGCAACAACTATGTAATCAACAGATGGTGACCAGTCTTCCTCTTGTTTCATGCAGATACAATGTTTGTGCCGGTTGTGTTCTTGACATACATCATTGGGACAATTTTGACAAATGTGCCTCTTGGCACGCCTCGGGCCCTTTGCAACTTGTTCACAGTGATTTGTGTGGTCCACATTCTTCTCCTTCTTTTTCTGGGTGCAAGTATTTCTTAAATTTCATTGATGATTTTTCCAGACGTACTTGGGTTTACTTCTTAAGACTTAAGAGCCAAGTTTTTGACAAGTTTTTGGCCTACAAGGCCCTTGTAGAAAAGAAATTTGGGCATCAAATTTAAAAGTTAAGAACAGATAATGGAGGCGAATATGTGAACAATAATTTTACAAGTTACTGCACTACACGACATTCAAATGAAACACACTATTCTATATACACCACAACAAAATGGTGTTTCTGAGAGAAAGAACCACACATTAAAAGAAATGGCTAATTGTATGATCCAATCTAAGGGATTAAGTCTAAAGTATTGGGTGGAAAAAATCAATTGTGAAAATTACATAGTCAATCACACTCCAACAAAGACTCTTAAAAATATAACACCGAAAGAAGCTTGGACTAAAATTAAACCATATATAAGTCACTTCTGTGTATTTGGCAGTATAACACGAGCTCATATTCCTGATGAGAAAAGAAAAACATTGCAGCCTAAAAGTGAGAAGTGTATATTTGTTGGTTATTTTGAAGATGTCAAAGGTTATAGACTTCTTCAACCACATTGTAATGAAATTATTATTAGAAGATATGTTAAATTTGATTAAAATCTGTTGGTCTGCGAGCCTAATTCGACGATTGTGCCTTCTTCGGCCTGTGATCCATCTTCGATGTTTGTGACTTCTTCTATTCCTATTCTAGTTTCTTCTCTAGATGATGACAGTGAGGATGAAAATCCACCTCTGCCTTCTCACCTTCCTGTAGATGAGTCCTTTGAACCTGAACCAACACCAATTCCACCGCTTCCTAGATGGTTCCATTCAACACGAGAAACAACTGGTGGTCTTGTCGGTGATCCTTCAGATCAGTGTCGAACACATTCAAAGTTCCAGCGAGCCTCTTCTCTTTTGGCTCAAGTTTCAAAGACTCATGATCCAAAGACATTTGCAGAAGCTTTAGGTCATCCAGATTGGGATACATCAATGAACTAAGAGTATCGTTCTTTAATGGAAAATGATACTTGGGATCTTGTACCTCTTCCAAAAGGAAGAAAACTTGTCAGATGTAAATGGGTCTATAGAACTAAGTATGCATCGGATGGAAGGGTTGAACGACACAAAGCTCGGTTAGTTTCTAAAGGATTTTCCCAAGCTGAAGGAATTGACTATAATGAAACCTTTTCCCCTTTAGACAAAATGAATTCCATCTGCTTTGTTCTTTCCCTTGCTTCCTCACATAAATGGGAGGTCCATCAGATGGATGTTAAATTCGCCTTCTTGCACAAAGATTTGCAAGAAGAAACCTACATGGAACAACCTCCTGGCTATGTCCAGAATGACTCTAGCCTTGTTTGTCACTTTAAGAAATCTCTTTATGGTCTTAAGCAAGCTCCCCGAGCTTGGTATGCCAAAATAGAAAACTTTCTTATTGACACCGGTTTCTCTAGATGCCATTCTGATCCTAATGTCTATACCAAGAAAGTAGGAAGCCATCTCATAATCCTTGTCCTTTATGTTTATGACCTTATCCTTACTGTTGGTGACTCAAAACTTTTAAACCATGTGAAAACCAGCCTTAAGAAGAAATTTGAAATGAGAGACTTAGGATTTTTGCAATATTTCCTTGGCCTCCAAGTTTTGCAAACCAATGAAGGAATTTATATTTCCCAGTCTAAGTATTCTTGTGACCTTCTTCGTCACTTTCACATGGACGATTGTAAACCATCCCCTTCTCCCTTCCAATATGGAGTCAAGATTACTGCCACTTGTACTTCTCCCGAAGTTGATGCCACCATGTACCATCAATTAGTTGGTATCCTCTTATACTTGACTCATACCCGTCCTGATCTTTCCTTTGTTGTTGGTCTTGTTGCATGGTATATGCAAACACCCCATGAATTCCATTAGAAAGCAGATAAAAGGATACTTTTCTATGTCCGTGGTACAGTTCAGTTCAAGATACATTACAGTTCATGGGGGACTCCTTTATTGGTTGGTTTCACTAATTCAGATTGGGCCGACGACCCTGATTAGGGTTTTAAGTTATGTTCCTTTCTTGGATTGGGATCCTTCTTTCCCTTTGATTTCTATTTGGATTTAGAGTTAGTCCTGCTACTTTCATGCACAACAAATGCATGGGATTTGGAGTTTTTGAGTGTTCCCATCTTGATAAGCTTGTCTTGTTTGTGTATTAGGGACTCAATGAATGCATCCAATGTGGAATTTTTTCCAAGTTGCACCCAATGTAATCCTTATTGTGTGAAAACTAGAGATGAATATGGCATACTATGGACCCAAATTTGATATAATAGAAAAATTCGATTGATTTTCTTGCTTTGATTTATCGATCCTGCATCTTTTCAATTGGAGAAACAATGCCTTGAACCTTGCGAAGAAGTATTGGATATTCTCGAAATTACTTGCATGTAATGAGTTTAACTCATTCTCAAGAATATGGCCATGTATCTCATCCTATTTTCCGAAAAGGTTCTCCAAAGTAGTCCAAACATGATTTGGAGTTGTGTATGATTCAACATAGAATAATAATTCATGAGAGATAGATAAGAAAAGGAGACCAAAGGTGTCATCCATGCGATTGAAATATTTGGTTTTATCAATGGTAGATGTGGGTTCAATTTCTATTGCCATAGTTATTCGATATAAGCCTATTCTTATGAGTTGAATTAGAATCTTTGTCCTCCAATCAAAGAAGTTGTATGGAGTAATAACTGTCGATGATGGAAATTCCATTCTTTGTGATTGCTTCAATATTCTCAACCTGCAATAGATGTTTTGTATTCCTTCTTCCTATCACTTGTGGGATTTGATACCATGTGAAATTGGAGAGAAATATTCATAGAGAATCTATCTAGAAATAATGAACAACAAACTTGAAAAGTAGAGAGAAGAATTGGAGAAAGAATGAAAGAATTGTATTAGCCAAATGAGAGAATGGAAAAATACATCTGATATAATCTACATGGATGAATTAATGGGCCATAGTGGCTGATCTAATGTGCCATAGTAGTGATCTAGAGAGGTGTGGGCATACATTGACAGAAACTGGAGTGAACGACCACCTAGTCCTAGTTAACCGACCATGCAGTCATCAATCAATTGGCTCACACAAGTGGAGTGGAGAGAATCTCATGCATACACATGTGTAGCAGTCTCCTAGCCTCATGCATATGAAGTGTGCCCTCCTAGTGATGATTCGAAGGTGAGCATGCAACGCTTGGTGATGATTCTAAAGTTGCCATGTGATACTTGAATCCACTAGTCTAATTGAAGTACAAATGAGTAATGACTGAAGAGGATGTGGTGCCCTCATCTAGTGGAGAATATCTCAGACCAAGGGAAGCCTTCAACATAGACTAACAAACATAGAAAATAAATACTAGGTGGATGTGTAATATCTCTAATATGTTTGGCATCCCTTCTATTTTAGTATTTGATAATGCTCTATACTTTTCTTCAATATAATGGACTAAATTTTATTTATAAAAAGGAATCATTATTTTCTATTATGTGATCCGAAAATCCTTAGATGTCAATTAGTTATTAATCAGACACAAACATCCGACTAGATTCAAGAAATTAAGATCGTTATGACTATTTGTAAAATATCATGTGAAAATGCTTGCTTATCCATGACTTTATTAACTGATAAATAACTTGCAGAAAGAAAAATTCCAAAATAGAGAGAAATAGAGACAACAAATAACAAGGCTCATTACATAGTTTGATAATGGAGTTCACCCATTTTGGGCTACATCTCTGGGTCTACTTTCAAATAGTGAGACTGCTTTATTGATGCTCAAATGTGCTTCTTTTACAATGAACTTTTGATCTCTTTATCAAGCACAAATATAACTGTCAAAATAGACAACGCCTCGGAAAACCAAAACTTTTAACTGTAAACACCCTATACATCTCTCAAAGAGGCCCAAGGCTAAAAAACAATATCAATCCAAAATAGTAGCGACTTCTTGGCACACAAATCTGTTAGGATATTTAGACACTTAGGAGTTAGTTAAGATCTACTTGGTCTAATGTGTCATTAGGTAAAAGTGTGTTTCTTTAGTATGCATTTGTATTTAGGAAATCCGACGGTCACAATATGTTCCCGACATAGAGTGATTCGACGATTCATATTCTCCTCGATCTTAACAACCATTGATCTGTGGCTTAACACCCGATTGGTCCATGATCTCTATTTAAAGAGAATGGAGGGTCATTTGTTGATGATCGGTTGTGAGAAAATCTCATGCAAAACCTCTCTATAATATTTTTCTTTTGCATTAATAAACTGCTCCAAGTGGCCGCGTTGGCTGGGGTTGTGGATGTTTCCCCATAGGGGTTTTACCACGTGAAAATGTCGGTGTGTTGATATTTGATCTGGTTATGTGAGTGGTTACTGAAGGTGTTTGTCCTCTGTTGGAATACCTGTGTTGTCGAACATTGTATCAGAGCCTGTTTGAAGACCATCTCCTGTTGTAGATCGAGATCGTGAAGCCAAGTTGCCTCATCTCCATTTTATGTCATTTATGTACATTTATGGGTTGGGAGAACTATTCCATTCCATCCGGAGCACTCGTTTCAGTTAAGAACACTTTTTCGTTTCACTCGAAAAGGTTTCCATTTTCCCAAGATACGACCATTGCAGTCAGATCCGAAGGTATAAGCCTGAATACGCATTTTTAAAATTTTTGCAGAATATTATTTGCTTTCGGGTTGCTACTCTTTTAGATCTGCGTTTGCTCTTTTCCTCACATCCTGTGCGATATCAGAAAATCAGAAACAGATAGGAAAATGTGAATCTTCCGGGTTAGCTAACCGAGATCTAACCCTTCTTGTCATCGAGAAGCAATTTTTTTTTTCTTGTGTGGAAATAATTTTTTATGAGCACGCTCTCCAAGGCCATCAACAACAATAACAACAACACCCCCAATCCCCTTGCTAAAAAATACAATATGTTTTGCTAGACCATTTGGTTAAAAGTTGCTTTATTAAGTAAGAGGTCTTGAGTTCAAGTCTCTCTTTTGTTACTTTTTTTTTTTTTTAAAGTTCATGCTAAAATTGTAAAGTGTATTTCACTTCAAGTATAAAAGTGAATCACTATAAGTAGTTTTAATATTTTATTTTAGAGTTATTTATTTTGCATGCATTTTTTAATTTATAAAGTAACTTCATTGTAAAAGTTGATCCCCACTTCTCTTTATAAAAGTGAGTCACTTCATAAAGCAACTTACATTATCACGTGGTCCTTTGGTTACTGTTTATACGTTTTTTTAAAATGGCATAACGCTCACATCCGAAGTCCGTTTTCAGTGCCGTTTTTTTTTTTTGAAACCGCGTAAAATGTCAAGATATTTCCATCCAGATCATCAGTTTCAGTTTTTAAATCCATATTATCTGCATATTTAATATGGATTCTACAAGTAATCTCTTGCTTACCAACACTAACTACTTCCAATGGAAATCTCATATGGAAGATTTATTAAGAAGTAAAGGCTTGTATCAGATTACCCTGGGAAAGGAAAAAGCACCACTGATGATGATAAGAAATCCAAATGGGCTAATAGGAGTGACGAAGCACATGGACTAATCAGAGTGTCCACCTCTCCTGATTTAAGGTTCCACCTTAAAGAAATTGATGACCCTGAAGAAGCTAGGAAAAAAATTGAAACTGTGTTTGGTAAACTCAATATTATTCAAGAAAAACAGTTAGAAAATCAAGTACTGAACTTAAGTCCAAGTGATTTCTTGCCTTGGAGACTATATATCTAAGTTTAAAACACTCAGAATTTTATGTGAAGAATGTGAGATAAAAATGGAGGAAGAGATTTGCATCTATCTTATTCTTTCTGAGATAGGTAGTGCATATTCTGTGTTTGTATCTACCGTTTATGCCATGAGAGAGGCTCTAGGGAAATCTTATCAAAAACCCACTCCTGAGTCCTTTTGTGTTGCTTTGATTAGAGAGGAAGATAAGCTTGTACAACTTGGAGTACCCAACACTGCAGGTACCTCCAACAAAGCCTTAATTTCCCAGTAGAAAGATAAACCCAAGTATCCCAAGAAGAAACATCCTCGCTACAACAACAAGCAACATAAGGGTCCCAAAACCACTCAGACAACTTCAACTCCTAATAGTGACAAAGGAGAAAAATATAAAAATAAGAAGACTGACAGACATTACAACTTTTGTAATAAAGACTGTCATGATGATTCCAAATGTTTCAAGAAGATAACAACTTTAGAAGCAGCGATGAAGAAGCACAACATCAATATTGATTCTACTTATTCTTCTTCTGGACATGCACTTTCTGCTTCTGGTTTCTCCTTCAATACAACTTCTGCTTTTTCTTCTGAAGAGTGGCTTATTGATTCTGGATCATCTTATCATATGGCCAAGGATAAAGACATATTTTATGCTCTAAATGAATGTAACACCAAGAAAATATTTGTTGGTGATGATAGATCTCTTAGTGTTGTAGCATATGGAACAATTCAAGTAGATACTGGTCATTTCAATGATGTATTATGTCTTCCAAGTCTTTCTTGTAACCTTCTATTAGTATATCAAATCACTCATTCAAGTGAAGGTAAAACTGTATAGTTTTCACTTCACCAAGTTGTAATCAAGGATCTAAAATATCCTAAGCATGTTCTTGCAACTGGAATTGCTGATTATATTAGCAGGTTGTACAAGTTTGACAAGTTTGGGTCATCATCTTTTTCATCAGTTTTTGTTGTTCATAGCGATGACTTGAGAAAAATTTGGCATGAGCGGTTTGTTCATCTAAACTATCACTCATTGCAACAACTATGTAATCTACAGATGGTGACTGGTCTTCCTCCTATTTCATGCAGAGATGATGTTTGTGTCGGTTGTGTTCTCGACAAAAATCATCGGGACATTTTTGACAAACGTTCCTCTTGGCACGCCTCGGGCCCTTTGCAACTTGTTCACAGTGATTTGTGTGGTCCACATTCTTCTCCTTCTTTTTATGGGTGCAAGTATTTCTTAAATTTCATTGATGATTTTTCCAGACGTACTTGGGTTTACTTCTTAAAACTTAAAAGCGAAGTTTTTGACAAGTTTTTGGCCTACAAGGCCCTTGTAGAAAATCAATCTGGACATCAAATTCAAAAGTTAAGAACATATAATGGAGGTGAATATGTGAACAATAATTTTACAAGTTATTGTGCTACACAGGGCATCCAAATGCAACACACTGTTCCATATACACCACAACAGAATGGTGTTGTTGAGAGAAAGAACTGCACATTAAAAGAAATGGATAATTGTATGATCCAATCTAAGGGATTAAGTCTAAAGTATTGGGCGGAAGCAATCAACCATGAGAATTACATAATCAATCACACTCATACAAAGGCTCTTAAAAATATAACACCAGAAGAAGCTTGGACTAAAATTGAACCAGATGTAAGTCACTTCCGTGTATTTGGCAGTATAGCATAGGATCATATTTTTGATGAGAAAAGGAAAACATTGAAGCCTAAAAGTGAGAAGTCTATATTTGTTGGTTATTCTGAAGATGTCAAAGGTTATAGAATTCTTCAACCACATTGTAATGAAATTATTATTAGAAGAGATATTAAATTTGATGAAAATATCTTGGCCTACGAGCCTAATTCGACGATTTTGCCTTCTTCGACCTGCGAGCCATCTTCGACGTTTGTGTCTTCTTCTATTCCTATTCTAGTTTCTTCTCCAGAGGATGATAGTGAGGATGAAAATCCACCTCTGCCTGTCACCTTCCTCTAGATGAGTCCTTTGAACCTGAACCAACACCCGTTCCACCGCTTCCTAGATGGTTCCGTTCAACACGAGAATCAACTGGTGGTCTTTTCGGTGATGCTTCAGATCAACGTCGAACACATTCACAGTTCCAGCGAGCCTCTTCTCTTTTGGCTCAAGTTTCAGAGACTCATGATACAAATACATTTGTAGAAGCTTCAGGTCATCTATATTGGGATACATCAATGAACTAAGAGTATCGTTCTTTAATGGAAAGCGATACTTGGGATCTTTTACCTCTTCCAAAAGGAAGAAAAATTGTCAAATGTAAATGGGTCTACAGAGCTAAGTATGCATTAGATGGAAGTGTTGAAAGACACAAAGCTCAGTTAGTTTCTAAAGGATTTTCCTAAGATGAAGGAATTGACTATAATGAAACCTTTGCCCTTATAGCCAAAATGAATTCCATCCGCCTTGTTCTTTCCCTTGCTGCCTCACATAAATGGGAGGTCCATCAGATGGATGTTAAATCCACCTTCTTGCAAAAATATTTGCAAGAGGAAATCTACATGGAACAACCTCTTGGATATGTCCAAAATGACTCTAGCCTTGTTTTTCAACTTAAGAAATCTCTTTATGGTCTTAAGCAAGCTCCCCGAGATTGGTATGCCAAAATAGAAAACTTTCTTATTGACACCGGATTCTCTAGATGCCATTATGATCCTAATGTCTATACCAAAAAAGTAGGAAGCCATCTCATAATCCTTGTCCTTTATGTTGATGAACTTATCCTTACTGGTAGTGACTCAAAACTTTTAAACCATGTGAAAACCATCCTTAAGAAGAAATTTGAAATGACAGACTTAGGCTTTTTGCACTATTTCCTTGGCCTCCAAGTTTTGCAAACCAATGAAGGAATTTTTCTTTCCCAGTCTAAGTATTCTGTGACCTTCTTCATCGGTTTCACATGGACGATTGTAAACCATCCCCTTCTCCCTTCCAGTATGGATTCAAGCTTACTGCCACCTGTAATTATCCCGAAGTTGATTCCACCCTGTACCATCAGTTAGTTGGTAGCCTCTTATACTTGACTCATACCTGTCCTGATCTTTCCTTTGCTGTTGGTATTGTTGCTCGGTATATGAAAACACCCCATGAAATCCATTAGAAAGCAGATAAAAGGATACTTCTCTATGTCCATGGTATAGTTCAGTTCGTGATACATTACAGTTCATGGGGGACTCCTTTATTTGTTGGTTTCACTGATTCATATTCTGCCGATGAACCTGATGATCGAAAGTCTACTGCAGGTTATGTTTTCAGACTTGGTTCAGGACCTGTCACTTGGGCCTGTAAGAAACAACATGGTATTTCACTTTATTCAGAAGAAGCAGAGTACCCAACAACGATAAATGCAAGTCAAAAATCCTTGTGGCTTCGACAAATCCTTTCAGAGTTTGGATTTCAGCAGCAACATCTGACCAACCTTTGGTGCGACAATCAGAGTGCCATCAAGCTCACCAAGGACCCAGTTCAACATTAGCGCAACAAGCACATCGAGATACACATGCACTTCATCAGAAATCCCATTCATGGTCAAGTTATTGAAGTGCTCTTTTTCCCTACAGAAGATCAAGTTGCATACATTTTCACAAAGTGTCTTACAAAAGCGAAGTTTTCCAAACTTCGATCTATGTTAGGAGTTCATGAATTTGTCATTAAGGGGGGAAGGCTCTAATGCCTCCTTCCCTCTCCTATTGTGTCACTATTGTAAATCCTTCAATCCTATCCCAAGTTGTTCTTAAGGGGTGATGTTAGGATATTTAGACACTTAGGAGTTAGTTAAGATCTACTTGGTCTAATGTGTCGTGAGGTAAAATTGTGTTTCTTAGTGTGTTTCTTTAGTATGCATTAGTATGAATTTGTAGTTAGGAAATTCGACGGTCATGATATGTTCCCGACATAGAGTGATCCGATGGTTCATATTCTCCTCGATCTTAATGGACATTGATCCGTGGCTTAACATCCAATTGGTCCATAATATCTATTTAAAGAGCATGGCGAGTCATTTGCCGATGATCGATTGCGAGCAAATATCTTGTAAAATCTCTCTGTAATATTTTTCTTTTGCATTAATAAACTGCTCCAAGTGGCCACGTTGGCTATGGCCATGGATGTTTCCCCGTAGGGGTTTTACCATGTGAAAACATCGGTGTGTTGATCTTTGATCTGGTTATGTAAGTGGTTACTGAAGGTGTTCGTCCTTTGTTGGAATACATGTGTTGTCAAACAAAATTGAGACCAAAATGAACTCAATCTGATTTCTTGTCACGAACCAAAACCAAAATGAATTCACTCTAAATTATTGGCGTAAAAATACCATGCTCATACAAAATGAACTCGCTCTGAATTCTTGCACGAACTTCCATTGTCAAAATGAACCCAATCCAGATTATTGACACATGAGCCTTCAGTCATAACCAATATGAACCCCATCCGGATTCTTGGCATATGAATACCCCATAAATAGAAGTCACCACTGAATTCCTCTTAAAATTATGAGAAGAACGAGTATAAACTCGACTATGTTCTGAACAGGTGCTCAAAGATCCCCTTTTGCACGCCAAATGAGACTATGGCTCTTTATACAAGGAGAATTGTGATAATCTTTCTATATAGAACATGTTAGTACAAAACTAACATCACCATTATTCTCCTCTCGAAAAACTGAGGAAAATGAGTATGAACTTGCCCATATTTGGACACAGTGCCTAAAGACCCTCTTTGGCATGCACTTCGAGACAAAGGTACAACTCTTGGTCAAAGTTTACACCTCGATATCTATGCCAAACCTCAACACCTACTTGGCATGCATTTCTATGCCCCATACTAAGGACGGGTGCTAGGTTTAAATAGGGGAGGTCGGGGGGTAGAACCCTACCTAACTCCCTATTTACTCGGGCTGCATAAAAAAACCTTAATATAAATTTGCTTGGTTGTTTTTGTTGGATAATGTTGTCATTGATGCCAATGGTTTGATTGATTGATGTCAAATGATTGATTGATGCCAAAGGATTGATTGATTGATGATTGATGTAATATAATATGTATTGTCCTTGATGAGAATGCATAGATGAAGATGGATCAATGAGTTGTCATTGATACATGATGAAGATGGATCAATGTGGTTTCATTGGTATATGATGCATTGTTGGAAAAATGTATAGATGACTCATTATTGTCTTATCATGATTGATAAGGTGCACAAACAAATGAACTCCAAAGTTGTCCCCTTATGGTGAAATCCCTCACGGGAAGACGCTTTACGGATTGAGTTATCCTAGAAGAATGGTTGGAGGACCCATGCTTGTATAATGAGATGAAGATCAAGGAAATTGTTGGTGAAACTATCCTAGATGGATAATGCTTGTCATGCCATTTCTGGTGGTATGTGGAATGTCACA
>ML779988.1:546898-570685 GCA_009831015.1 Picea engelmannii
CTAAATTCTAACTTATCATCCTTGTTGGCTAGCACAACAGGCTTTGTATATCCAGTCTCTACTACATCCCAAACATCAGCACCCAAGGCCATTAAATATGTTCTCATTCTAATATTCCAGAAGGCAAAATTTGTTCCATCAAAGAGAGGGGGCTTGGAGGCTGAAGTCCCTTCATGACTTTTCATGTTTAAGCTTACAGATCTACCTTTAAATAAAAGGAACCCGCTCTAATACCAATTGTTGGAAATACTAAACCAACTGAGAGGGGGGGTGAATCAATTGTTTATAAGCTTAAACAATTTTATGCCTTTTAAACAATTATTAAGATTTCTTCATGTGTCATCTATCAACATACATCATATGGACAGTAAGAGTAAAGATCACCAGTCACACATAAAATACACACAAAGACAGATTTTCACGAGGAAACCCACAAAGGGAGAAAACCTCTTCTTCTTCGAAATGATAGGTAGTCTTTTGCAGATCTATACATCATTTACAATTGAGCACCAACTCAATGTGAGGCTGCTACCTCTGTTTTACAAGATACAACTTGTTGAGAGCACCAACTCTCTGTTTTCTCTAGCACCCACTAGAAGGAAGCACCAACTCCCTGGTTATTCCAGCACCAACTGGATGGAAGCACCAACTTCCTGATTATTCCAGCACCAACTGGATGGAAGCACCAACTTCCAGTTACACAAGCTACAACCTACATAACAGAGAACATCTGTTCTCCCTAGCACCACCCTGCCACCCTAGTTTCTCTGGCTGCAACCAGATGGAAGCTACAACTTCCTATGTTCAAGCACCCACTTGAACTTCTGGGGACAACAGTCCTCCCAAGCACCTCCCAACCACCCTTGTTTATCAATGACTAAATAAACATTCAACTTTACAGATAAATCAGTTCATACCAATCTTACTTTGTTCTATAAACCTTGTCTTCTGCTGCTTTCTCTATCAGTCTGCTCTGCTTCGGCTCTATCATTCTGCAATTCTTCTCTTCCTTCACAAGTCTGCTTCTGCATCACGTTCTTTTTTCATTCTGTTCTTCTTCTCCTCTGCCTGTCATTAAATTTCATGCTCAGTATCTTCTCCTTTCTCTTTTCTAACTGTTTCGTTCTTTTTCCATTCAGAACAACCAACCCAATTCAGTCTCGCACATTTTCTTTTATACACCATTCCTTAACGATTCCACTTCTCCTTCCAATGGGAAATCCGAGGACATCTGTCTTGGCAACTGAAATGCTAACCAATTCGTCATCATAAGTCCGTTTCACTTAACAGATTCATAACTGAAGTGTTAATGTGTGGGGAACAACAACAACCCTCCAATCAATGCTTGATCCAACGGTTCAGATCCCATCGGGATTTCACTCATCGTGATTTCGACACTTTTGGCATTCACAGTCTTAGTCACTTACACATCCCTTGACCAAGGGCTGTGACCACAACCTTATGTCTCTCTATCGGGGTTTTTGCCTTTCCCGAGCTTTAGCCCCTTTCCACGTGCTAGCCCTGCTGGCTATAGCCCTTGGCCCATAAGACCGTCAACACATGACCTCGGTCAAACCTCGCATCGGGGTTTTGGCATTTGCGATGACATAATGTTTATGTCCACGTGATTCGCGATTTCCCGATTCGCGATGCGCTTCAACCCTCCTGGCTGAGCCCTGGTCCACGTGACCGTTACTCATGACCGCAGCCTTATCCCGTCGGGGCTATGGGGTTTGTGATGCCAAGATGCATACACCCACGTGATTCCTGATCGTCCAAATCCCGACGCTCCTTTTCTCTGACAGATGGCCTCCACTATGCCACCATCCTCCTTCGCTGCTATGCTGACAGCTGGCCCCCACTTATCAGGGTTTCGGCGTTTTCGATGTCACTATGCACATGCTTCCGGGATTCCCGATCCCCGATTTCCCGATGACGGAGATCAACGATCCAGATCTCATTCTTATCCTACGGCTGTGATTACATCGCGATTTCGGAGTTTCTATTGCATTTTGTTCTTGACATATCAAAGTCCCGATCGCCGATGCCTCTGCTGACGTCACACGTGGTTTGACACGTGTTAGATCCTGCCACGTGTCACTCTGATTCATGAATTGTATGTGCCTGAAGTGTTAGATCTGCCTGACACCTGTCATTACCTGGTTGTGCCACGTGTCCCTAGCTGACGTGGACTGCTGTCGTGAATTAGATCGATGATCTAGATCACATGTTGATCTGACGGTTCAGATTCAGTCGGGATTTTGCATATCGCAAAATCGGGGTTTTCGATGCATTGTGTTCTTTGCATTATGAAATCCTGATCCCCGAAACTTCGATAAGGCCTCCTGGCTGCCACGTGTCCATACGAATGAATGGTCCAGATCCCTGCTTGATTTAACGGCTGCGATCAAATCGCGAAATCACAGATCGCGATTTCGGGGTTTTCGTTGTCATTTTTCACGAAACTCATGGGACTCCGATTCCCGATTCTCCGATGAGCAAAATCAACGGTCCATATCTCAAGCTTGCTTTTAACGGTTGCGATCAAATCGTGAAATCGCATATTGCGATTTCGGGGTTTTCGTTGTTGAGTGAACTTTGCATATTGAAATCCTGATCCCCGAATCTCCGATGGCTTATCTCCCTCGCAACTTTTGCAGATCTGACGGCTATTGGCCTTTCGGGAAATTTGGATGGGATCTGCCAGTCACCATCTTCCTTCTTCTCAACAAACTTCTGTACCTCGAGCTTTTGTGGGCATCTTCTTCCATGCTGTTCCTTCTGAGCTTTACATTCAAATTTCTTATTCTGCCATCCTCTTCAAATCTCTTATTCTGCCATCTTCACTGTTGTCATCAATGACAAGCATTCACTGCATTCTGTCCACTGAAATTGCCAACACAAATATCCACTTCTTGTTGAAGACTGAGAGGAGATGAGAGAGCAGAAGAAGACTGCATGGCTTCCCAGAGAAGAAGATAAGAGGTAAGGGATAACCTCATGTCTAGAGAAAACTCCTCCCTCTAACTTAGGAAACGTTGCTTCTTTATCTGCAAATCCCCACCAAAAGTCTCAATATGAAAGTACTTCCATTTGGTAGTGTGGACCTTGGAGTGCCCCGTGCTAGACACGACCTAGTTTTTATCAAAATATGAACACAATGACTGAAAAACCTTGCAGAACAAATATGTATCAAGGGCTGATTGAAGATCACCCTGAGTATGCTGTGCCAAGTCATCCTCAAATAAATTTGTAATCATGTCATGATTAGGCTGCCGAAAATATGAATCATATACATATGAAAAGTAGTCCTCTAAATATGATAACTCAAACCCCTTTTCTTGAGGGCTACCCTCAATTTCGTAAATAGGGTCTCTATAAAAAATGGGATGACCAAGCTCCCACCTATGTCTGCCAGTCTATATGAAATGTCTATATGTTCATCAACCATATATAAAGGTTCTTTGTCTTCATAAATTATCATCTCTTTGTCTTCGTGTGCATGAGGAGTAGAGGCATGGGTGTCTTCAGCTGGATCTTCAAATTCTTCATCATCGAGGCTAATTGATTTTTCAACATCACGTGTAGGAGGAGAGCAAGGTTGGAAAACCTTTCCTTCATAAGGTGGAAGCAAAGATAACGGTGCCTCAATATGTTTCACTTTATCATAATTCTTCTTTCTCTTTATGGGCATTCCCCCTCCATCGCCTCTTCATCACAAGAGGCTTGATCCTTAGTGAATAGTGCTTTGTTCGCTTTTCTTCAAGAGGATCTATCATATCCAAGGTTTCCTCCAATATTTCTTCACTTCCGAAGTCATGGAATAGAGTATCATCAAGATCTTTGAAAGGATAACAACTCATCATGTTCTCATCAACATAGGCCTGGATGTCATCATCAAATGGAAGAGAAGATATAATAATTTCATCTTCATCAAATGTCTCATCCATATCTTCAACATGAGAAAATCCATTGGGACATTCTTGATAAATTTCTTCATATGTCTATTCTTCGAGCACTTATTCATCTTCAAGAGATATTTCTTTGGCAGGAAACAACTCTTTTATACAATTCATCATTTCCTCAAAAACTTTATTAGCAACCTTTTCCTTTCCCATCTGTAAAAGTGTCCGCTTTGAGGCATAACAAGTTATGTAAGAGGGTTCATCCCATGGTGGCATATTTCCATTGACTGAAAATCCACTTCAATGGATTCGCCAGATGAGATCAAGGCTCATCGAAGGGGAAACAAGGAAAATGAGGGTTCTGGGAAAGTGGAGTCACCAGATAAGGTTCAAAAAGAGCTCATCAAGGGTGGAAAGGGAACGTCCCTTGGGTGGAGTCGCCAAAAAATCTAGGGAAAAGGCTTTGGGATAGATTTACAAAGTGTCATTAGGGTTTGGAAGAGGATTCAAAATCCTCCCCGAAAACGACGCCAAAATGTTATCGCACAAGTTGTAGGTTGAGAAAATCCCGACCCAACCACCAATTGGTGACAACAAGAGAGAACCTACCCACTGTCACCTTAGGAATGTGTTCCCGTCACTTTAGAGGTGAGGTAGTCACCTCAAGGGGGGAATCTCGATGACCCTAGGGGGAAATGATATGGAAAATTGTAAGTATGAATGGATATCCCTAAAGGTCAATTGTAAATGGAAAGGGAAGCTTGTAAAAGGGTCTCGGGAAAGGTAAAGGGTTGCCAAATGAGTTGAGTAACCTGTCAAAAGTAAAGTACCTGCTCGAGACACAAGGAAAACCAAGCATATGATATGATATGTTATTTGAACAAGCAAGTTAATATTTTTGTCCCTAATTGCAGAAAAAGTAAATGATATATATCATCTCATATAATATAGTAAAGGTTGCAAAATAAGTGCTAAAAGTATGATTGAATAAGAAAGAGACAAGCTAGTGAAAACCATCTCAACCCAACAATGATAAAGCAATACTTTGGTACAAAAGCAAGGATGAAAATAAAATCTTACTGTAGTGATATTTATCATCCTCACGTCTATAGAAAACCAAGCTTTATAATAGAAAAATCAACTAATGAAAACCACTTCTAACTAGATCAAAAAGTGCGCTAGGGTTAGTAGTTTGTTAGGGAAAAATTGTAGCCAATTCCCAAGGTTAGTTTAGGAGTTATCTAGGGTTAGAGAGTTAGTTTTTTGCATCCCTAATGGATGTAGGTTAGTTTTTTAACCAAAAAAATATTTAGTGGATGAAATAGGATGCCTCAATGAGGAAAGAGAGCCTAGGGCTCAAGGAACAACTTCCAAATGAGAGAAGTTTAAAACTTAAAACTTTCACATTTACCAATGCAATGTTTTATTTCTCCAATGCAATGATTAGTGCCTTTGATTATGGGTTAATGAGGTCAATAGGAAATATCTAAATCTACTACCTCCTTGGGGGTATAAACCCTCTTATTCCCTAAGACAAGTAACCTAGCTAGGGTTTTAAAACTAAGGGGTGTATACCCTTATACTTCCTTAGCAAAACCCTTGCAAACAATAAATTCTATTCTTGAAAATGTGATGCAACTAAAGTAGGGGTGTATGAAATTATACTCCCTACCTAGCCTTAGCAAAATCTACCTTGATCTTGAATTACAAATGATAGGAATACGTAAAAAGCTTACCAGTCCAAATAACAACAAAATAGACCATAGCATGCCAAGATACCCCCCACAATAGAAAAAGGATGACCTCCAAGAGATAGCGCATCATCATCATCAACTCCACAACCAAATATAAACCATATCATAGTACACAATAGAAAAAATCCTCAAGGGTAGTGAAAATTTCAGTCCAGTACTTCTCACAATGGGAGAGTTATGATTTAAAATGAGATCTTATGATCTCTATTTATACAAAATGTCACTAACATAGTTTGTCCACATTAGCAAGTGTAAAAAATAAGACAAGGGGTCCACAACCCTTATCTAACCCCTTGCAACCAAATAATATTAAACAATTTATCTTTAAATTCACTTTAACACAAAAGAAAGCCCTAAAACAAGAGGACATCACCCGTTTATGGGATGTTTTGACACCGGAGCAAGTCATTGGAGTTGGAGATACATAGTTAGACCTCCAAAGGCCACATGTCAATCATCTAGGCCATCTCCTCATGGTTAAGGCCTTCTTCTCCTCAAAACGTCCATGTGTCAATGAATAATAACTTCACCACCAAACCCTAGCCCTTCTAGGTAACGTCATGCCTCCAAATATGACTTTTTGCCTCTCCTAAGAAAACAATTTGGCATGTGAGGGATAGATCATGTATTCTAGGCTTCTAAATGTACATCTCTCTCATTCGTCATGCAGGCCCTTGGCATCCAACCTGTGGGCTTCAAGCCCCATGGAAGCCCAAGCTAGGCTTGTTCCTCCAAAACTGTCCACCAACTAGGTCCTGCAAAGACAAATAAGCATGCCCTCCAAGGTTCTCAAGTTATAATATCATAATGAGTAAATCAAATCAATAAATGAGCCACCTAAGCATGTGCATCAAACATTACCTGGTCAAACAAGTAAGTGCTCAAAGACATTATGCGACTTGCCAAGCTTGGATATGGGAGGGTTGATGAGGTGTCCTATTGATGCAAGAGCATCACTCCAACTCGACAATGCATCAACAACCAATGCAACAACGCACTAGGAGGGAATGGATTCCAAGGAGAGAGAAGCGCCAACTTTCTTGTTTTTGAGTTTAAATCTTAAATTTAATGTAAATTTAATATTGTAAGGCTCAAGGAAGGCCGAGTCATTGTGTTTGTACAGGATGCATGTAAAGTCACCTTTAATGGCTGACAGGTAGATAGATTTAGATCCTATTTAGACTATATGTGAATTAATTGTAATTTAATGAAAGTAGGTGAGGAAGGCTCGAGAAGCCCCTCTTTTGTAAAGAGATTGATTGTATTGAGAATTCAAGAGAGATGATTAGAGAATGTAGGAGATATGAGAAGCTCATGAGAAGAGCAAGAGAGGAGAGGAGAGGAGAGGAGAGAAAGAACTGAGAATCTATTGCAGTCCAGTATTGTACACATTGTAAAGACCATTCAATATTAATACAAAGAGAATATTTCCGTGCATTTGAGTTTCCGTGTGTGTTCCATGTGTTTTCTGAAAATACTTTTGTTTCTGAATAGTTTCTGTGCATATGAATGAATTCTATGGATGTGTAAATGTTTCCTTTGCAAGAATATATATAATTCTCTATCTGTGTAGTTTTCTAAGTGTTTCTGGACTCTCACGACAGTGCAAGGAGTGCACCTTAGAGTTGTTAGAAAACTCTAAAAGGCCTACGCAAGGAGTGCATGAGAAATTGTTTAGGAGTTCTCCGAGGAGTGTGTTAGGTGGGCACACCAAAATCGTTCTGAAGCTTAGAAGAGGTAGTGCAAGGAGTGCACATCAGGGTTGCTAAATACTCTGAGATCCAACACAAAGAGTGCACAGGTAAGTCTTTAAAGATCATGACTCAAGGAGAGTTGAATGCAAGGAGTGCACAAAGGCAACACACTGCTGAAGTGTTGGTAAAGCTATGGAGGAAGAGCGTGACTGCTAGGAGGGCATACAAAACCATTTGGGGGAACAAAGGGACGAGACCCTTTGACGTCCAAGAAATTACAAGCTCGAAGGAGGAATAGTGCAAGTGTGCACAGAATCCCTGCAAGGCCTACAAAGGTCAAGAATATTTTAAGGATTCATACTATAGAGGTAGCGCAAGGAGCGCGCCGGAGGATGAGTATTTTAAGTGCCTAATTTTAGGAGGAAGAGCATCGTGTTGCCAGGAGGGCATAAAGATTTTTTGGGAGGATGTAGGGCCAATTCCCTTGGAATCCCTGAGAGAGTCAAAAGCTCAGGAGGGAGAGAGTTACAGTGAATGTAGATAAAGGTTGTCACCTTTGAAACCTTTTTAAATATCCCAAGATTGAAGGGAAACAGAGTGACGAAGGAGGAAGCTACATAAACCATCAGATTGATGGTGGAAATAGATCTGGACCATTGGATCTAATTCTAGACAAGAGGAGGAGAGAGCAACAACGAAGAATAGATCTGAGCCATTGGATCTGAGCTCAAGGATCGCGAGCCATCAGATCAAGGTAATGTGCATGACCGTTAAACCCTTGAACTCCTTCAGACTTCACGAATCCAAATGTTTTAGGGTGTGTATTGTGGAGGAGACAGACTTCCCAAAGTGCCGGAGCCTAAAATAAATCTAGGTCGTTGGAAGTAGAGGACATGTTTCCACATATCGAGTGAGGTCTGAAAGTCTGACTATATGACAAAGCTGAGGCGTATTTGTAGGAGTGTGAAAATTTCTTGAAGCTTCGAAGTGCGGGGCGAATCCTGACCATTGGCGCTAGAGCCACGTGTCGGAAGAGTGCTAGTAGTTTGGGAGACCAACAGTCCAAAATAATCGAGGTATGGGCAGTTAAGGTGCGAGAACTCCCAAATGCTCGATGGTTGGAGTAGATCTCGACCATCGATTGAGAGGGACACATGGACTATTTATTGAGACCCTTTCATGAGTTCGCAAGTTCAACACTCCAAAGGATTTGAGGTGTTGTGGTGTGGAAAGCTTCGAAGCCCAAAATGTGGAGTAAACATGAACCATTGATTTGAGGTAAGTGTCAGCCGTCTGATTTGCTAAGTTCAGAGTTCACGCATTTGGAGGAATTGCGTGTCGGAGCGGTTAGGACTCTTGAAGCTTGGAGGCCTGAAATATCTATGAATCGTATATCTCGACGCACGTTAAGAGCCGTTTATCTCCACTGTAGTTCGTCTATTCGCTAATTCGACATTCAGGAAGACTGTTGTGTATTGTAGTTGGAACTCCCGAAGCCCGAAGCTCCAAAGTAACAAAGTTCCTACTGTTTAAGATATTTATCCCACCGACCTAGCCTGAGGTCACGTGGATTTCTCCACTGAATGGATAAAACCCTCACTAACTTGAATTTGCGCACAAGGAAAGGGAAGAAATCCCGTGGCATATATTTTTTGAGGGTTCATATGGGACCCGAGGGCTAATTCAACTCCCTACTGTAAACGATCCTAGACCAGGAGGTCGCATGAGCCCCAAGAGGTGGTGGGGGTTTGCATCACCTATTGGGTAGATCTTTCCCTAGGTCAAGGAGTGTTTCCCAAGTGATCCCTCTCTAAGCCATGTAAAGTGGATTAAGTGTTTAAGGATCAAGACTCACTGGGCATGAGGTTCATGACATACAAAGGTTGTAGTGTCTCATTCATGGGTGTCTTTGTAGAGGGTATGTGGCACCTTTGTTTGCAATGAAATATTTCCAAGCCCATCCTATTGCCATTCTTCGTTTCTTTTATGTTTTAAAGGACGAGTTGAAGGCCACTGTCCTGGTGTGGTGTCCAGATAATTACAGTGTCATTCACAAATACCTTGCAGAAAGAGAAGGCTGGTTCGTGATGAGAGCCCCTTTCTCTCAGTTGTGCAACTGAGAGCCACTACCCTGGATTGGTGGCAAGATGATGGTAATTCCATACAACTAGATACCCATGATCATGATATGTTGACTCATGATGAGACCTCCTATCCTCCAACTAACCCCCTAAGAATTCTATCATTTATTCTTGTGGGTCCCCATTTTCTTACATAGAAGTGTTTCATTGCTTTCTCGGAGGATCCCTGGGTGAAGCATATGGAAGGTTTATATATAGGATTTTATCTTTTTTAGCTAACATCAATCCCTCCGGGCCTTCATCCCCTTATTCCCATATAATCCCATATAATGAGGGACAACCCCTTCTTGGGTCAGTACACCCTAAAATCCCAAGAGACAAGGAAATGGTGGTTTTGAGTGATGGAAAGTGGTAAGTATGGTTGGGAATGGTATGATGGTTCGTCAAGGGAGTTCCTAGTGTAAAAACCATTCCCAAGGAAGAAAACCTACTATGGCACAATGTCAACCACCAAGGTGAAACAAGGAAAAAGGAATAATGTCCAAACATATGTCATGAAATCTAAAGCAGTCTAAGATACAACATACTCAAATGCCTCAAATATTGAAATGACACTCACCATGATACTTGACTTTTACCTCATGAAACAAGGCCCAATGCCTCTCGGAAGCCAGCTGGTGTGGTGGATGCCATCTAAAAATCCCGACCTTTGTGGTCGTGATAAGGGTCTCCATCTATGCAAGTGGATACTACTGGTCATGTAGTCTCTCGACATTCCATATCTGCAACCTGAGGGCCTCAAGACATAATCTCCTTAGTTATCCCACAAAATGAGGATAACACACCACTACCATGATAGAATCATGATGCTTGTTTGTTCTGGGTAGTTTGGTGATGAAATCCATTGTTACAACTTCCCATTTCCACTCACGAATGGGCAATGGCTGTAGTAAACTAGCTAGGTGTTTATGCTTAGCCTTGACCTTTTAACACTCCAAATACCTATCAATAAAATCAACAACCTCTTTCTTCATATCTAGCCAATAATAGTGGCTCTTGATAGCTACAAACATTTTCTCGTAACCTGGGTGCCCAACATAAGGAAAATTATGCATTTCTTTTCAAATCAAAATTTTCAATTCCTAAGAATTTGGCACATAAATTCTACCCCTGTTGATCTGAAAATGAAAAGGTTTGTGTGTACAAATTTGAAAGTGAAATTTTTATGTGACTTAGGAAATTGGATCAAGTTTGCAAGAACATAAAATTAATGAGTTTTTTTACTTAATATGAGCAGCATAAACAAACATAAACAACCATCATAAACAAGCACATAACACAACAAAATGATAAAGGAGTTCACCCCTCTCTTCGGCTACATCTCCTGGTACAAATTCCAATGGATCATTTTCATTAATGATCAAAGTGTCAAAATCAATACTTTACAATGCTCAGAATGAAAAATAGATGGCTCCAATGGCTCGAGAATTTCCAAAAACCCCTAGCTGGGCTCTTTTTACACCTGGTTTGACCAAAAAATGAGGAAACTACACCTCCCGGAAGTTTTTCCCCAATATCTTGTTGTACCTGCTTGCCAAAACTCACCTGTGTGTGAATAACCTAGCTCTCGAGCGTTTCCTATGCCAAAAACCCTGCATGCATGCATGTTCCACAAATTGTGGCATAATGTCGCACGGTTAGGGGGAAAAGCACCTTTTCTGGCAGATGTGTCAGTCGCATGGCCTATGTGGCCGACCTAAAATGTAGCACCCGTCGACCTAGCCATTGAAACTTCCTGCATGCTGGTGGTCATATGATAGTATGGAATGTGTGGTGACCATGGGCTGGGGCTAAGCCCCGACCCTTTCTCTGCCCAACCAACTGTTACATCAAACTTAAATACAAGTTTAAAGGTATATGGTTAAGAATTAATGTGTAGGCGGGCTGGTGACCCGACCTACGCGGAGACTATGCCAATGGTGGAGGTCTCGGGTTCGACCCTCGCAGACTCCAACAAATTTTACACCACACGGGGGTGCCACGTGGCAACCTCTGGCTGGGCCATGTGGTACCCTTCTATTTGTCCACATGTATACCACGTGTCAGCACCAGATAGGTCCACCTCAACCATTTCCACATAAGTTGCCAAATCACCACTTGCCACATGTCTAGTATGGTCCCACTTCCACGTCAGCAGTATGTTCTGCACAGTCAGCCTGTACGGACTATATAGACTATGTACAATCAACATTTTGCATGTTTTGAAAAGTGGCAAGAACACGATATCTCTCGCATACGATGTCTGTTTGAGCTTGTTCAAGTTGCGTTGGGATCGTGAGGATGTGATCTACACAATGAATCTATTTTTGAGCAATTCTGAGCACTTTTTATTTTATTTTTGAGCATATTTTGATCCCCTGGATCACCTGTACATGAGAATTTCATCTTTTTCTAGATTATATTCCTCACTTTTATGCTGCAAAATACCTTGTTGTAATTTTGTCTTTATTTCCAGGTATGGTAAATCTGATTTTGCAGCCTCTAATATTCTATCTTTCAAATCCGATTGGTACATGCTAATGGTTGTAGCATGCATCTTGTGCACCCTTCTGCTGAGTGCATGAACCACTTTGTTCTCTTTTCCGTTGATATTATTTATATCAAAGTCATACTCACTTAGGAATTGTAACAACCTCCTTTTCTTAGCATTTATATTTGGATGTCCAAATAAATATTTCAGACCACTATGGTTTATTCTCAACTCAAATATTTTTCCCACTAGGTAGTGCCTTCACATCTTCAAGGCATGCACTATGGTTGCCAATTCCAAATCATGATTAGCACAGTGCCTTTCATGATTCTTTATTTTCCTTGATTCATAGCATACCACATGCCCATTCTGACTAAGAAATCCACCAAGTCCTTCTTTACATGCATCTGTGCATACGATGAAGTCTTCATTCTAATAATCAATCCTTAATACTGGAGCACTTATCAATAAATACTTCAAGTGTTGGAAACTTCTTTCACAATCCGATGTCCACTCAAAATTCACACCCTTCTTTTGCAAGTTAGTGATTGGGTGTAAAATATTTGAGAATCCCTCAACGAATCTTTTGTAGTAACCTACAATTCCCATAAATGATCTCACCTCAGAGACATTCCTTCGTGTTGGTGACCGCTCAATGGTATTTATCTTTTCTGGGTCCACTGCTATTCCTTCCTCTGAAATGATATGGCCCAAATAACGAATTTTCTTCTGATAGAATGAGCACTTGCTCAATTTGGCATACAACTGATGCTCCCTCAATACCTGTAACACCATTTTTAAGTGTTTCTCTTGCTCTTCTTTAGACTTAGAATATATACAAATTTCATCTAGGAAGACAATGAAAAACTTGTCTAAGTATTCTCCGAAAATACCATTCATTAGACACATGAAGACAACGACTGCATTTGACAACCCAAATGGCACCACTGTGAACTCATAATGGAAATACCTCGTTCTAAAGGCATTTTTTCTGATGTCTTCTTATTTAATTCTTACCTGATGATAGCCTGACATGAGATCAATCTTCGAGAATATTTTTGCATCTTTCAACTAATCAAAGAGGTCATCTATCCTTGGCAAAGGATATTTGTTCTTCACAATTACCTTGTACAACTTCCTGAAGTCAATGCAAAGTCTCAATGTTCCATCCCTTTCTTCACAAATAATACTGGGGAACCCCAAGCTGACACACTTGGGAGTATATACCCCTTCTTCAGAATCTCTTCAAGTTGCATTTGTAATTCCTTTAATTCTGGTGTACACATCCTGTAATGGGTCTTGGATATTGGGGCTGCTCTAGGCATCAGATTGATGGAGAAATCAATATCTTGCTTAGGTGGTAATCATGGTATTTATTTAAATACATCTTCAAAATCTTTTAGGATTGCATAATCTTCAATATTTGGCACCTTTTATTTAGGTGTCTCTTCCATACGTGCTACAAATATTTGACACCCTTTCCTCTAACTTTTCTTCAATTGCAAGGCTGTAACTTCTGTGGTGGTTACTCCCCTAGGAATCCCCTGTACTGTCCTTAAGTTCCCTTCCTCATCCAAGCAAGTAAATGCCTTATTATAATAGTCTATGACAACATGATGTTGGTCCAACCAATCCATACCAATTAGGTAGTCATAGGAATCTAAAGGTATGATGTTCAAATGTTCCCTAGTGCACAGTCCATTCATGTCCATTGGGCACGCCTTAACCACCTCATTAATTTTCCTTTTATCTCCTGTAGCCAGCTGCACCAACAAAGATTTTCCAATCTTTCTTCTTGTAAATTGAAATCTTTCCACCATCTCAGGATCTAGATAACTATAACTAGCTCATGAATCAATTAAAATAGCAATGGTTTGGTTGTTGATATGACCTTCCACTTCAATCATATGTGACTGAAACTCATCTTGCTTGTGATCCATCGCTGCGTAGATCCTAGGTACATTTATGCCCATATCCTCCACTGTATCAAATTGTTGTACATTGTGAACAATCCTCACTTTTTCACCTCTGTGAGGGCATTCTTTGTACATATGATCTCCCCCACAACCCAAAAATTGAATAGGTGGCTGCCTTGGTCTTTTCCCCAATGTCTCAGTCATTCTAGATTCTTTAGAAGCTGTCTGTCCCTGATAATTATTTCTGAAGAATGGTGTCTTAGTTCCTTTCTTATTCTGTTCCATATTGCTTTTCTTCTTGTATTCCCAAGCATTTTTGAAAGTTTTTCTTCCTTTATGCTGATCATAAAGGAATTTATCTCGCCTTATGGTTTCCTCCAATGTTTTGGGATCATCATATTGTATCTTGTCATTGATAAATGATGGCAACCCACTCAAATACCTCTGAATCTTAACTTGCTCATCCTTGATGAAAGAAACATACTTCAACAACTCTAAAAACCTCCTTTCATATTCATCTATGATCATACTCCCAAGCTTGAGTTCAAAGAGCTCCTTCATTTTCTTGTCATAGTATCACTTAGTCAAGTATTTGTTTTAAAAATACCTCTTAAATTCCCTCCAAGTAAGCTTCTTCTCATCAGTGCGTTGCACTTGTACAAATTGGTCCCACCACATTGATTCTTTTCCCTTGAGATGATAGATGACAATTCTTTCTTTTGCTTGTGAAGAGTAATTATGCAATTGAAAATATTTCCTCATGCCTAGAAACCATGTCTCTACATCCTCATCCTTATTGTGATCACCATCAAATGTAGGAGGCTTGATTTTTTTCATTTCTCCCTGTATCTCTTCCACCCCAGACCTCTTCTTATGTTTCCTGACAAGGGATAGACTTGAACTATTGTATGCTATCCTAGTTGAATGCCTCGGGGAGTGATGGTGATGCCTGCCAACACTTCTTGTTATTCTCCTCTCATCACGAGACCTGTGACTCTCTGATCTTCTTGAATCGGTCTCCTTATCCATTTTCTTCTCTATTCTGTCCAAACTCTACATTAAATTGATGTTGAATCCCTCCCACTACTCCTTGGATTTCATAATCCTCTCATTATCATATTTATAACTCTGGATATCCTTTTGCAAACTTTTTATGGTCTCTACCAAGTTCATGCTTTCTTCCTTACCTTCTCCATGTCCATTTGAATTTGTATCTTCATTACCCATATTGCCATACATCCCTCTGATCTCATCTTCATGGCTGTAATCCCCCTGTGCATATTCCATGCTTTTGAACTCTGTGTCAATTATGTTATGATCTAATGCTATTAAATCTACAAAATGTGCAGTCACCAAAATTTGTTAGGCTAAATAATTTAACAAATTCATGAAATTTTGTACAATTTTGTTCCAATAATGCATCAAAACTCTTTCTTTTGATTTCTCATGAAATCAGCCATGCAGATCAATTTTATGGGTGGATATTTAGACTCTTTTGTCCAATACCTTTCCAATGACTTCTCCCTTGCTCAATTTCGATTCTTGAGCAGAAAGTTATGGTCATTTGAAAATTTCACATTAATTCCTTCTGTTCACACTTCAACTAGGTGCAAATCTGGACTGTAATTATGTATTTTTGCACCTGCTCCATTGGAGTTTTCACAGTATCCCAGTTGGGTTCCTTCAAAAACATATTATGGACAAGCTGGCCAATTTTTACCCCCATTTGAGCTTCAAGTTGTTAGATACAACCTACTGAAGTTTCAATCCAATTAATATTTTTGGCCCTGAAAGCTACACGTGCCTTCTATGCCCTCCTAAACATTTTTTACATGCCCATAATTTTATTTTAGCTCCATGAATGTTTTATGTGGTTTAATATATTTCCATAGACTTCTCATGTACCTCAATCTGATTCCAGAGTAGGAAGTTATGGCCTTCAAAAGTTAATTGGGGCTTAAAATTTATTCTCCATTGCCTAGGCTGTAAATCACTCATCCTAACTTTGTTTGACGAATGGAATACACCATTAGAAAGATATCGCTGAGGTCTTTCATTTGAGTTGAAAAAAATACACTCTAAGCATACCATTTTTGAGTGGATAAAAACACTGTTTAGGGCCTAAAAAATTCCCTACAAAAACATAACCTTCCAAAAATACCAAATGTCACAGAAAATCATTGGTATTCTGCTGTTGTAGACTGCTAAATCGATTTTGCCCACACCAGTTAAAAAATATACACCCATATTTAGCATGCACAAGTTATACACACACAACGCCAAAATGTAGCGCATGCACCGTGCACCACTTTTCTGTTGTGCCAATATCTAGCGCGCACAACTTTTATGTCACACACCAATATCTACTGTACACAACTTTTGTGTCGTGCACCAATATCTACCGTGCACAAATTTTGTGTTGCACGCCAATATCTAGTGTGCATAAATTTTTTGTCACACACCCATATTCTGCGCGCATTGCAATCTCCACACCACACAATGCCAAGGTTAAGTGCACTCACACGGTGCACCAATACTCCCTGTGCTCCACGAATTCTACTTTCACGCGGGGTTAATATTTAATGCGCACACATTGCATACCAACATTGCACACGCACCAACAATTTTTCTTTGTGCTTTTCCAATACTCAATGCACACACCTTGCGCACCAATATTATGCATGTGCCACAATATCTGCACCGTGCAATGCCAAGTTTTAGTGCACTCACCCACACATCACTATTATGCGTGCGCCACCAATTCTGCACCGCGCAATGCCAAATGTTAATGTGCATACCCCCTGCACCATTACTTTCCGTGCTTCACCAACTCTGCCCCGCACAACACTAAATTTTAGTGCGCACATCCGCACACTATTATTTTTCGGTGCATTACCAACTCTACACCACACAATGCCAAATTTTAGTGTGCACACCCATGCAACATTATTTTTTCTACGCAACACCAAATTTTAGCGCGCACATCTTCACACCATTATTTTTCCGTGCTTAGATGATTTTTCCATAATTCCAACTTGTGAACTTCTTATTCATCTCTGGCCCATACACGTCTGGTGTTGAATGAGAAGCTATATAGTTTAACTTCACACGACCATTTTTGATCCTGTAAACCTAATTTGATCTTTGCATAGGAATTTTGACATTTTTCCGTCGAATTCCTCCATAATTGTTTTGCAAAAATTGGGGATTTTTCTCAATTTCTCCCATTTTTTTCCTGGGCACCATGGCCACTCTATAAACTCAAAAATTCGGCCATCTACAGGCCCAAATTTCCCCATTAGAAATTGAAATTGATTATTTTTAATTTCTGGGCTTGATTCTACACATTACCCATGCGATTTCTGTCAATTTTACTGCAATAATTTAATCAAACAAGTTGCAGACATACTCCAAAAATTAATTCTCGGTGAATTTCCGCAGCAACATTCTGATAACTCGTCCCATCAAGGCTAAGTGTTGAAATATGGGCTCTGATACCACATTGTAACATCCCCAACCACCTACTGGGCTATGCCACTTAAAATTTCGAACTTTGATTCTAATTTAAATAATAAAAATACTCTACAAATGCACTGATTCATACAAAATAACAACGAAAATACGCATGCAACATACATGGGAAAAAACCAATAAAACAAATGCAAAAATATTAATGCAACACATGAATTAACACACAATTTACACTTATCTTTGATTAGAATAACACCAATTGCATGCAAACCTTCCACATTCCTCCCAAACTTAAACCACACTGCGCATAACTCTCAATAGTGGGTCACCCCCGAGCTAGGGATAAACTCCACCTGGGTAAAGGATTACTTACTAGGATAAGGTATCTCAGACCACAGGAAACTCAGTCATAGGTGCCAACTCGAAATAACAACCTACAATCCCTCATTCCCCACATGCATGTCCCACCCCAAGAAGTGTGCCCCTTCTCTGTTCAACAGTTCCTCGGCTGCCCCACTTCCTTTCTAGGGCTTTAGAAACATGCCGAACATGAACTCTCAGAGCCCTGTAGCTGTAGTTTTTCACCTTTGAGAATCAATTCCCAGTAATTCTCTCACATGGAGAGAATGCTCACGGGCCTGGCAAACCGCCTCTTCAATATCCTATGGGCCTGACAACCTGCTTCTTCAGTCCAACTCCAAATCTAACCAGGGTATAGGTATAGGAACACGTATAGTAACAACAAGATACATGTGAGAATTGAGTGAGTGAAGGAATTATGATAGAATTATAGGAAAATGAACTAAGTCCAAACTATATGTATGCATGTTCCCAACTTGACACTTGTCATGTTGAGAACTAACTTGGGCCCACTTGTCCCCATCCTTAGAACTTAGGATAAAATAATTATCCATACTTTATAATTTAATGAATATTAATATAATATTCCTTTGGTCTTAAGCCCCTCTAGATTAACTCTTATCCCCCTTTCCCTATCTAGTGGATTTTATCCCCCCATACTCTTTTACATCGTTAGTATGCAGCAGTGATGTGTTTTCATTAATATTTTCATGTGATTACATATTACAATGATGGCTCACTATCCATTTAACATCTGTCTCTCCAACCTAATAACTGCAAAGGCATTTTGGCCTCAAAATACATATACACAAAGGCACTATGGCCCAAAAATGTGCACTTAATCCATTGTATGCAAACTTAGGATGGTGTGCACCCTTCCTTTAGTGCACAATCCTCACACACTTACACATGTGCACGATACATTATAAACTATGCACACTTCTTTGGTATCAGATTCCCATGCACTGAATCAATGTGCGCATAAACGAACCAAAGATCTTGTACCATCACCTCACCAACTTATATGTATAATTACATTTACATTTATATATGTACAATTGGGGTTTGACCTAGGGGTATTACATCATCACCTGACTGTACCTACCACATCATCACCTGACTGTACCTACCACATCATCACCTGACTATACCTGTCACCTACCACATCATCACCTAACTATACCTGTCACCTGCCACATCACTGTATGTCCTGCCACGTGTCACCCTCACAGTGGTGCCATGTGGACTATACAAATGACACATGGCAATTTTTTACTGGTCTAACTAGGTGCCGAAAACACCAAAGCTGAGTGATACATGTTAACCTCTCATGATGCCATATCAACATGTGGAAATCATCATGATGTTACCTTGTGCCTTGCTAGCTGTATGGATGGCCACGTGGCATCTTGGGGGCCTACCACGTGTCCTATCCTATTTGACTTTTCCCTATTGGTCAAAATCTTCAGAACATCATAACTTCTCCATACAACGTCCGTTTGAGGTGATTCACATGCCGTTGGAAATATCTATTTGATCTCTACACAATGAAATCATTTTTGTTAGCATCTGAGAAGATCAATTTTTGATCGTTTTGGATCCTCCTAGATCACACCTCCCCACTGAAGAACTTTTGGACCTCCAAAAGTATGGATCATTCAAAAATGAAGCGAGGATACTTCCGAATCACTGGTCTAGTATCATCCATCCATCCTTCTTAGATAATGAGCACCTGAATCATCACAACAATAATGAAGACTGAAGCAACATTATTGATCAAGTTAACTATTCCCTTAAATTCACAAACTCCTCCATTCATTGTTGCAGCTACTAAACATACTCCACTGATTAGTAATAAATTGAACAACACAACTGAATATACAGATGTGAAAGAGAATGAACCACCAACATATTTGTCGTTCTTAACAATAACAACATCAACCAAACAATCTTATTTACTTCCAACCATAGTTTATAAACCTGAATCTTGGATATTAGCATTAACTAGCATTTTCATGTGTCGTGTAGTGACAACAGTCAAATTAGTCTTCATTTGATGAGATCTCACAATGAACTCAATCCCATCCTTGAAAATATGACAATTGTTCTGTTCCCTATAGAAAATGGCCTTCATGTCATACAAGTATGGACTTCCCAAAACCATCCTGCAAATGTCAAGTGGAACCACGTCTAACTCTACCTCATCAATGAAACTGGTTGTGATCGCAAACCATAACTTACATTGCTTAGTTACATGTAATTGAGAATTATCACAAATCCAACCCAAAGGATACAGTCTTAGATGAGGCCTAGTTTCCAATCCCAAATTCTTAACAACTTGCTCTGAAACAAGATTTACTTGTGATCCACTATCAACAAGTGTATTGATCTTAGTGTTCTTTGAGATAACTCATAAATGAAATAGGTCATTTATTTTCCTTCCATCAGGGATTGCTTTATACTTTTCAGAAGAAGCACATGAACTTAAATTAGTAACGTAAGATTTACCTTTTATTCCCATAGTTGTAACCTTAGTTTCATCCTTAGAATCTGATCCAAGATCCTGAACTATGGTCGTGGTATTCTTTTTACCCTTCCTAGACTGATCCCACTTTTTCTTCAATTATGGATGCAACTTCCAACAATGCTTCTCATCATGTCCTTTCTTCTCTCAATGAGAAAATTTAGGCTTCTTCTCTTCATCCTTCTTCACTGTAGCTATCTTCTTACTCTTCCCTTTTTCCTTTGACTGCTTCTCGAAATCATGTGGCTCCCCTGACACATCCTAAATAACATGGTTTCCTTTTCTAGCTTCAAGTTGAGTAGCTTGTAATGACACTTCATCAATATTAGTAGGATTAAACATCAATATAGTATGTATAAGATAGGAATGCAAACTACCAATATATGTTAGAAGAGTTTCAAGAGTGTGTAATGGAATTCCCAAAGACAATGCCTTTCTCTTAAATTCCTATTTTTAATCTTGAACATTTTTTCCTTTTACTTGTCTTAAATGTTTCCAAGCAATCATTGATGTTTGCATATATGCTAATGGATAAAATTTCTTTCTTAATGCAACAATAAATTTAATCGAGGAAGAAATTATTTTACCATGTTGAATAATATTATCTTGTGTCTGACTCTCCCACCATATCAAAGCCATTCCGCTGAGACAGAGAGTAGTCAACTGTATCCTTGTAGTGTCCTCCACGATTTTATGTACCTTGCAATATACTTCAATATGTTTGACCCAATTATCCAACTTCTCTGCATTCAACTCTCCATCATAAACATGCAAAACAAATTTTACATCTAGCTTTAACAAAGGAAACTCATGAGAATGACAATACTTCTTAGAATTATTTTTCCTATTATGAGAAGAATGCTCACTTTCAATGGAAGAATATGATGATGATTGTTGGGAAACTTATTTTGTGTAAGTTTTGAACATTAATTATCAATCCGGGAGTCTGTAAACTTTGAGGTGCAAGAAAAAGAAATGCGAGATCAAAGCTTATTCCAACAAACTAAGAATTAACTTTAGTTGAACTATTACAAAGTGAAATTAAATTCTAAACTAGCATAATAACATAATGGAACTGTTCTCATCCAATCTAGGCTCCCACAACTTACAAAGGTAGAAACTTTGGTTGTGAGATATCATGCCTTGAATGGCTCACACAACAATACTCTCTTCACTTGTGGAGATCAAAGATTGAAAAAGAATATTCATCACACACTCATCAAATAGAAATATTCTAAGATAAATTATTCCAATCTAAGGTTCACAGGTTCAATGGTAGACATTTAGGTTACAAAGGGAATTTGTCTCAAAGGAATGAAAACAATCTTTGCGACAAGACTCAGCTTAACCATGAACTTTTAGAAGAATTTATGTGCATTTAAGAAAACAAATTTCAAACACTTAAAGATTTCTAAACTCCTTCAACTTAATAACCACAGTTTCTTTGGTCAAAAATCAAATTGTAGGATGAAGTTTGCTTCCACTAGTGATGAGTTGTAGTTGTCACAATTTCAATGGTAAAAGTGCTGATTGTAAAGTGTAGAGATATTTACAATGGTACTATGATAATTGTGAATTTTAAATGACTCAACAAAGGGAGGCTTCCTACAACAATACTCTGTTAAAATGTGAGAGAAGATTGCAAGGAAATGCAAAATAACTGAGATCAAAATCATAAAGGATTTAATTTAAATGCAAAGCAATTTTAGTCTCTTTAACCCAAATTTATCATAGTCTTCAATGGTGGAAAAACATGTTGTAAAATGAAATTTTCATAACAATCATGAATTCACAAAAATACTCTTTTTAGAATCATGCAAATTATGGATCAAGAGAAAGTTTCAAGATTCATTAAAATGCTATTTCAAAAGGAAAACCTCTGCAGTTAAATATGAAAATAAAAGAAAATAATGAAATACTTACCAACAAACAACAAATGAAGAAATAGAAAATAAAACATTTGTACAACAATGTACAACTGTAATGTAGACCATTGCAAAGGGGACATTCCAATCTTTGGATCATGCACAAACTTAGAAAATCAAATGGAGACAAACTAGAGACTTTATACTGATAAAATCAACTACAATATGTTTAGAAGTTTCCCAAATTCAAATCCCCCAAATGCCTTGAAGTTTGACATATTTATACATCACTGACCATAACTAACAAACTTAAAAACCCTCTCTGTATTGATTGTAGATATTAACAACTTGTTGGAAGCCAATTCAATTTTTTCCATTGCCCTATAAGCTGCCTACACCTATGACTTCTGAACTTCAAAATTACTGTCGCATTTTGTAAATAGACGATATTTTCATCCCTTGCGACACTTGCAAATTGGTCTCAATTTAGTTTTCACGACTGTAAGCGTGAAAACTCCTCCATCGTTTTTTGAATTGTCATGATCTTCTCATTGATATTTTGAGTGACACTTACCTTTAGTCTATTATTGTGTGGCTAAATGAATTTTCGAGATATGCCTATTTGGACATTTTGGTTGCATAACTTAAACTGGTAAGGCGTTGACCACATAGATTTATATTGTTTGAGACTTGCCTAGTCACTAGATTGCATAGGGGTCATGGTTTATTTTGTTTTTATATGATGTGATCCTTATTATTATAAGCTCTTGGCTTGTCAAAAGTTATGGAATCGATTGTCACAATGTTTTATAAACATTTGATTACACACTTATACGATGGCACATATTTAACTTTGGGTTTGATTTCACATTGAACAATCATGGTTTCAAACAATACAATGGCGCATTGGTATATCATCCACCGTTTGATTTTTGGGTTGGCCGAATAATATGGTTTAAACTGTATTATGATTGATTGAACAGAGGTTGTACTTTGACATTACTGCTTTGCATGGCGGTGAATAATCCCACCACCCTCACACGCGCACATTAATGCGTCCTCTTTGTTCGTTCGTAGCTGTTAGCCCAAACGATTTTGCTCCTGTGCGTTGTTGGTTTTCAATCCAAAACCTTACCATGTGCCCGCACCATGGCTCCAGTCGTGAGGGCTGAACCAAATGGTAGCCAGGCTCTGTTGATGTTCGACAGTGCTTACAGTGACCTTGAGGAATTCGGATGGCTCCCGTTCATATAAAAGTTTGATGGTTTTAATACCCGCGTGGCTCGGCATTTCGCATTAACCTTTGATGGCTGTCGAGCCAAGGTAGGGGATGTCCAATTGGAAATTGACGAGCAATTTATCAGTTTAGCTACCGGTCTGCCTGCCACTGGACAACGATGGTCCAAGAATTTCAAAGTGGAAGAGGTCCCGTGGACACTGCTCTTCCAGTCGCGTAAGGTTAGCTCCTACGACAAGGGTTTGCCCGCGAACATGCTCAAGCAACATTGGCACGATTTGCTGATGATAACCAAACAATTTATCACCTGCGAGGGTCGGTATGGTTTTGTTTTCTTACACCACCTTCGTTTGCTGATGGTTTTCATGGGCTATGAGCTTAATTTGCCTTATTACTTGCATAGGAGCCTGTTTAAAATGTCTAAGAGATACACAAGGAACCAGGCCGATA
>ML779988.1:583785-625623 GCA_009831015.1 Picea engelmannii
TTTAGGTTAGTTTCCTCTTTGGTTTTCTTAGGACCTTAGGGTGGCCAACGGAGCCGTTAAACCCGTCAGGGTGGTTCATTCCAAACGGCTTGGGTTATTTAGACAACCCTGGACCGGTTCCACTCTCTCAGTTGACGGACGATCAATTTCGCCCGTCAACACAACCTCCTATCTATGCTGGGTTGAGCTCAAAATGAGCGATTTCCTCCATGATTTGATGGATTCATGTGTGAAAAACAAGCCACACATAAAATCTGGGTTTTACATCTTTAGAAAAACCTATAAATCTCCCAAATCATGCATTTACTGGAATATATTCTTGTTAATCGCCTAATTGGGCATGTTCTGCACAAAACACATGTCCCATAATTTTCAAATTCTTCTTCATCAATCCATAACACTCGTTGGAAGATCACTGCTTGATTTTTCTGCTATAAAAATTATTGTAGAGTGGCTGGGTTGACCATGCATTGAACAAGCATGCGCTATGGATTTTTCACCGAACCAATAGGAAACTAACCATCTCATGAACATGGGAAACCAAACCTTTGTTCTTCCTATTTCCCAGTTGGCCTGTAACTATCACAACAATGGAGTAATTACAAGAACCTAATTTTTCTGGTAATAATGCTGATAAAAACTAAAAAAAATTACAAATTTTCTTATTAAATAGAAAATAGAAACAAAACTAACAATTTACCTTTTTCATCCTTTATTGATCCCGGGTTTAGTGCAAATAGGCACAAAATGCCAGGAATGGAGGAAAGGAGTGGTAAAAATGGGGTGTGCGTGATGATTTTTATGACAAAAAGGTGAACCCAACAATTATGATGAGGGTGAAGGAGGCTCTGGAGGTTCTTCACCTTCTCCTTATCCTTTAACTACTTCAATTTTTACTGATGTACTTTCTCCTTTGGCCTTGTTTCGATCCTCGTACATTTCTTCCACCATGGCTTTCATTGCCATGAATGTGGTATAAAATGCCTCTTCAGAATCGAAAGGATTTGGATTAGAAGAATATCTGTCTTTTGTTGAAGCCATTTATGATTTTGAAATGCATGCCTCAAACCAATCTCAGGAATGTACTCTTCAAACGATCCTTCACCAAGCTTGAGTTTGGACCTCGTAAGCATTCACTTGCAAATACACGTCAAACTAGCTCCGATACAAACTTGATCCGAAAATCCTTAGATGTCAACTAGTTCTTAAGTAGACACTAACATTTGACCAGATTCAGGAAATTAAGATCATTATGACTATTTGAAAAATATCATGTGAAAATGCTTGCTTATTCATAACTTCATTAACTGATTAATAACTTGCGGAAAGAAAAATGCCAAAATAGAGAGAAATAGAGACAACAAATAACAAGGTTCATTACACAGTTTGATAACGAAGTTCACCCATCTTGGGCTACGTCTCCGGGTCTTCTTCGAAATAGTGAGACCATTTTATTGATGCTCAAATGTGCTTCTTTTACAATAAATTTCTGATCTCTTTCTCAAACACAAGTATAACTGTCAAAATCGGCACCGCCTCGGAAAATCGAAACTTTTGATTGTAAACACCCTATACTTCTCTCAAAGAGTCCCAAGGCTAAAAAACAGTATCAAACCAAAATAGTAATGACTTCTTGACACACAAATTGAGACTAAAATAAACTCAATCCAAGTTCTTGGCACAAACCAAAACCAAAACGAATGCACTCTAAACTCTTGGCGTAAAAATACCATGCTCATACAAAATGAACTTGCTCCAAGTTCTTGCACAAACTCCCATTGTCAAAACGAACCCAATCCAGATTCTTGACATAGAAGCCTTCGGTCATAACCAAAATGAACCCCATCCATATTCTTGGCATATAGATACCCTATAAAGAGAGGTCACCACTGAATTCCTCTCGAAATTCTTAGAAGAATGAGTATAAACTCGACTATGTTCTAAACAAGTGCCCAAAGACCCCCTTTTGCACACCAAACAAGACTATGGCTCTTTATACATACAAATTTGTGCTACTATTTATGTACACAATATTTTAGTACAAAAATAACATCACCATCATACTCCTCTCGGAAAACTAAGAAAAATGAATATAAACTTGCCCATATTTGGACATAGTTCCCAAAGACCCTTCTTGGCACACACTTCGAGACAAAGGTACTTAGGGATTTGTGCCAAACCTCTGCACCTCTTTGGAACACATTTCTATGCCCTATACTAAGGTCGAGTGCTAGGTTTAAATAAGGGAGGTCAGGGGGTCAAACCCTACCTGACCCCCTATTTACTTAGGTCGCATAACAAACCTTAATATAAATTTGTTTGGTGGTTGGAGTATATTGTTAAGGCGTTGGCATATTTCTGTGGAGGTCGAGGGTTCAAACCCTACTGAGCCCAACCATTTTTGATTCCCCTTAGCCAATATTTTCCAATCAAAGAGTGCCACATGACACTCTCTAGTTGGTCCACCTGTTGTATAGTCAACCTGCCCATGTCAGCTTGCAACTCAACATCCAGTCACCTGCCACCTGTCTGTCACGTCAGCATACAGATGCCACATCATCACCTAAATGTACCTACCACATCATCACCTGATTGTACCTGTCACTTTCCATGTCACTATACGTCTTTCCATGTGTCACCCTTGCAGTGGTGCCACGTGGACTATACAAATGACATGTGGCAAATTTTTACTGGTCCAACTGGGTGCCGAAAAAACCAAAACTAAGTGACATGTGTCAACTTCTCATGCTGCCATGTCAACATGATGACATCATAATGACATCACCATGTTCCTTGTCAGCTATACCGATGGCCACGTGGCAACCTATGGGCCTGCCATGTGTCCTGCCCCGTTTGACTTTTTAACTATTTTCTCAAAATCTTCAGAACATCATAACTTCTCCATACAATGTCTGTTTGAGGTGATTCACGCACCGTTGGAAATTTCTCTTTTAGATATACTTAATGAAGTCATTTTAATTAGAATGTGAGAAGATTAATTTTTGAGCATTTTGGATCCTCCTGGATCATTATGCCAATTATTATCCTCAAGGGAATGAGGTAGTTGAGTTCACAAATAAAAATGTCATCCAAATCCTGAAAAAGATGGTGGTTGATCACAAACAAAATTGGCACAATGTTCTACCTAATGCTTTCTGGGCATACCGAGTTACACCTAAACTTGTTTTATGTACCTCTCCTTATTTCTTAGTGTATGGGAGAGAGGCTATTATTCTCTCAAACATTTTCTTACATTTGCTGCAATTATGTCCATCTTCTAGAAGGTTGATTTTCTCATCTCTTCATATTATAATTGATACTTTACTTAGGTTAGAAGAGGAATGTGAGAAAGACAAACATAATTTTGTAGCTCATCAATAGATTGTTCAACGTTGGTTTGGTAAAAATTCATTTAGAGATAAGAACTTTGAAATAGGAGATATGCTTCTCAAATGCAATAAACCAAATGAGCCTAAGGGTAAACATTCAAAATTTCAATAAATTTGGATTGGCCCCTTTCAAGTGGCTAAAAAAATTGGCCTTGGAACTTATAGATTATAAAACATGGAAGAAGAATTGTAACTTCTCCCCGTCAATGGCCAAATAATGAAGAGATACTTTTGTTAGCTACCTCATGGTAGCTAGTCTGTACATAGTAGGTCTTACTTACTATAGTTTTTCTTTCCTGCTTTCAATATATTTAATTTTTTGCAATTAGTTTCACTAGTTTTAGCCTTTCTAATTTCTGATTTTCAATAACTAAGATCTTGCTAAGATTTGAATTTACATCTATTTCTTTCCTTGTTAATTTTTTTCCATGTAACTTGTACGCATATTGACTAGTTTGCAATTGCTATATTGGGTAATAAATTGATTTTTGTGAAAGACATTCATGCTTGCTAATCCTTACCAACTCTCTTAATACTTTTCAATCTATCTACTAGCCACCTACCTAAGAATGACATCAACTATTTATACTAAGGCTATAAATACTACTTATTGCATAATGACAAGAATATATGTAACAAATTAACACAACTATTTATACTAAGGCTATAAATACTACTTATTGCATAATGACAAGAATATATGTAACAAATTAACAAAAAGGGAATTGAATTTGACTAACTCAAGAATAAAAAATTCTCAAGTCGATTTCATAATAATGTCTTGTTCTCATATTTATAAAAAAAAAAATTAACCACGTGCTAAAGTATAGGAACATAAAATAAATACTTAGTTACTCCAAATCAACATCACTTATTAGCATTCAATCGTGATCACGAAGAGACAAGAGTACATCCTGTAGCAATCTTTAATAAATTCTTCTCCCACAAATCTTGAACATCATCCCATAACATGTTGCTCAAGCTTGCAATGGCTTATGGGGTTGTATAACATTTAACAATGGTTCTACAAGATACTTCCATAGCCATTATTAATACAAAAATAAATCTAGACAACCTATCCCTTCTTTAAGATTAGAAAAAATCAATTAAAAACTTAGCAATACAATCAAATATACCTTAATTCCTTCATGCTAATTTCAATGAGAAAAATAAATAGTGACATAATATAATATAGGAAAACAAATGCTAAATTCAATCAAGAAAAATAAATAGTGACATAATATAATATAGGAAAAAAATTAAAGACGGGAAAGATAAAAGATGCCCAAAAAATGTCACAAAATGAAATCCAATCACACACATCATTTCCTCGCTATATCATATCTAACCTTTTATTAAAATTTACCATATCCATTTTCCCATCTCCATATCTATTTATGTATTTGTAACGTAACATTAAACAAGTCTTGCGTGGCAGCTTAGTCCCTACAAAGTAGATTTGGGAATGGAGATGATAGGTTGGCAGCTTATAATTATTCATGATGATGATTTTTGGAAGATGGGGAGAGTCGAGGAATATTGTTAAAAAAATAGAAGTTAACAGTATGGTAAGTAAAGGATATTTAGAATAGATGTTTAAAAAATATTAAAAAGTTATGTTCAATTGTTTTTTAGAAATGAAATGATAAGAAAATTGTAAATATTAAAAGCTATATTGAAATTACATTGAATAGTAATTTAAGATATAACTTATATCTTACTGTACAGTTATTGAAAAAGAATCTACCCAGTAATAGATGGCAGGAACAAAGTAATTAGTATGAAATGGAATCTTCCCATAAAGTAATATGAAACTTAACACATGAAGAAGATATCTGATAATACAATCTGACGTAAATCGTGGTTTAATGCGTTTTAATGAGAGATGTTCTCGAGGTATTCTCTTATTAATCAATAATCAAAGCATAATTAATCTGCATTGGGAAGGGTACGAAGGTGGCGGAGATGGAAGTGAGCGATAAATGGTTTGAAACTTTTAAAGCTTGTGAGTTCGAGGAGTGCGGGGTGGAATTATAGATCATAGAAGTTTTGGGTGCAATATGTATATCACGGAACAAGGGGAATGAGAGTTTGATAAGCCTGAAAGACTCCCGTAAATCACAGTTTAATGCGTATTAATGGGAGATGTCCTAGAGGTTTTTGTGTAAATCGCGTTTTAATGCGTTTTAATGGGACATGTCCTGAAGGTTTTCGCTTACTAATGCCAATCCTTTCAAACTTGTGTGGTGAGTTGTCACTAAGCAAAGCATAATTGATGTGCATTGGGAAGGGCACGAAGGTGGCGGGGATGGAAGGGAGCGATAAATTCTTTGAAACTTTTGTGAGCTCGGGTAGAGTGAAGCTTGCGAGATCGAGTGCAGGGTGGAATTGTAGAGCACAAAAGTTTTGGGTGCAAGATGTATATCACGGAACATGGGGAATGAGAGTTCGATAGCGCCAAGCTGGGAACCCAGGGCCATAAAATTGGCTAAGTATGGAAAGGAAGGGTGGTCGGTCGGGCTCTTGTAAATTGCATTTTAATTCCTATTAATGGGAGATGTCCTCGAGGTTTTTGCTTATTAATGCCATTTTTTTCGAACATGTGTGTTCAATTGTCACTAGTAAAAGCATAATCAATGTGCATTGGGAAGGGCGCAAAAGGTAGCGGGGATGGAAGGAAGCGATAAATGCTTTGAAACATTTGTGAACCCAAGTAGAGTGAAGCTTGTGATTTGGAGGAATTGTAGACCACAAAAGTTTTCGGTGCAAGATGTATATCATAGAATTGTAGATGACATAAGTTTTGGGTGCAAGATTTATAATAGCGCCAACCTGAGGACCAAAGACCATAAAGTTGGCTAAGTATGGAATTGTAGATCATGAAAGTTTTGGGTGCAAGATGTATATCATGGAACATAGAGAATGAGAGTTCGGTTACACCAACCCAGGAACCGACGACCATAGAATTGGCTAGGTATGAAAAGAAACGACGGTCGATCGGACTCTCGTAAATCGCGGTTGAATGTGTTTTTTTCTTATTAATGCTAATAAGCGAACCTATGTGCTGAGTTGTCGCTAGTAAAATCATAATGAATGTGCATTGGGAAGGAAAAGAATGTGGCGGGGAATGAAGAGAGCGATAAATGGTTTGAAACTTTTGTGAACCCGGGTATAGTGAAGGTTGTGGCCATAAAGTTGGCTAAGTATGGAACTGTAGATTATGAAAGTTTTGGGTGCAAGATGCATATCATGGAACACGGGGAATGAGAGTTCGGTTGCACCAACCCAGGAACCGGAGGACATAGAATTGGATAGGTATGAAAAGAAACGACGGTCGGTCGGACTCCCGTAAATCGTGGTTGAATGCGCTTTTTCTTATTAATGCCAATAAGAGAACCTGTGTGCTGAGTTGTCACTATTAAAAGCATAATGGATGTGCATTGGGAAGGGTGGGAATGTGGTGGGGATTGAAGAGAGCAATAAATGGTTTAAAACTTTTGTGAACCTAGGTATAGTGAAGCTTGCAAGTTTGAGGAGTCCAGGGTCGAATTGTAAATCACGAAAGTGTTGGGTGCAAAATGTATATCACGGAAGTGTTGTGTGCAAGATGCATATCACGGAACACGGGGCATAAGAATTCGATAGCGCTAAGTCGGGACCCCGCGATGAGATAATTGGCTAAGTGTTCAAAGGGATGGAGGTTGGTCGGGCTCATGATGTGATGATATAGATGGAGATGAGGATCTGGAAGTCAACTAACCCGGGAATCCATGACCAATCCAGGAGCTCGAGAAAGTCAGGTTCAAGTTTAAAGAGATTTTGTTTATATTTATTTAAAATGTATTCATATTAAGGTATCTTAATAGATTTTTTGTGGTCCAAATGTAAACCATGTTCCAATTTGTGGAGTAATTGTAGACCACGAAAGTTTTTGGTGCAATATGTATATCACAGAATTGTAGATGACAAAAGTTTTGGGTGCAAGATTTATAATATTTCCAACCTGGGGACCGACGTTGGCTAGGTATGAAAATCAACGACGATCGGTCGGACTCCTGTAAATTGCAGTTGAATGCATTTTTTTCTTATTAATGCCAAAAGCCGAACCTGTGTGTTGAGTTGTTTCTAGTAAAAGCATAATGAATGTGCATTGGGAAGGGTGGGAATGTGGCGGGGATTGAAGAGAGTGATAAATGTTTTGAAACTTTTGTGAACCCGGGTATAGTGAAGCTTGTGATTTCCAGGAGCTCAGGGTTGAATTGTAAATCACAGAAGTGTTGGGTGCAAAATGTATATCACGGAATTGTTGGGTGCAATATGTATATCACAGAACATGGGGCATAAGAATTCGATAGTGCTAAGTCGGGACCCCGTGGTGATATAATTGGATAAGTGTTGAAAGGGATGGTGGTCGGTCAAGCTCATGGTGTGATGATATAGATGGAGTTGAGGATCTGGCAGTCCGCTAACCGGGGAACCTACGACCAATCCAGGAGCTCGAGAAAGTCAGGTTCAAGTTTAAAGAGATTTTGTTTATATTTATTTAAAATGTATTCATATTAATGTATCTTAATAGATTATTTGTGGTCCAAATGTAAACAATGTTCCAATTTGAAGGGTGTTTTCGGCTTGCAAATTTTGCTCAAACCCATAAGCAATAGACAAAAAATATATGACTTAACATTTTGTATATGGAAGCATATTCTGAAATATAGGAAGCTGCAATATATGCACAATATTAAACATGAACATGACCCCAACATGTACAGGGAAATGAGTTAATTTTAAAAAGAAATACAAAATTCAAAAAACAACACCAAACATTGAAGGTCACCATAGAACAACCTCACATATTTTATATTCAGATAAACTAGGTTACAAAATACATTTGAGAATATTTCCCAAAACAATTGTGTTGGAATTTGTAAAAAAATATATAGTTCAGTACATATTCTGTGAAATATAAATGCGTTTTCCATAATGACTGGGATTGGGGCTCTCACGGACTACAAAGAAAAGATGTACAAGAATCAAGTTTGTAGAAAGAAGAAAGTCGGCGATGGAAAACAACAAGACCTCGCAAGAAGAAAGAGAAAATTGTCAGTCCTCGGTTAAAGCTTTGTTAGAGTAACTGGATGAAGACATAGACAAAAAAAAAATAATGTGATCAATATAAACTTACTATGATGGTGTCCCATGCCTTGTCATTTTCTCGTTGATGTCCTTTTATGGATTTCCTCGGTGGTTATGGGACTTGTGTGAAGTGTCCTTTGCCCTTCATTGGTAATCTTGTCGACAACCTTTTTGAACCACTCTTCGATGTTGCTCCTCATGGGCGCCACGTTGATTTCATGCTAGATTTTTATATTGAAGAATTCACTTTACAATTCCCTTAGATCAATAGAGAGGTTGTGCAATGCTTCTTGAATATCTTGGTTTTTAATCGAATAACCGACTATCCATCTTTTCACGTCATCTTCACCATATTCAAGAATGCCATAGAAATTTTCAAATGACAGTATTTTATAGATATGAACTTGATCATAAAATGCTTGCTTGGTTAAAATCAATGAGTTGAATATCAATTTCGGGTCTTGGACTTCATTGGTGCTGCCATCTAGATCTATCTCAATTAGCTTCTTGAATAGTTTGTCTCTTCTAGATATGGCCTGGCTACATGCTTGAACGATACCATTCATGTTTTTTACCTTTTCTTTCTAGCATGCGTTTAGTTGGTCTATTCGATCCGGGGAAGGGATATCCTCCTCTCTTCTTCTGAATTCTGTCATACCAGTAAATTTAACACCAAATGGTACAACTGCATCGAGGTAGAAACCTTGCTCATTCTTGAGATATGCTTGCATATGCTCAGGAAAATCATGCGCTCTTGTTCCAAAAGAGACGATATTCTTTGACATCTCCTAAGATTCTGTTATTAATTCCATTCTTCTCTTTATATTATTTTCCACATAGCCTCAGGCTGATGTGAGAAGGCTTGTTGATCCTTTTAACTTTTCCGCAAGTGCGGTGGGCCCGATCATTACCAAAGGAGTAGCAAACAGTGGAAGAGGCATTAAAGCTCCCTCCAATTCTTTGATTCACTCCTTTAACATGATGTTTTCTGCTTCAAGGCCGCTAATAGAGTTGTCTAGAGCATCTGTAGTTGCTCGGTGTATCTCGGAGATATGGGAAGGGCGCATGTTCCATAGGTTGATATATGAATGATATTTCTCTTTCTTATTCTTTACATCTCTCTTTTCAATAACCAATTTTTTGGATTCGCTATAAAAAACAACGTTCTAAAATGCAAAAGACTCTTCTTCATCTAAGGTATCGGTCCCAATTATTTCCATCTCAGGATTATGCAGAGCAATGCTCTCTAGCTGGTTGTCGTCAGGGAACATTTTTTCAATATCAATTTCTAGTTCCATATCTTTGAGGGAGAGATTGTGGATATCAATTTCTCCCATCGGTACCACAAAGTACCACAATAGTGCCAAAGATATCCGAAAACAAAGTACCACAATAGTACCAAATATATCTGAAAACAATCACCACACAAGATATATGAAACAATATAGAAAATGACACTTTACTATATCAAAACACTTGAGGTAGGGCAACGCCATACAATGGATCCTATTATGGAAGGGATCCTCTCCTGTTCACTTGCCTCTTCCAGGGAGCATCCTCCTATTGAGCTACAAATCACAATACAATACTTCTCTTCATGTCCCATTACATTGCTTGAACCCATTTATATAGTGCTACCATCACCTAAGAACATTCTAGAGGAGGAATATTCCAGAAGTAGAACCTTCTAAGAAGTCCTCTTACATTTATTATATCTAACTACCCATTTATTATATCTAGCTACCATAGTGGGCCTTATTTAATAATATAGTGGACCTAGTCCACCTTACATTGAATGGCCTCCACTATTATCACTATGGGCTCTCTGGACCCCCACTACTATCTCTCTAGATACCTAACATTCCATCCCCCTTATGAAATCGTTTTCCTCAACACTTTATGTACAACCATATACCAGGGTCCCATGGATAATTGTGGACCATAATGCTGAAAAAAATTGGAGAACCAAGTCCCATGTAGAAAGGAAAGCCACCATGCTGAAGTAGTCCAACCGTCATTGTAATCCTGGGTCCCATGTCCAAGTTCTCATGTGAAATCCCTGTGGAAGATTGTGGAACCCAATAACCAACTCAAAATGATGCTCCAAAGACTGACACCTGTCATGTGGATCCAAATAACAAGATCCATCCACATAGTGGAAAAGGGTCATAGCATAATCTAGAAGGAATAATACCACTGTATAATATGCAGGATGGACACTGGTAATAATCATTGGCTCCCAATTTGTCACATTGATTCTCTCTACAGAAGGTGGATTAGAGTTATCAAATAAAATATGAAAGTGGTTGTCATCCCAGAAATGACAACTATCCATATACCAATCATCACAATCGGCCTCCAAATCATACCAAGCATATATTTATTGATTATATTCATCCCTGATTTCCACCATAAGAAATCTCTCCTGCATGCTATCCAATGAATCTTGAATACTACGAAAACTATCATTGATGTCATTTGTGAGGCCATCTACAAAGTCATCCAATTTGGCATCCAATGTGTCATACAATTGGGATTTGAATGCTTCAGTAATTTGTAGAATTTATTTGAGGTTTTGAGAGGAAATAGCCATCTGAGAACCCTATGAAATCTTCAGTCCCGCATTTGTCACAAAAAAACCCAAAAAATAGAACAAGAAGTTACGACAGAAAATCACGGTTTTTTTTTCCAGAAAAACCCTGGAAAACTGCTGAATTTAAAATGATCATAACTTGACTTCCCGGACTCCGTTTCGGCTGATTTGTTTTTTGAAATTGGGTATTTTTCTTAGAGGAATTCAAATGCCCAATTTTGTTTTCCAAATTAAGCTATTAAAGCTTCATATCTGAACCTGAAGTGCGCCGCCCTCTTTTTTTTCCCTAGAAAATTTCTGTAAAAGGAGAAAAAAATTCTTCCCTTCTTTGGCCAATGAAAGTGCTCTGATACCAATTGTTGAGTACCTATACCAGATATGAATACAAAGTACCACAATAGTGCCAAATATATCTGAAAAAAATTACCACACAAGATATATGAAACAATATAGAAAACCACACTTTACTATATCAAAACCCTTGAGGTAGGGCAACACCATACAATGGATCCTATTATAGAAGGGATCCTCTCTTGTTCACTTGCCTCTTCGAGGGGGAATCCTCCTATTGAGATACAACTCACAATACAATACTTCTCTTCATATCCCATTACATTGCTTGAACCCCTTTATATAGTGCTATCATCACCTAAGAACATTCTATAGGAGGAATCTTCTAGAAGTAGAACCTTCTAAGAAGTCCTCTTACATTTATTATATCTAACTACCCATTTATTATATCTAGTTACCATAATGGGCCTTATTTAATAATATAGTGGACCTAGTCCACCTTACATTGAATGGACTCCACTATTATCACTATGGGCTCTCTGGACCCCCACTGCTATCTCTCTAGCTACCTAACACTGTTCTTGCACTATTGTTTTCCATTTTTTGCTCGCGGAAAGTTTGTGAGAACTTTCAATTTTTCCGGAGGGAGGGTTCTTATCTCCTCCTCTGCCTGAAGAACTATGTGTGACTTTCTTGCTTGGGTAGGCCGCTGGAGTACTGCTCCAAGATGCTGTAGTCTTGGGTGTGGTGGTCGGGGATTGGACACTTTTCTCATCTGGGCCTTTTCATTTATGCTTGTATGAATCATTGGTGTTGATTGTTGTCTCGAGGTTGCTGGTGTCATGAGTAGGACTTCCTGATGCATTATTTTTGTCTTCATTCAGGATAGTGTCGTGAAAGAACTGTTGAAACTGACAGCCAATAGGTGTTCTACAAAAATACCATCAAGGTTAAACCCTTTTAATTTTTTAGCACTTTTCAAATTGAATATGTGGAAGTGGCCCGCGAAACCGTCAATCTTGTTCATATTCCTGACCATGAAATCCCCAACTTTCCAAGACAGAGAGATGAATTGAATTTTTCTCTTTTCATGGAAAAATGCAACCAGTAGGTGTACTGCCTTGCTATTTTAGCAAAAAACATTACACCAGATATGTGACATGGAAGGAAGCAAGGATTTTGTTTGGACCCAAAAATCTTTATAACATTATAGTTCTCCATTTATTCTAGTGCGCCCTTCCTATCCAGGAACTTGGTCGCCTAGTCAGACAACCGGGGAAAATACTTTCCAAATATCAATGCTTTAAAAATTGAAACAAAATCATTAAATGCTTCATAAAAATGTTAGGAGGCGTCGTGTCTCCATAATATCTGGTACTAGAAGGTTATTGGGTCAAATTCACAATTTACCTTATTACACATAGATAATTGAGGGAATGGAAAACAATTCTCCACCGCGAAAATTAAATAAGATGACATAAATAATTTCTTCTGCCTTGTGTATTGCAATAATTGGGAAGAGATTTCAATGGAAATCAACTTGCCCCAATGGAATATGGCTTGTTCCTTCATCGTAAAATATAAAATATACAAAATCATCTGAGAGATGCTGGCTGTAATTTCTTGTCCCATTATCCTCGTGAAAAGCCATGCAATTTCCCGGAAAGGGTTTTTAAATGCACTAACCTATAATCTGGTCATGTCCCCAGGACCAACTGTTGGGTTCTCTAAGAACTTCAGCAAGAGGTCCAATTCATTATCATGCTTCTTTAATAACTCTCTGCAATTATCACCCTTGAAAGTAGGCTCAAGGTCGGGAAGTCTTAACATCTTTCGAAATACTTGAGGCGATAGGGAGACTCAGGAATGGTTCCGTAACTGGATAATCCGTCGGTTCAGAATATATTTTTCGGCGCAGCAGGTGACCAACTCCTTATATTCAAAAATTTCGGGGACACAACCTGATCATGCAATTCGAGATGTCCAGATAACTTCCTTCTGGGATGAAGGGGATGAGTAGTATTCATAAGCTCTGGACCATTGAAAACTCTGGTCCTCGCGCCCGAAAATATTCAAGGTATCTCCACATAAATGTTGTCGAGCTGCAGCCATAAGGTGATGAGAATGTTCCTTATCTCCTGATAGTATTTAAAATGAACGCTGGAGCATGATAATATAATCTCCCGTAAATCTTGGTTCAATGCGTTTTAATGGGAGATGTCCTTGACCTTTTCTCCTATTAATGACAATATTTTCAACGTGTCTGGTGAGTGGTCACTAATAAAGGCATAATTAATGTGCATTGGGAAGCATGTGAAGGTGGTAGGGATGGACGGGAGCGAAAACTGCTTCGAAACTTTTCTGAACATGGGAGCCTCGGAACCCACAAATCTGTGACAATAGAAGGTGAAGAATCGAATAAGTATGGAAAGACAGGGCATAATGCCTTAAAAAAGCTAAAGTAAATAACAATTTTTCCGAGCTCAAGATCCACACACACAAAAAAATCCAGATGCCATAATATTGACCTCTGCCAATTCGATAATAGGGAGGTTTAGTTGATGGATCCAAATATCCCTCACTTCAAGCGACTGGGGTGCATGTGGGGTGCCTGTGAGAAAAGCTAATGTTTTCATGAATATTTGTTTATATTGTTACATGTGACAATAATTGTGTGATAGTATTTAGATTGAACACTGGAGGATGGTAATATAATCTCTCGTAAATCTTGGTTTAATGCATTTTAATGGGATATGTCCTTGAGCTTTTCGCTCATTAATGCCAATATTTTCGAACCTGTGTGGTGAATTGTCACTAATAGAAGCGTAATCAATTTGCATTGGGAAAGTGTGCGAAGGTGGCAGAGAAATCGACTAAGTATGAAAAGGCGGGGCGTTCAGACAGACACAAACAAACTCATCGTAGGTAGAGTGAAGCTTGCGAGTTCGAGGAGTCCGGGGTCGAATTGTAGATAACAGAAGTTTTGGGTGCAAGATGTATATCACGGAATAGGGGGCATGAGATTTCGATAGCTCCAACCTGGGAACTAGTGTCCAAAAACATTAACTATGGGAAAAACATTTTCAACTATGTAATATACCTAGACCTCGACAAAATCAGGTTCAACTTAGAAGATAATTTGTTTATATTTACTTAAACACTGTTCATATTATTTTATTTTATTAGTATTTTTTGTGGCCCAAATGCAAACCATGTTCAAATTTGAAGGGTGGATTAACATTTTCATATGTAAGCACACTCTCAAATATGCCAAGTTGTAATATATGCACAATACTAAAGAGGGGCATCATGTCAACACCTTTGTAGATGACAATGGGCTAGCACAATATTGCATTCTTGCTACAATGATGCCTTAAAAAAACTAAAATAACCAACATTTTTTTGCCAATTCAAGATTGACAGAAAGAAACTAATCAGATTCCATAATATTCTCCCATTAATGCATTTTAATGGGAAATGTCCTCGAGATTTCTGCTTATTAATGCCAATCTTTTCGAACATATGTGGTGAGCTGTCACTAGTAAAAGCATAATTAATGTGCATTGGGAAGGGGTGAAGGTGGCGGGGATGGAGGGGAGAGAAAAAATATTTGATACTTTTGTGAACCTGGGAGTCCGTGAACCCGCAAAACTTTGAAGAAATGAATAAGTATGGAAAGGTGGGGCGGTCAGATGGAGTCATCGTAGGTAGAGTGAGGCTTTAGAATTTGAGTAGTCTGTGGTCAAATTGTAGATCAACCAGGTTTTGGGTGCAAGATGTATACTCCGAGCATGGGGCATGAGAGTTCGATAACGCCTACCCAGGAACCCGCGGCCATAAATTGGCTAAGTAAGGAAACGAGCGGCAGTCGGTCAGACTCGTGATGTCAAGATATATATGGATATAGAATTTCTCAGTCTGCCACCCGGGAACCCACGGGCATAGAAATGCAACTAATTATAGAAGAGGAAAAATAAATGGAGCAAAGAACTTTATGCCTCACACAACAACACTTTTTCTAATAATTATCAAGCGATAGAAACACACATCAACTATGGGAAAAACATTCTCAGCCATGAAATATAGCTGGAGCTCAACAAACCCTGGTTGAAGTCCAAAGAGATGTTGTTTATATCTATTTCAAAAAGCTCGTAGGTAGAGTGAGTCTTGCGAATTCGAGGAGCCCGGGGTCGAATTGTAGATCACCAAAGTTTTGGCTGAAAGATGTATACCCCGAACACGGGGCATGAGAGTTTGATAGGGCCTAGTCGGGAACCTGCGGGCATAAAATTGTCTAAGTATGGAAACGAACAATGGTCGGTCAGAATCATGATGTGAATATATAGATGAATATAGAATTTTTGACTCCGCAACCTCGGGAACCCGTGAGCATAGATATGGGACTAGGTATAGAACCATAAATAGATAATAGAGGGGAAGAAGAAAAGGGAAAAATGAACAAGTATAGAAGAGGAAAAAGAAAGGGAGCAAAGAACTTTATGCGTCACACAACAACACTTGGTCTTAAGTATGGAAAGGTGGGGCGGTCAGACAGAGTTATCGTAGGTAGAGTGAGGCTTGCGAGTTCGAGGATTCTGGGGTCGAATTGTAGATCACCGAAGTTTTGGGTGCAAGATGTATACCCGAACACGGGGCATGAGAGTTCGACAACGCCTACGTGGGAACCCGTGGCCATCAAATTGGCTAATTATGGAAACGAACGACGTTCGATTGGATGCATGATGTGAAGATATAGATGGATATATAATTTCTCACTCTGCCACCCCGGGAACCCGCGAGCATAGATATGCGACTAAGTATAGAACTAGAAACAAATAATAGAGGGAATGAAGAAAAAGGAAAAAAAGGGTAAGTATAGAAGAGGAAAAAGAAAGGGAGAAAAGAACTATATGCCTCACACAACAACACTTAGTCTGATAATTATCAAGTGACAGAAACACATCAACTATGGGAAAAACATTCTTAGCCATGGAATATAGCTGGAGCTCAACAGACCCTGGTTCAAGATAAAAGAGATGTTGTTTATATCTATCTCAACAAGCAATAGAAAAAATATATGACTTGGCACACTTATATACAAGAATTCAAACAGAGTCATTGTAGGTAGAGTGAGGCTTGGGAGTTCGAGGAGTTCGGGGTTGAATTGTAGATCACCGAAGTTTTGGGTGCAAGATGTATATCCTGAACACGGGGCATGAAAGTTTGATGGTGCCTACGCAGGAACCCGCGACCATAAAATTGGCTAAGTATGAAAACAAATGACGATCGATTGGACTCGTGATGTGAAGATATAGATGGATATAGAATTTCTCACTCTGCCACCCCAGGAACCCGCGAGCATAGATATGCGACTAAGTATAGAACTAAAAACAAATAATAGAGGGGAATAAGAAAAGGGAAAATGGGTAAGTATAGAAGAGGAAAAAGAAAGGGAGCAAAGAACTATATGCCTCACACAACAACACTTAGTCTGATAATTATCAAGCGATAGAAACACATCAACTATGGGAAAAACATTCTCAGCCATGGAATATAGCTGGAGCTCAACAAACCTTGGTTCAAGTTAAAAGAGATGTTGTTTATATCTATTTCAACAAGCAATAGACAAAATATATGACTTGGCATTCTTACATGCAAGAATATTCTAAAATGTGACAAGCTTCAATATATGCACAAATTGGACAACGTATGCAGATCAGAGTTTTGTAACCATACCTCTTAGTTTCTGAACCTTGTACTATGATGGAGGTTTCACTTCTACTTATCGATAGTTCTTGTGAACTAAAAACCATGTGGTGTAAATGACATAAACATATTTACCATGGCATAGTAGAATAAATAACTATGGATATTTGTTTCGTAAACATAGCAAGAGCGTAATCTATGAATCCTTACCTTACGCATTGTGGCCATGATGATGTTTGCGATGGTTCACTGCCCATGTCCATGTCACTTCTGAAACAATGGCTATGAACATGTGTATATTGTTCATACTCGATATGGATGTGCATTAGACATATGCATTGTATTTGCTGTGGCACCACTGTAGCCATACCTTTTGGAATATTGTACTCTATCTTTCTCAGGTATGGCACATAAGGCTCCATCTTCGTGTTCAATTAGTCCGTTCTTTTTTCAATGTAGCAATACATAGAAAACAATGGACATGAAGGCAAGTTTCTACTTAGGAACACATGAAAAAAAATGGAGTACAAATTTATTTATTTCAAGGTAGTGACACAAAAAATACAATTGAAATGAAGATAAGTTAATATACAGGAAGATATGTAGTATCTAAGGAAAAAAAAATAGAAGAGCTGCAAACCAGTGGAACAAGTATAGACAGAGTAAATGAAAAGCAATTGGATATGGAATACAGGTAGAAGTATGCACCTTTGTATGTATTCTTCTACATTTTTGGTTAAGAGTTCTTTTCCTTGTCCAGTTTTCCTGTTTGTTTCAATGAAAGAAAGTACAAAACAAAATGAACATAAACGTAAGTTGATATGTAAGGAAAAAACAAGGAATATGTACACACAATAAATAAAACAAAATAAAAGGAATAGAGTAACAGATAGTGTTAGAAGAAAGTACCATTTTTTTTTCTTCATCCATGTATGTGTGTGTGTGTGTGTGTATATATATATATATATATATATATATATATATATATATATATATATAAATGTTTATAATTTGTTTGTGTCCAAAATCAATTACAAACCAGGAAAAAACTAAGAAGTTGGATAACTTGGTTTTGTGCAACAAGCTAGACATATATGCTTTGAAACATAGAAATATGTTTTTGCAATATGTTTGATGTATATTTCATAATTCAAGTGAAATACCAATTGTATCATGATTAGAATAGTATGTGTCTAAGATAAAGACACTGTATTAAGAAATGGGCACATTCGACCATACATGGTTAATAAGTGCGTTTTGTATATGGTTTATCTTGTCCAAAAGAAAGCGGATACTGTATTTGCACATGTAGTTTTCCAATTCTTTTGTTTTGGCATTCTTTTGTAGCATGTCAATATTGAAGTCTCCTACAATGACAATGGTTTCGTTCATATGCAAATTCTCTAATGCATTGGAACGAACATTTAGTATGTTGGAGAATGTTGCATGTAGAGCAACATAGAGATTCAATATTGCAATTTCTGATCCATGGAGAATTAATTTTGCGAGCACCATCTCAACATTGTTTTCTTCGAAATGCATATGGTCCAAAATTGTTACATGTTTTTTCACTAATATCATCACCCCATGTGTAATGTAACTTGATATGCAATTGTGATTTGGAAATTGCTTGTTTTGCATGCATAATGTCATGTATGTTTCCTGTAAGCAAAAAATATCAGATTGCATTGTGTCATAGTCATTGAGTATATCATCCATGTGTGCATGTAGGCTGTGCATGTTAAGTGAGAGAATTGATACAGATGATTTTATTTGTATGGATTGGTAATCATACTGTAGATGCCACTTTGCGGTAGTCCTAAGGCGTTGCATCTCAATATCAACTTTGTGTTTGAATTTGAAGTTATCTTTTGTAAGAGAACTTAGTAAATACAAGGAGTCTATACTTCTAACATGGGACAATGATGTGTATACAAGTCCATGTATTCGAATTCCAGCAGGGTCAAATGCAACACTATCAAGTGTTAGTCCTTGCGATCAGTGGATTGTATGTGCACATGCAAGTTTAATTGGAATTTTTTTTCAAATCTTTAGTCGATCTGTCTTTACCGATGTTGATACTGGTTTTGATATTCGTAATATGGTGTCCAATCGCATGTGTTTGAATTATATAGATAAGCCAACTTGTTTTCTTGTTGGTGGCCTAAATGCGGCTCATGGAACTTAATCTATAGGACATCAAGTTTTTCTGTTTTGGTATAGCCTTTGAGTATTCCATCTGCACCATTCACCAATCCATCATGTGTATCATAGTTGTAGGAATATATTTCAACCAACATGTCTAATTTCAGGACAAGTTGCAAAGGCAAAGTGGTTGTATGTTCATGACGTGGTACATTTCCATGGTTGTCTTCTTTGAGGCCAATTGAATTGATGATGATATCATTGCCAAGCATGAGTGATAGAATGTACCTGTTATGCATTGCAACATCCCTATCCGTGTAGAATAGGTAAGGGAAGGTTGGGTCTGTTGGTGCAAGTCCCATGCACCTTGAATTGATATATGTTAAGTCATCATGTGTTTGGCTGTTTGTCCGCATTTTATTCAGAATTACAATAAATGTTTCATCTGTCTGGTGCATTGTAGTATGTAATTCAAAGCATTTTATTTGTCTTTCCATAAGTCACGCATCACTATTTTTATATTGACCTTAGGTTGTTCAAATATCAAAGAATCTTGGATGGGTTGCGCCTGGTAAAGATCCCCACAGAATATCATGTCAATGTTTCCAAAGTATTTGGTGTGCACATGTTTTATGTTTCTTAGTCAGTTGTCAATGGAATACAAGAAGTGACTTCCAATCAAAGATGCCTCATCTATGAAGACAAGTTGCAGTTCGTCATAAATCTTAGACAAGGTATCTAACATTTCCTTGCTGAGTGGAAGAAACTGTGACTTGTTAAAAGGCATAAAAAATGCAGAGTGGACTATTGTTCCACCTACATTATATGCAAATTTTCCTGTGTATGCAACTATTATCCCCTTTAGTTTCATAGGATCAGAGGAATTGTTTGAATCATAGATTCGTATAAGCATTTGGAATAGTGATTTCACTATGAATGTCTTGTCTGTTCCCACCTCGCCTGTAAGGAACAAGTGCACAGGAGTGTGCATGTTCAAGCGTTTTTTAATCGCAATGCCCTTCAAAATTGTTTTCTATTCTCGATTCAACATATGTCTAACTCTGTGGTATTCGTTATTTTCAATAAGGAAAGGATGTTTTGTGACTTGAAAGCCAAGATTGATACATTTTTCAATGCCGATTGCTCGAGGACAAGGAAAATATGCTTGCAAGTCATAGGACTCGCAGAGAGCTCTAGTTGCTTTACGGTTTTTGAATGTCTCATCAACATTGTCAGGGTTTTCTAGTTCATGAACTACACTTTCTAGATCACCCCATGTTGGATTAACATTGTATGTAAATCTAGATTCATTGGTTTGTACTATAGTCTCAGAGGCAATATACACAACTTCCCATGTAGGGAAGTTATGTTTTAATGTGTTTTCATTTTGATCAAACGAAACGTATAACAATAGTTTTTTTCTACAATAGTTTTCATAGTCAATATGTTTGTTGTATTTGAAAAAACATATTACAAAGGTTTTTTTTCTTTTTGATATGGTTGCACCATTTTTTTTGTAATGCGATACGAACTCTGCTAAGCAAATATGCTTAATAGGAGATGGACGCTAGAGGTAATAATCAATAATAGAGTGACATAGTACGTCTGAATTGTCAGGCTCTTGTTCTAGCAAAGACGGTGGTTTAAGCACAAATGTGTGTTTCTCAAGTGGAGATGTGTTTATGAAGACACATTTCCTTGAACTACAATTGAGGGGCAGGGAAAGTGCAATGTGAACTTCTTATTGAGAAAACATTTGTTGAAGATTAAGTAATGTATTTCCAAGTGTACATATCATTTTCATAGCATTAATATGACTTCTTTAATGTTCTTTGTGTATTCTTATGAATGCACTTGTCATAGATTTGTCAATCTTTGTCATATACGAGGTACAATACGATGTTGCAACATATGCATTGAGGACATATTGCGCATCTATATTTGCATTCCGCATAACTGACATGTCCTTGGAGAAACTGTTGTTACAAATATGGGAAATTTTTCGTTTAAGGAAAACTATTGGTTGTTTAATTGTACATTGTATGGCTTGTCTTTGATGTACTCATCTTCTGTTAGATTTAGCTCTGTCAAGAAGTCGTCGAAGCTCATTAAATAATCAAAGTATAATTTTTCTAGAAATGTAAACAAGGATTTAGATTTCTCAATGACAACATTGTCCTCTAAACTAAGTGGCTCTATGATTCTTGTTGTTCTCATTGGCGGGACAAGGAAGTTGTATCTGCAATGTGAATTTTTTCATTTTTTACAACTTCTTGTATGATAATGTCTATGAACTTTGGCAAGTTCCGGATCCAAATGATTTGTGTTGCATGTTATGTATTTGTCCACAAATTGCTCGATCTATGTGTTGTTTTCATTTCCATAGACCGATGCACCCTCTATCCACAACAGTGCGTGGTCATGCTCACTTCCCTTATTCTGGAACTCAATCACAATAAAGTAGTCCGATATTTTTTTGAAAAATGTTTCATCATGGCATATCAATTGCCTCAAAGCATTTATTCTATGTCTATAGTAGCGAGTACATGTCACTGGGTCTTTTCTTATGAGGTAGTCAATGCCATCATTTTCCAATGTATTAGTTTGTTTTTTCCTTTTCCTGTTCCTATACAATGCAAACACCGTAGCCACCAATGGATCCTAGCAATGCTCTGCACTTGTAAATGTGATGAAAAATGTTGGCGGTGCCAATTGTCAGATCATTGAAAAAATAGTTTTCTTGTTTTGTTGCAAATAGTCAGGAGATATGCCAATGTTTTTGAAATCTATGTATCCAATATCAATTTTAGGATTTTTTCTAGGTTTGTTTTGTACTTTACATATTTGGCCAATAAATTTCTTCCTTGTAGTTGGCCTTTTCTAATTCACACCCACATGAAAGACAACACTTTCTCAATTATTATGTGCATTGTTTTGAAAAACAAATTTGTTATGTGACAGGAGAAGTCGTCGCTTGAATGTAGCAGTTACCATCAAACTATTTTATGGTAGCTGAATTGTTCCGTAATGTCACTGGGATGTGGATCTCCATAGAATAGTGTTGGGAAGTTCATTTCCTCAACAAATTTGTCCTTGAATATTCCAAGTGGACGTTTCCCCTCAACAGGTGCAATTTCGACAATCTTATATTGCAAGTCACAAATGCGCTATGAGTCAGTGAATCCATGTAGTATTTCATTCTCCGATTCATCACTTGTATCAAATTCAATAGCATTCTCGAGTGTCTGTGTAGAGTTGTCATCCCCTTCTCCAAGAACACTGTTCTAGTTCTCATTTATACAAATGTTCTGTGCTTTGTACAGGGCCCTGGAACATAATTATTTTAATGCTTTCATGACAACATGCACACGTACTTTACCTGTCTGGTATGCATTCTTATATTGCAAGCATCTTTTGAGAGATACAACAATTTTCATTGTATCGCTAATGAATTATGGCAAGGATTTTTGCACAACATCTAGTTGGACAAGCACATTAATAATTGATCCTGTTAAGCCCATTTGGGGTTGTTTATAGCCCCAGGGTATGATTTGTGCAAATGTAATTCACAGAGACAAAAGTCTCTCTTCAAGTTCTGTAAGTGAACTTACATCTGGTAGTGGTGCATTACATCTTATTTTGTCAGGCGTTGCAAAGTGTGGAATTTTTCCATTTTCAAGTGATCGTTTGCATGGAAGACAAATATTGCCACTGGAAAATGTTTTATCATTTAGTGTCAAGTCGAGGTATTCTGCTTCCAAATTAGGCGTGAAAGACTTAGTGTTTTTTGAGAAATTCAATTGATCGAAAATTGCACATGAAATGGAAGGAGTGTCTTTAATTTGTTTCATATAGATCTATTTTGCATCTTTCTTCCCTAGGGAAGTATGTGTAGAAAGTGTTTGCTGGTTTTCATTGGTAGCAGTGCATGGTGTTGGCTCTAGCCCACAAAATGTGATTTTTTCCTCTCAATCAGTATACCATTGTGGGATATGTGGCCATACCTGTTTCTCTCACGTATCTGTTTTTTCAAGATGTGGTAGGTTAACTTATGCTTGCCACTGGAAACTAGTTTCACTTGTTGACAAGCCATGTTGGAGGTGGAATCGACATTTCTTATGAGCATTACATCCTCACCATCTCGATGATGAAAACTGTGATGTTCTTTTTCATTTGACATGTGATGTTTGTGTTCAATAGAAAATGGGAAAATGCGATTGTGTTGTGCACGAACAATTTTTTTTAGGTTGTGATATGTGAGTTTCTGTCTAGAAGGAAGCGTACCAATGTATTTTTTCTCTCACGTATGACCTTTTTCAAGTTGTGATAAGTTAGTATACGTTTTTTGTTCAAGGTCTGGATGACCTAATGACAACTAGGGTGAGTTTCATTCTGATTAAATAGCATGCGACGCTTATGCAGATTCGATGCGGTTTGGGTGGCATTGACACTAGATCCTGAACTGATAGTATTTCTTATACTACCAATGTAATTTTTTTCTCTCACATATGACCTTTTTCAAGTTGTGATAAGTTAGTCTACGCTTTTTGTTTAAGCTCTGTATGGCCTCATCACAATTGGGATGAGTTTCATTCTCATTAAATAGCATGCGACGCGTATGCATATTCGATGCGGTTTGAGTGGCATAGACAATGGGCCCTGAACTAGTAGTATTTCTCCTCAAAGGTTGATAATGGATATGTGGCGTATCTATTTTCAATGAGATGATGTCAATTGTTCGATTGTAGTTTGAATCAATACAACAAGAATGGACACTACCATCCGACAGGGATGACCAGACCTGGATATTTACTCTGAATATGATAGATAGCCATTGCAAACATAATCTACCACCCTCTACATTTCCTTTCTCATATGGCTGTTCCATGTTTACAAGGTATTGTTGCCAACTTCCAATTGTCGGCATACTTTCTAGGAGATATGGTGAAAGATGTTGATACAAGCAACTAAAATCCTGTTGGCTGCCACCTGTAATTGCATTGCAAAAAAATTGTACAGTGTAAATCCACAACGACTGCACGTCGAACTCTGTTGCTACCAAATAACAAATTGCATTGAACATACTATCTCCACAACTAGATGCAATAGTTGTTGCTATGTGCAAGCCATGGGAGTGTATATGATGCATAATTCATTTCCAATGCGATTCAAGGTCTTTACAAATGAGGGACAAGTAAATATGAGGTCCTCCAAGATTACATATGAATAATTTTCTATAGAGTAGTGGTTCATAATGACCAATGATAGGATTGACATTATGGAACAATATGCGATGTGGATCGGTAGATGCAGTTTTGTTGAATAGTAGATATCTTGTTTTTCTTGTCAATGACCATATTCCAATTGATATATTCAACCACTTAGACAACCACCATATACAAAATGTATCTCCCCAAAGTCCCCTCTCATGTGCAGGCAAAATTGCAGATGCAGACGACCGCATCTTTGGAAAATACATAGTGACATCATGTATTCCATGCAACTGGCAAAGAAAATCAGATGCCAATTCATATTGATACAACTCTAATGCCTCAATGTCGCCATTTTCTAAAAAACCCAAGAAATAATCTATCAATCCATTGCGCAGGTCGGTCGAGGAATAACGAAAATGCAATAGAACTTGAAATGCATCAAAGAGGTAATCTCCTACAGTATACGAGAATGCATCCAATCTAAAAAGACCATTTCTATGAAATACCTGGTCAATGTTGTCATGTACAATGGAGTCTGTATATATTTCATAGGACTCAACATCTATTACTTGCTTCATCTCTTAAGTTATGTTTTTCAAGATGTTTCTTAGCTATATTCAATTTATATGCAAACAAAGAAAAAAAAAAAAAACTATAAGTGCAGAACTGCATACCAATTCCGCTATGTATCCTTCAACCTTATTCCTGTCAAATTCAATCCCCCTAGTCGCTACAACTATGACAAACAAACAAACGTACAACAAACAGTGAACCAAACATAAGCGATAACGCAAATGAAATAACACTATAAATTTGCTCAGCACAAAGACCGAGTATTCAAGGCATATCATTTTTGAACCTATTCCACGCATGCATCCTATAAGCATTTCAGTGGTAGAAGATGCTTTGCAAGACATAAAGGACATCACAAAACCAACAGGTGGACGAGGTTTTTGATTCAGAGAATAAAAGCATGCCTTGTCACAAGGGCCTGACAGATGCTTGCCCCATAATGAAAAATTTGAATTCGTTTTCTAAATCCCTTTGCATTGCTATTTTCAAAAGAGATATGCACGATATCCATGACGTGGAAGTTGGCATATGTGATTGGAAGGGAACAAATTGAAAAAATGCACCAAACGTATGGTTTCCAGGAACATAAAATATGAGGAGAAAATTTGATTTTATTTTTTATATTTCACTGTGGCTGCAACAGATGTGGGTTCTATGTCCAACATTGATATTCAAAGGGGAACAAGACGTTTTGGAAGGGGACATACTGGGAAAAATGCACCAAACGTATGCTTTCCAGGAACATAAAATATGAGGAGAACATTCAATTTCCTTTTTTATATTTCACTGTGGCTGCCACAGATGTGGGTTCTATGTCCATCATCGAAATTCAAAGGGGAACAATATGTTTTGGAAGGGAATAGACTGGGAAAAATGCACCAAACGTATGGTTTTCAAGACCAGGAAAAATGACGAGAACAATTCGATTTTGTTTTTTATATGTCACTATGGCTGCGATAGAGGTGTTCAAGAACAAGGACAATATTTTGGTCGTAGCAGTCACACAGAAAGATGTTTTGCAAGAGGATTTTGACCCAAGGATCCCTAGTATTGAAAATTATTTCTTGCAAGCTACAAATAGAAAACAAAAAACAAGGAATATCAGTGAAACCATGGCACCGAAACTTACCTGTGAATGAGGAATGACAGAAGCGCAACTACAAACCACACAAACTGCAATGACAGGTCCAATTACGGATGTAGGACCCCAACCTTGCAAAGTTGAAGAAAACAAGAGCAAGTAACAAACAACAAACTAGTGAACAAGCACCAAGAGGTCCAACTACAGCTGCAGGACCTCAACTTTGCAAAGTTGAATCAAACAAGAACAAGCAACATCGAACGAACCAACGAGCAAGCATCAACCAATGAACCAGTATTGCCGGTGAAGAACAATATTGCCCAAATTCACTGCAGACAAGACTGTGTCCAAAAATCGGAGGAAACTGTATTGTAACATGCATGTTGAGTAAACATTTAAGGCTGTGAGGCCTGTTAGGTAAACACTAAGGCTGTTAGAACCGTCGAAGGGCCTCGTGTCGTGCAAACATTTAATAAATAATGCAGTGTGGAAGGCCTGTTTACGTACACAATAATGGAAATGCCTCTATAAGTACACAATAATAAAGAAAGATAAAAAATAATAATAATAACAATAGTTCGAACAATGGAGACTATGCAAAAAACAATTACTCAGAGGACAAAGTAATATGAAGTCAACTAATAAAAAACTGACTATCCATGCTCAAAACTTTGGATATCTAAACATTTCAATATGAATAGTACAAATTCAAAAAGACCCTAGATGATAAAAACTTTGGATATGCCAACATACAAAACATTGGGAATAACGAAGCTAGCAATAAGACCTCAAATCTATTATCCAATGAGATCATGACATATAAGGATTTTTTTATTATATAAAAAATAATGTTTTTAGTTATGTAGTTCGAACAATAGAGATAATGCAAAAAATTGTAGTCAAACGACAAACTAATATAAAACCAACGAATTATCGATCGCTATAAAGTTTGGATATCTAAACATTTCAATATGAATAATACAAATTCAAAAAGACCGTAGATGATAAAAACTTTGGATATGCCAACATATAAAACATTGGGAATAACAAAGTGGGCAATAAGACCTCAAATCTATTATCCAATGAGATCATGACATATAAGGGTTTTTGTATTATATAAAAAATAATGTTTTAGTTCTGTAGTTCTAACAATAGAGATTATGCAAAAATTTGTAGTCAAACGACAAACTAATATAAAGTCAACGAATTATCGATCGCTATAGTCCCTCTACGCCTTCGACAGGGACTATAAAGTGCCTTTGATCAATTAATCATTACAAATCATAAATATCATAAAGTATGATATTAAAAGCTTCAAAGGAGCAATACAAATTATAGTAGTTGTTTCTAAAACATGCACTAACTTGGGCAATAATCAAGATGAAATCTCCAGTTCATGCATCAAAGTGCATCGATTTTATTTTTGTTATTTACTTAAAACCATATAATGAGTTCACAATATGTTTACCATCGTGCCATTATTTAGAATTTTAATGATGAGAGAATCTATTGGTTTGATGCTCATTATGTCATTTTCAACAAAGTTTTTACTCGAAGATTTAAATATTGATTGAAATTTGTTATTTTCTTAAGGCTTGTATTTCATTAAATATTGATTGGATTTTATTAAGAAAATTGATTGGAATTTGTTATTTTCCTATGCTTAATTTTATTAGTATTTTTTTTTCTTATATTTTTTCTTTTCAAAGATTATCTTGTTTATCTATGTATGGTTTATAATTGTTGTTTATTTCTTTTTTTTCTTCTTTTTTTTTTTTTTAATTCACTCTATCGTCTCAATCTTATCCTTTTATTTACTTTTCTAAATCCTCCACCAACTTCTCTGTTTTCATTTTTTTCTCCTTACCATAGTAAGTTAATTTACATTATAAATATTACTTCATTCTTTTCTCTTTACCATAGCAGGTTAATTTACATTATAACTATTACTTACTTTCTATTTCTTCCCCTTGATACCAGCCTCTATTCTTTATCTGGTGCATATCTTTCTCTATCTTATGATTGTCATTTCTTTCTCATCACCATTTTATGATATTAAAATATAATAACACATCATAATACATTACAATAATACTTCTTTATTTTAGATTATTATAGTACCATAATACATTATGCTCATTAATTTTGACTACCTTCATACAAAAGCTATCTTTTGCTTTTGCTATATCATCAATACATTATGCTCACTATTTTCAACTATTTATCTTTCCATCATCAACCTCTTACATGCTTTTTCCTATCGTCATCTTTATTTGCAATCCAGACCTCCTTCATCTTTATATTAGGTTATATGACAATACCAAAACTCTAACTTATTCCTCCACTTTCTATAACCTTTTCTTCCAAGATTGTTTTACTTCTCAATTAGTATATTTATTTCCCTCCTTACCTTGTAGTTTTTCTTTTCCTCTTTTTTCTCATATCATGATATAATAAAGCATCTAAAAACACCTTTATTTCTCTTACTCTAACACAACAGATTATTCTATTACACTTTGATCATGATTAATTGAAACATTTATATCCTCTTTAACCCTTTTCTAACCCTAAATCATCATCATTAATTGTTATCAAATACAATTATCTTTGCTCTTCCTAAATACTATGAAAAAAATATTATTAAATATTAAATATGATCAATTATTATTAAACATTTGATATTATTAAATATTATAATAATATTAAGTATTAAATAATATTGTAATCTCAACAGACACATTGATTTTTCTCTTTAACTTTTACCCAACGATCATCTTCACTCTCTCCTATTTAATTCATACCTCAACACTCTTTAACCCACACTTGAGCTTTTTGGTTGCCCCTGATGATGGGTGGAGTGTCCACTCGAAATGTTGGACGTTTCAAAACCAAGTACACAGTTCTTATCTAGAAACACGCTCAACATTACTATACCATTTTTTCATTGGGATATTCTTTTTTTATGCGTTATTGTTGGCCCTCGACCAAGTTTTGAGAAAACATTGTTTGTGTTTGACCACTTTTGGGACTTCAATAGGATGGTCAAAGATGGAGTGCCCAGGCAGAGTGGAGATCGTGGGATCTCACTCATTTTGCGGGCTTGTGGACCCATCAAAGGATTTTAGGGTTTATGTAATGCGTTAATGGATGTCGGCCCATGGGTTTACCCATGATTAGGCCTTTTTGTAAATGTATAAATAAGTAGCTAGGAAATGTAAGAAGTAGATCTGGTTGCCTATGTGCACAATATGTTTGGCTTAGTGCAAGAGATTGTAAGTTGCTTTGTGCACAGACGTTGTATGTAAGGCTTTGTGCTATTAAGGAGTTGGATCTGTGCCTTGACCTGATTTTGGGAAGGAGGATCTAGCGAGTTGCGCACAGATCTCTTGTCCTCTACGGAGTTGGGCTCTGTGACTTTGTGCAGAGGAGAAGATGAATGTAAGAGATTGAAGAAGACTAATAAAGAAGAAGAAGATTGGTGGACGTAGCCCCACACTGGGGTGAACCACATATATCCTGTGTTGATGTGCTCTGTGCGATGTTGTTGATGTTTCTTATGTGTTTTGCTTAGTTTTGTTGTTCTAATGTATGATGAATGCATCTAACATTGTTGCTTAGTGCTTAATGGTATTTGAATATCAGATCTCAACTAATGCTCTATGTTAAATGATTGGAAGTGCTTGATCTGTAATGTTACTACGCTGATCTGTATTAAGGGTTTGATCTGCGATGTGAATGAGATTCAAGAACTAATGCATATTATTGGTTAAGTGCTTTGTTAAGTGTTGTAATCACAGATCTGTGTCCCACCTTGGTTGTAGACACTTGAGTCCTACAACCCCCCTTGCCTCTACCTCGGGTGAGACTTCATCTTCTCCACAGGTGTTGCTGAAAGGGTCGATAGTTAGGGTTTTGTTGGTATGCTTTTGAAGCGTTGAACCATGGGTCTGCCCCTGTGCCAACAAATGGTTCCATTGCTGGTACATGCAACTGTGATTGTTGGGAACTGAAGAAAAGAGAAAGCTCTGTGCATATATCTGTTGTCATAGTGTGCAATATTCTACTTAACTTGTGAAGCTCTGTGCTAAGAAAGAAACCTGATCTGAAGAAAAGAGGTAAGATCTTAAAGTTTTGTTCTCTAGTAAAGGTAAGATAAGTGGAAATTTTTTCTTCGAAAGTATGAATCTAGGTATGTTTGATAGATCTTGTCTTAGTCTGAAAACTAGGGTACAGTTAGAAGAAAAATATGATTTGAATAAATTTGATAGAAATAAAGAAAGATATGTTATCTCTATGCATAGAAAGATTTTTTGGACTAATAAGTGGATGCAGGAACCTAGAAATAATTTTTACAGATTGCAGGTCCATCACTGTGATCCCAGTGCACAGTACAAGAGAGGCTGGGGATCGTTTAAAAGAAAGAGATGATTGACACTATGTTATAATTGCAGAAGACTGGGACATCTTGCTAAGGAATGCCCTAGTATAGGCCCTCTTTGTCTTTGTTGTAAAGCCATAAGTCATGAAGTTGAGGATTGCCCAAGGATGATTGCTAAAGTTGAAAATATGAACACGAGACAAGAGAAATACAAATAAGGTCAAGAGACTAAGGATATATTAAAGAATCATACAGAAAAAGAGTCAGAGACTATGTTAAAACAATTAAAATAAGTAATGAATGATCACAAAGACATCAGTTTACCAAAGATCCTGAAAGAAAAACAATGCATAGTTACAAGAATAGAAGACTTCGACATCGACTATGTATTGGATGAGGAAACACATGTGAACATTATGCCAGAAATCACTTGAGAAATTTTGGGAAAGCCTACTATGCTACCTTCATTGGGAAGAATAGGCTTGTTTAAAGGAAAGATGATAACCCTATGTGGAAGAGTTACTAATGTACCTATGATTGCTCATGAAACATCAACTGAAGAAGAATTTGAAGTCATTAAATTTGTTGAGAACAACGCCCCTTTTCCACTTTTGTTAGGAAAGACTTGGATTGAGAAGGATCAGATCATAAGGAAAGCAGAGGAGGAAGCCACATAACAAAAAAAGAAAGAACTAAGGGACTTTATAGCCATAAAAATAGAACAACTAATAAAATAACAAGAGGATTAGTTGAAGCAACATAGAGAAAGATAATTAGCTATTGAGGTTGAAAGAACGCAAAAAGGTTTGAAGGACTTGTCCATACAAGAAAGAAGAATACCTACCCTAGAGTTAATAAGAGAATAAGTATTACCTTTGAACCCTTTGAAAGAACATCAACAACGTGAAGTTAATATGCTAAGAGAAGATAAGAATAAGAATGGAAAGAGTAATCCATAGACTCACATCACAAGAAAGAAGGCAAGGAAGCTCAGTAAGAAGAGAGCCAAGCACGTTCCAGAAAATACTTCGCAGGAGGCAGATCTACATAACTTAAACCTCGCCAAAATAACAGAACCATGCAGAATGGTACTTCGCCATGACAAAGCAATATGACTGTTGGAGGTGCCCCGACTGTTAGAATGATGCTCCAGAACGAATAGAAACACAGTTATTGATAGAAAGACCACCGTTGGACCGTTGAGACCATGCCCTAACAGATTGATTCGTATTGATTGAGGCATTCCTGCTCATTGGAGGAATCCATTACGACACTTGCATATTTAACCCGTCGGACGTTGCACCGGGACCACTTTTTGCAAACTGTGATATCTGAGCTAACAAAGAATCCATTATATCATGCTGTGCTTTCTAGACTTCACCATCCATCTAATTACCTCACTTGTTTGTTTGCCTACCCGATTTATTTGGTTAAAAGTGTGAATGTCGGGCGAACGTAGCTCAGTAGAGAAATCTGTGGAGGAGATTCTTGTAGACCTCACGGCTGAGGGAGTTATGTTTGCAGGAATACAGGCATCGTCGACTGGATGATTCCAAGCATCCCCATCAACTAGACGATGTTCTGGCTGCACTGCTGAGAAGCGAAGCAAACACTGCGATGATATGGCTAACACGAAGCAGATCCCGTCGGTATTGTTGGAGTACATACCACCTTTGGCTGGCATGGTGAACCGCGAAAGTATCCCACGTGACTTTGAATACATATTGATCACTGCGTGCATCTCGAAGGGGAAACGTGTAGTTGGACCCCAGTTAGGACACATCCCAACCTTGAAGAATAACGACTTCAACCTTGGATACCGGAAGAACTATGTGATGCTCGTGCCACATAGGTATTTTATGAAGACGACTGGGAAGAAGCTGCGCATAGTCTCCCAGCCATGGATAAAGGATCTCGCACAGTCGATGATCCTAAATGTAATGAAGATCCCTCACTTCGATCGACATCAGGAGGTTAACGCTTGCGTTAAACTCCTCTTGTCATGCTATCACATAGGCTATCTGTGGCTTGACATGCACATCACTATGGATCCGACGCTAATCCACCTCATCACATGACTGAGCATGCAGGGACTCGACCCTCAGTAGTTATACCCAGGGAAGACTTCAGATTGCTCCCTAGCACAATGCATAAAGGAAGAATATGACAATGTAGAGAAGGGAAAGCGAGGCTACAAGGTAGACTCCATCCAGGATGGCGTAGTGCGCCTATCTTCTCAGCTTTTAGCTGGCAAGCTCATCAGAAAGAACCGCCCTACGCAAGTCATGGGGTTCTTAGTAGACCTTGCAGGGAAGTGCGTAGAAGGAATGCAAATGAACTGGGAGAGATACCTCGTCAACGAGCTCAAGAAGGACTGCCGTGAAGCATAGGATCAGGGCTACAAATTCCATTTCAGTTGGTTACTAGTACTGATCGCCTTTGTCACTTGGCAGATGCTGGAAGGAGCGACGTTCCCCGAAGTTGAGCCATTCGAGACATTGGCCCCAAGGTTCTCCACCTTGTGGTATACAAATGACATGTCAAAGTAGTGGTAGTCGATCGCTATCTTCCATGCTTACTACTAGCAACTGAAGCATGCCATTGAGGAATTTCCCCGCATGACCTCGAATACATTACACCATTACAGTCTGCTAGTGAAGTTCCACGCAGATCAACACTTTATGTACATCATCGCACGCAGGGATGAAAGTAAGGAGGAATTGCAGTCCTACTATAAGTTGACCGATGAAGACATGTAAGAGATCACTAAATAATGGCCAACAGAGTTCCTTGTAGCAGTCGAAGATGCAGAACTATCTGACCTTGACATAATAGGAAGTCTATTGGTCACCCGGGTCTAACATGATGGACAAACTAGCGTGAAGAAAAAGAAGAAAAAGGAGGAAGTCCAAGAAATAGAGATTGACAACGCTTCGGAGGAAAGTGTGCATGACTCACCTGGAGAAGGAGGAGGAGATGAAGTAAATGGAGAATAAGGAGAAAATCAAGACAACGGTGAAGTTATACCGCTGAAGGATCCCCTCACCAAGGTTGAAACATCAAAGAAAAGGAATGTTTCTCCACAGAAACCCTCAACAAGAAAGAAGACACGAGCCAATAAGCCTTAGTCACAGAATGTGCTCACAGTGGACGATGTCGATATCATAATCGCAACCATTGAATATGCTTCAGAAGATATCTTGCAGAGACATGAAGCAAAGCAGGAGACGCTGTATGAAATAATATAGAAGGAGATGAAGGAGATACACCAAGCCAGCTATTCAAGTCGTGCAATACCTACTGCGCCTTCTTCCCCGAAGAGTGTAGAATTGGGGGATGATCCCACCCAATTACGAAGGCTAGCAGATGCAATAGAGGCTCGACTTCAGCAAGCCCACAAAGAGAAGGAGAAGGCTACAAAATACTTGAAGCAAGAAAAGGAGGAGGCCTTAGAGAAACTTCAAGCTGCGCAGAAGGAGAAATATGAAATTTGGGCGATGTTCGAGGAGGACAAAGCAACGATGCAGAAAGAAAAAGACCAGCTGCTCATAGAGTAGACTGTGGTTAAAGAGGCAGTGACTAAAGAAATTCGCTCTATGCCAAGCTTGGCACAAGAGGAAGAAGATTCAACCGAGATTCAAGTGGGAATCTCATTGAGGCCATTCAACAACTTCAAGCAAGAGTAATGGAGTTAGAGCTCCAAGTAGTGCCCGACACTTCGCAAGAAGTGAGCGATCAGAGGGATGAAGCTACCAAGAGCGTAGTAGAAAGAATCATAGCACTCGCCTCATAATGTAAGCAACTGAGTGATCAAAGTGCGTAGACCTATGAGTGCCTTGCCGAAGATCTGGAGCTGAGGAAATTGGAAGCACAACTCCAGAAGGCGAAGCAACAGGCATCCACAGTGCAAGCACAAATGAAGCTGCTTACTACAGTTGAGAAGATGGAAAGATCATAGGAACAATGCACAGTTCAGCAGTAGGTTATTTCCATCCAGAGCAAAGTCATGGAGGTGACACAGAGATTACAACCGGTGCAAGACGAAGCCTGCACGCTTTTTGAAGAGATAAAAGGACATGGATCGCAGCTGGAACAAGTAGTTACGACAGTGGAACAACGTCTGGAAGGGCCTGTTACCGAGAAAGTGATTCAAGAGTTCTCCAAGCAGGAAGCTCTGGTGAAGCAACAAGTCGAGGAAGCTCGAGCAAGTCTTTGAAGCAACATTGCCCAAATCTGAGTGACTCAGGACAAGTCACAAGTGAGTGTTGGGGGCATGTTGGCCCTCGACCAAGTTTTGAGGAAACATTGGCCATGTTTGACCACTTTTGGGACTTCGACAAGCTAGTAAAAGATGGAGCGCCTAGGCGGAGCGGAGATCGTGGGATCTCACTCATTTTGTGGGCTTGTTGACCCAACAAAGGATTTTAGGGTTTATGTAATGGGTTAAGGGATGTCGACCCATAGGTTTACCCATGATTAGGCCTTTTTGTAAATGTATAAATAAGTAGCTAGGCAATGTAAGAAGTAGATCTGGTTGGCTATGTGCACAATATGTTTGGGTTAGTGCAAGAGATTGTAAGTTTCTTTGAGCACAAACGTTGTATGTAAGGCTTTGTGCTATTAAGGAGTTGGCTCTGTGCCTTGACCTGATTTTGGGAAGGAGGATCTGGTGAGCTATGCACATATATCCTATCCTCTGCGAAGTTGGGCTCTGTGGCTTTGTGCACAGGAGCAGATGAATGTAAGAGATTGAAGAAGACTAATAAAGAAGAAGAAGATTGGTGGACGTAGCCCCACACTGGGGTGAACCACATATATTTTGTGTTGATGTGCTCTGTGTGATGTTGTTGATGTTGCTTATGTGTTTTTCTTAGAGATGTTGTTCTAATGTATGATGAATGCATCTAACGTTGTTGCTTAGTGATTAATGGTATTTGAATGTCAGATCTGAACTAATGCTATGTGCTAAATTATTGGAAGTGCTTGATCTGTAATGTTACTGTGTTGATCTGTATTAAGGGTTTGGTCTGTGATGTGAATGAGATTCAAGAACTAATACATATTATTGGTTAAGTGCTCTGTTAAGTGTTGTAATAAAAGATCTGTGTCCCAGCTTGGTTGTAGACACTTGAGTCTTGCAACCCCCCTGCCTCTACCCCGAGTGAGACTTCATCTGATCTGCAGGTGTTGCTGAAAGGGCCGATAGTTAGGGTTTTGTTGGTGCGCTGTTGAAGTGTTGAACCCTGGGCCTACCCCTGTGCCAACAATTATATATTGAGGTTCATTTTATTCATCACATCCTGCTAAAGGTGGGAGAACATGTTCTATTTTGCCAATGTTCTTAATTTCTAGGATATACGTTTTTCAATTGCCAACATTATTCTTATTGTAGAATTTTTTATTCTTCCATTCATGGCCTTAGCTAGTGGCCTTTCAATATTTTAGTTTTTCTTTGTTCTTTGTTTATAAAATTAGGCATACTAATCATTGATTTCCTCATCTTGTTGTTTGACTCACCATTAACATAATTCCACTAGATCATTGTATGAACTTCAAAAATTACAATCAATCCTAATAATGCTTATGGACCTCTTCACTATTGGGAATGAATTGGAGCATCATATTTTTCCATGTCCTCCCATGGAAACAATGGTGATAACTTGAGGGTTGTCTTCTTGTAATATCCATTCATTAGTCACATTAATATCATCTTCCATCCCCATAGTCCTTCTCTCTAAGAAGAGCACTAGATATTTCCCCCTTTTCTTCAACATTATATGCATCCAATGCTTGAACATGAGCACTCACTTGACACAAGATATTTGAGATATTTATTACTCCATTGTATTTTGGTGAGTTTCTTCTTTAATTTCCTAATATTGTGGCCAATGTTGTAACATAAGATCATTTTTTCAAACGTGTGATGAGTTTCCCCACATTTCTCCACTATGGCCTCAACACTGCCAAGAAAATCCTCAAGATTGTTAAGTCAATTAAACATTGAAGTGGAGTTCCTGCTCCCTCCCATGCTTGTCAAGAAAATTTTAATACAAATGAGCTCATCATAAAATAATTTAAAATCTTCTCTAAAATTAACAATCAACAACACCTCTTGGAAGAGTTTTCCTCTAACCATAGTAGTGAAAATTTTTCTAAGAACCCTAACAATAGCTAATTTTTCTATGTTTCCTTTGAGTCTCGCTCTCTCTCTAGTAGTAATTTATCTTCCATCAATCACACACCTTTTTTTTCTTGGAAAAGCAGTTGCCTCATTGTCACAACATTATATAAACTATTATCTATGTGGTTTTAAAGTGATAGTATTAACACCACTTATATTATGTGGTGTTATTAAAACCACACCTCCTTATAATATTATGGTTTTACAATTGACTTTTATTATTATATAAAAATACATTTTATATAATTTACAAAATAAATAAACTTTCCTCTCAATTAATTTGACCCAATGTTAATGAAAATAAATAAATGTCTATTGCTTCAGAGATAATCTATCTCATATTTTTTAAACATGATGTTTTCACATATCATTTTAGTGTTGTGGACATTGGTTCTTCACATGGTTCTCTTTGTCTTCATCACATGATTGATTCTCATTTTTAATGTATTTATATTTTTGGAACTCTCTATTACTTTGATATATTACTTTGATAGTGGTGGTTGCCTCAAGGATACCAACTAACTTATCGCATTTTCCTCATACTTGGAATGACATGAAATGTTAAAAATATGAAAACATCGAAAATGAAATCCATTCATACAATCAAAACAAAGAAATTGATATAAAGAAGAAATATCCAAAACAATTGAATCCTAAATGAGAAAATCAAACATTGCAACAAATTTTAGTGCACTCATGATAGCACAATGATAATCACATTAACAAAGTTGTCATATTTATTCACACAATGATAATCACATTAAATATATTCATATTAACAAAGTTTTCATATTTATTCTTTATTTTCATTCAAATTGAAATACACTGAAATCAAAATTTCAAAAATTATAATGTTTACAATGTCATATATTGATGGTGGGTGTAAAAATCATGATAACACAATGATAATCACATTAATGATAATTATAATCACATGCGGTATATTTATATTAATAAAGTTGTCAAATTTATTCTTTATTTTCATTCAAATTGATATACATTGAAATTAAAATTTCAAAACTTATAATGTTTAGAATGTGCAAAAATATCATATATCCAAACATTATTATTTATTTATTCTGGTTGCATGTGCATTAAAAATGTGCTACGAGGTGGTTGACATTATATAATGGCAACTATAAAAGCCTTCATTGTTTCTTCGTGTGCAAGGGTTTACTAAAATGCCATGTTAGAACAAACCTCCACCATCTACTTTAAGACTCCATGGGATATTGTTAGCAAGATTGAAATTTTCCGTCCCACAGGACATATTCCCCGTTTTTACATACATTATACTGTTGACAAAAAATAAAAAATCACCACTCTAAATGTCTCAACCATTTGTGGAATCATAAATGTAATGTTCATATTTATAGAGAATTCCAATTTTTTTTTGTTATTAATGGTCAAGTGAACTATAGTGAATATATGAGTATACAATGTAATTAGATTTTAATTGTTATTAATAAATATTTACTTTTGATTGTATTTTGTAATCTATGTTTATATATATATTTATAGATTTATTTTTATTTATTTTGAATTTTTTTATAATTTGTATTTTATTGAAAATAAATAAATATATTTTTTAAGTGATTAACTCAAAATTATATAAAAAACACAGTATCTATTAAATCTCTTTTCAAAAGATAACAAAGTGAAAACCTCTTATATAGAAATATTGTTCCAAAACATCATTCACAAGTCTCCCAACATTATCTTTTTGGCAAAAGTCATTATCTTTTGGCAAAAGTCCTTCCTAGTAAACTAAGCTTTATATAGACACAAAAATGAGAAATTAAAAGTTTCTCTATATTTAAAAACAACATATGAACTCTGAAAATAAATAGATTGAAATGATATGGATAATACTCCATCTAATTATTCCTCTTGTTACATAAGCCTAGTCTCAATGAGCTTTCCTTCCTTTGAAAGTCCATTGGCTTCTTTATTTAATTAGCTATAAACATGGGTGAAAGCAATGTATTAAAAAATGTAGATATTTCCTTTAATTAATCTGGCAAAATACTAAGGGTGACATTTTGAATTTGTAATTTCCCTTTCATCCAATAAATTTCTAAAGATGAGTCTTTAAAAACATGTAGTTGTTCAACCCCTTTCTCCATTCCAACTTGAATAAATACCTTAAAACCATTAACTCAACAAAATTATTAGTACCAGGTCTTAGTCCTGCTTTAAATTTAAAAAAAGTGATTATCAATAATAAAAATGATACCTCCAACACCACTCAAATCTTGTGGACCTTATTTATCCCCATCAAAGAAGCCCCATGCATAATATTTATCAATCAACAATTCACATATTTGTCTTGTATTATTATTATTATTATTTTATTTCAATCCTATAGCCTTGGAACAAAGCATGAACCTAGGAGTAAACTTGAATGTTTATATCTATCTATTATCAAATAGCATTTCATTACAAGCAAGCTAAATTCCCCAAAGGATTATATAGGGAAAGGATCTAAAGGCCTTCAACTCCTTCTTTCTAAACCAATTCCTCAAACTTTGTTTAACACATTTGGGATCCCAATGAATTGCTTAGCATCCTTCCATACTTGTTGTGCAAAGGGACACTAAATTACAAGATGAGATATAGTCTCTTCTCATCCCTTACATAAATAGCATATACTTGGACCCAATTTGATGCGTTTTTGAAGCAACTCCCATGTTAAAACCCTATTCATAAGAGTTAATCATAAAAATATCTTAGACTTATTTGGGGCTTTTATTTTCCATATTTCTTCCCACCACCAAATATTTGCGTGTGCTTCATCGGAAATCGTAGCCTTATAACCTAAATGAAAAATACATACACTTGTAGCCTTATTTTTTCCCATGCCAAAGAATCCACCTCATCCTTCAATCTAATATGTGCCTTCTATAAATCAACAACTAACCTATCCCACCTTCCTATCCATTCACCTTATATACACAAAGACTAAGCCATTTTCCATCCTTTATTCCATGTAGTAGTGGTGTTTGGATCACATATTTGTTTTAAATAGAAAAAACCTTGTTCTTACAAGTGTGCTATTAATTCTGGATTACCCCTATCTTCCAAGCCAATTATTCCCTATTATGTTAATATTCAATGAAACAAGAAGATGGAAGAGAAGGCATAAGCCATTATCAATTGATATTCATACCAAAGATACAACTATATAGTATATGGATGTAACCATATAATAAGATATATTTTCTCTCACATTGACACCTCATCAGTGAGTAAGAATAAAACCTCAACAAGATACAAGGATAAAAACTCATGAAGAGGTTGTCAGGACCGATAATTGATACCTTTTTTACTTCATTTTTATAATGTTTTGGACCTCTAAAAAGAAAAAATAATCCTCATTCATGCCATTTCTTTCCCATCCTAGCCATTTAACATTCGAAGGTAATATTAATTAAGTTTGTTTTATTTTTATTGTTTATATAATAAAACTAGCATTCTTACCTTCAATAAAGATCAAAGTTGTTGACTGTAAGTTTCAAGAGATGTTCAAATTAATTACAGGTCACATATTCTAGATGAAGGTTCTTAAAGTTTATATGGCGATCAGTTTTGGAGAATCCAAGTTGAATTCTTCATCAACAACTAGACAAGGGCAAAGAGGGAATATAGAGAAAAATTTTGCGCTTACTAATGGTCGCCCACAAATTTCTCCCTTCAAATTTGTGGTATGTTGGCATCTTTTTATTATTTAGATTGTACATACTACTTAGAAATGTATTTCAGTGTTTATGGACAACAATTACACGTCCTTAGCTTGAGGATAATTTTAAATGCAAATAGTTGGGTTTGATTCCGAGATGTATCTATAAAATCCCAGTTGAATTTTGATATTAGTTAACCAAAAAATAGAAAGTAAAACCATATTTCGAAGTGTGTGAGTGTTGTAATAAGCGTTTTGTGATCAAGCTTGGAATTTCTTTAATATATAAATATGCTCTTCTAGTTTTAGTTCAAAGTTGTGAATAAATTGTAGTGCTATAGCAATTATCTTTCTGTTGTACCTAATTGAAGGAGGGCCCACTTCAAAGAGGTAATGATCCAAAAATCCTTAGATAACAATCTTAATCTTTAAAAACCCATATTAGCATCTTACTTGATTCAAAATAATTCTTGATTGTATTAAGGTGATTTGCAGAACACATGATGATGTGCTTATTATCCAAAATCTCATAAAATGATGAATAACTTGAAGAATAATGAGATAACAAAGAAGAAAATAAAATAACTCGAAATATACAATATTGATGACAGAGTTTACTACATCTCCAAGTTCCCTTTTAAACAATGAGACTACTTTTCATAATCTCAAATGTCAAATTACAATACAAAATGGACTTACAAAGCCAATTTTGAAGTCAGTCTTAAATTTCGTTACTCAAACACAGATATAGAGTTTACCATTGAATTCCTTATGAAATTATGAGAAAAACAAGTATAAACTCGACCATATTATGAAATGGCTCAATTTTACCCTCTTTACATGCCAAATGATGCACTATGACGCTCATTAATGGAAATATGGACTAAGACTTTCATAGACAACATATTAGCACAAAAACAACATCACCATCATACTCTCGAGAAAACGAGAAAAATGAGTATAAGCATGCCTATGTTTGGACAAAGTGTTCCATGGCACACAAATCTATGCAACACAATATCTAAGCTTCTCTCGGCATGCACTGTACCATACTATACCTCCATACTATGTCTCATGATCCATTCCAGTCTCAATATCTGTGTCTGACCTTAGGATGTGGGCGAGCAATATCCAGCCTGCTGCAGAGTCTTAATGACTCTGCAGACCGGATGACCGTGCAACCATGCTCGTGCTTTTCCATACCCCGCGCATTCACCATCATGCTCCCATCCACATACCATCTCACGGCGCATCCATGCTCCCATCCACTGTGCCCACCCTGATTCCGACGATCCATCTTCCGGCCGCTCCCTCAAACGTCGTCTCCGTTAATGTTAACATTACCTTGGCAGTTGGCAAGTGTTGTACATATTAATTGACACTCTGTTTGAAATTGAAAATTCAAATACTGTGAATGCCTCCCAAACGCCCCGCGCATTTTCATCGGTGAACATTACACTCTGGATTCATCTGTTT